>JARHVA010003610.1:117500-532500 GCA_037957365.1 Torreya grandis
ATAGGGTGACATCATGGTGGAAAATCACTAAAATGATAACATTCTTGAAATAAATAAGGATTTGGTACTTCATTTTCTCTATTGGCACAATGGTTGCTTGGGTTGTGCTCAAGCACTCCTCAATGAACACTATCATGTCCCCTATAAGGGTCTATCATATGTTCAAGTCCATAATGGGAATCAACATCAATTCTAGGAACATCCCCTTATTGATGACAAAAACCAAATTCTTGCACTTATTATCCACCCTAATAATGCTCACCTAATATATTTGCATCCTTTGGAGGAGTTATTTGTTTTTAGAAATGGATCTAGTCACTTCCTCAAGGATGGTGAACATATGAGTGATATTTTCCTCCACATTACCAACTAGGCCTACAAAGAAAGTGATTCTTACCTAAGAATCCAAATTTCCTACTTGATCTCGAAGATCCTTCATCATTTTCTCTATGAGGTCATTCATGGCCAAAATAACTAAGACTAGGTCTTTTTCTATCCTCTCTTCCCCACTTAAAATTATTACTTTGGTGATGGAGAAGAGGTCTTGATTAGTCCTCCATATAATAAGGTTTCCATCCTGAGTGAAAGTTTGCATGAACACCCTCTTCATGCTCCTAGATGCTTTGATGAACTTCCATTGGATGTTTAGGTCCACATGATATATCATGTATGGTTTTTATGTACCAAAAAACTCAATTGTCCCAACTGAACTTGGTCTAGCTAATGTCCCTAAAGTGATGAAGGTGGAATAAGAGGATTGGTGTTAGTTAAAATATAAGGTGGAGGAAAGGCCAAAAGATGAAAGAGTGGAGGAGGCACCGAGAATGGGATGGAGGATGGAGAGTGAAGTGGGAAGAAGGATGTGTTGTACCCCAACACACCCCATTTTTAAATTTCAAATAGGGACCCATTATTATCAAAAAATATTTATTTTAAGTGTCTATATGAACCTTAGAATTATGAATATTGAAATGATCTATGCAACCTAAGGTTATTTTGAGTTTGATTTTACATTTAAAAATGAATTTGAAAGCTTGGTCATTATATGAGACTATTGTATTTATCATCTTTGATTTTATTTAAAATTATTTTCCCAAGTTAAATTCTTTTTATTTATTTAAGTAATATAGCTAATGAGACTATGTTCTAGTGAACCTTGACTTTTGTGTATGAACAAGATTTCTTTTGGGAAATTCACCTATTTTGCATTTGGTCCTTGGCTAAATTATATAGTTATGTGTTCACATCTTGTTGATTATAAGTTTCCTTAAGATGTAGTTTATCAAGAATCACTATAATTCTAAGAATAGACCAAATCTTGACATCATAGTTACTTACATCATGCAATTCAATACTTAGGACTAGTTTTTTTCTACTCACTAGTTCCTTAAGATTAAGCCATGTGTCATCATCGCATCAAAGGAGAAGTCCAAAAACCAATTAAGGGGAGTACAATGTTAGAGATTAAAATATCCTAAAAGCCCTAAAATCATTTCACATAACATGATCCTTTTCACTTTGAGTAAAACAAATAATATTCCATAGACTTATCTCTAAAGTTATCCATATTAAAATAATTCATCCACATGTCACTATCTTATTCACTTGAAGCTTGCTAGGAAAGGGGTATGTTGTTAGGGTTCTAAAGTTATCCAAATTAATGAAATCCTTATGCATGTCATGATCCCATACATTTATTTCTTCAAAAATATAATTACAATATCAAAATTTTTGAAGATCCTAAATTAACTAGATCCATCCACATGATATGATCTCATTGATTTGGACCCTATTAGTTAAAGGTACGCTATCAATATTATATTTTCTTAACACTCTGAGAGCCATCCACATGTCATCATTGTAGAAGCCTAAAACTTATCATAAGAAGGTATAAGAGTAAAATAATGAATAACCTTTGGATCCCTAATATACATCCCTATGTTATCATCATGAAAATCTAAATCCCATCGAAAAAAGTACATAGTTGGCTTTCAAACAAGCTCTAGAACCTCGATATTACAACATGTGGTATAATTATGTTCACTAATTACCTATCAAGAGAAATACATATTTAATATTCAAGTGACCTATAAATCCACAAGATCACTTCAAGTGGTATAATCTCATTAAATTATATCTTATAAAGGGTATGAATCAATATTATAAAATCAAATACCCTTGGTAAGTGAGATTGTGACAAGTGTCATAATTATAGAGATTCTTAGCCAAAATGAAAATGCATACTTCAAAAACTAGAAAAAAATATAAATACATGATAAATGGACACTTGTATTAAGATAATGAATAATCACTTAAGATGAACAAAAATTTGACATGTGGCAAAAGGTACCTACCAAACCTGACTAGCAAATTTAGTTTGAAACAGAAAGCAAAACTAAAAGATTTTATTACATTAAGTTCACAAGAACTAAGAATTTATGTAAATATTTTGGTCATACATGAAAATTACCAAATGACATCAAGTCACCATTTCCATCAAGTTATGAATTGATCTATCATGTTACCAAAATCCCTATCTTTTTTCCCAAAAAATCTGAGTATTTTCAATCATATTGAGAGAGAGTTTTAGTGTTTTAAAATATATGAATATCATATTAATCTTGAATATGTAATCCTCCTTATACATACACCATCATAGGTATACCTAAGTATATATAAAATATCTGAAAAGGGAGCACTAGAATTTCAATTCTTTCACTATTCAACCATCTAGGAAGTGGTACACAATATAGAGTTGTATTTAGCACAAGATCAATTGTTTAAGGATGAGAAAAGGTATATTAATGATTTTATGCCAATCCAAACCATGAAATTACACAACATAACTAAAAAATTTAAGGTAATTCCTTGTATCTACTTTCTAAATGATTTATTTATTAATGGTGTTATTACTAGGGATTTCTTGCACTTTAGGTTTCACATAAATATAATAATTTTAATTTTTAGGGAGGAATTTGAGAAGTATTTATATCTCCAAATTCTAAAAGTGACCTATGATCAAGTATATTCCAATTATTGGCTATAATAGAACATAGTTTATGGTAAACTTAAGCAATGTCTTAAGAAAGGAGATAAATTGATAATTTGAGGTTCCATCTCCTTAGTCCCCATAATTAAAGTTAGGCCTAGGATATAAATAGCCATGGAATTAATGAGAATATTATATGGTTTTTCAAGCACCACCTATGTTCATGAGGAATTTTTTACCCTACTAGATATCATTATAACTACTAACAATATTGTTTCACTCAAAGAGATTATGAGTGTAAGACTAAGGTCACAAATACTTTGAATTGATCAATGTTCCTATGATGGAAACTTATATTTGATGCCCTATTTAGTGGATGTGGTCATGGGATCAGTTTACATAAATCATGGAAAACCCTAGGAACCATTTTATGAATATATTAATAACATGTTTTTTGATGTTTTATCAATGTTTCATGTCTATAGATTTAGGGGATAAATCAAAAGGATTTCATAAGATATTTATCCATAGGTCAACTAGGCCATTTATGTCCATAAAATGCCTAAGTTTTCTAAGAAAATGAGAATAATTATAGATAATATAGGTTATTATTGGTACTATACTAATTTTACCATAATGAGGATAGAAGGAACTAAGGTGCCTCCCCTGTATTTATCCCATTTTGTCCTTGATAAGGTGGAAGATTAAGAGATTGCACATCAAATGTATAATAATGTAGATGAATACCTTCATGAAAAACATCAAGGCTATTACCATAAAACCCCTCTCATCACAATTCAAATTTAGTATTCAATGATGAGGCACATAAATGTAGTTAGAAAATTTAGGGCCCACTATGGCTTGGATGATGCACCATATAAAGATTGTGACCCTTGGGTGAGATCTAGGTAGTATTTAAATGACCTAAAGAAGAAAGGAGTCCAAATATTTGAACATGATGATATTTTAATTAATGATATGGATAACTCCAAATTTTATATTTCAATGAAAAATAATAATTTTTAATGGTAGTGGCACAAAATATTCAATATAATCCTTCACCAAGTAGAATTCAAGTAGAATAATGGAAGAGGAGAATACAGATGTAAGATATCAATGGCCTTAGAAATAAGATCAATTATCCCCAAAACAAGAACTTCCTCCCTCTCCTCATCAATAGGTATCCAACCAAATGTAATAACATGCCACCCAAAGGGAAATGGATCCTCAAATCAGAAAGAACATTCTTAAGGGATCCCAATGACTCAACTAGTAGCCAAAATGCAACCTTTTTTAGTAATTGAAATGGAATCATCCCCTGCAAGTGGACAATAAATATTAATCTCTTTGGCACCTTTGCCTCTTATGACCATAGTTCAATAGGTAATCCTTCCTAAGTTCTTACAGATGTTGTTTATATCAATGCCATCACCTCCAACATCTCAATAAGGGGAACTTATAATTTTAATGTCTACACCTCCATCCCCTATAACCATTTCACCCATTTAATTTCATATCACCCCTTCCATTTCTACTCCACCTCCATCTATTGATGTCCCTTCATCTTCAATTCCACCCACCTTAGGGCAAACCCCATTTCCACTACATCACCTATTACTACTTATCAAATGAAGCCTATAACCTTTGTAGTTTCTCCCAATATTACCCAAGTATAAGAAATACCTTTAAAGGTTTTATTTTTCATGAAGATCGTCTTGATGAGGAATAAGAACATGGATAAATAATCTCATTGGTATACTATGTTAGTGATGAAGGAGAGGAGGAACTAGATGTTATGGAAGAAGAATAACAAAGGGATTAAATTTTTAAAAATTATATAATAAAGGACATAGAGTTCGAATAAGTTAGGGAGGAAAAAGATAGACCAACCTATGCACAAAGATAAAATATTATTACTGAAGAATAAAATTAGTCCCTAAATAAGGTAGTATCTTCCTTCACTTCATCCATTTTAATTATAATTACTAGTGTTGTCAATTTATTTTTTATTAGTTTAGTTATTGCACCCCTTTCTTTGTATGTATCATTGTATCAATATTGCTAAAAAACCAAGACATTGTATGCCCATGCCAATATTGAGGGAATTGGGCCACAAACTCTAAGTTCATTAAACTCTTTAATTATTTCAAAAATAGTTTCAATAATCTCTAAATCCCAAAGAAGGTCCATTTTTAGAACTTAGTGACTATTTCTATTTTTGATCTCAAAGCACCACTTGTAACCTCAATGCCATGTGCCTAATTGGACTTGTCTATTCCTCAATCTACTTAGAAAAATTCTTCCATCATGACCAATTAAAATACTATAGGATAGACAAGTTATGTGGTGGAGACTACACCTTAGAGAGATATCTCAGATGGAACAGGGTTGGTTAACCACCCCTTTACTTACCTATCTAAATAAGTGTTAAGCATGGGATATATTGAGAGGGGGGGGTGAATTAGTGTATCATATATCTTATAAAACTTTCCTTTCACTTAATCAAACATTCAATATATGTAATAAAACTCAAACAATAAACACCACACAAGATAGAGAGAGACCAAATATAACGTGGAAACCCAATGTGGGAAAAACCATAGAGAATAATCTTAAGTATATGAATGAACACAAACCCATATAATATTCACAAGCCAAGCTTGCAGGAGCACCATAACCATTTTTTGAGCACCACCCCAACTACTATTCATGAGCACCAAACCACAAGATCACCACACCCCTTTGCCGAGCACCAACCCAGCTACTATTCGTGAGCACCAACCCACAAGAGCACCAACCCCTTTATCGAGAACCAACCCAGCAAAAATTCATGAGTACCAACCCATAAGAGCACCAACCCCTTTGTGTATATCACACACCTATCTCTCAATGTTTCTATCTCAACAAATGATAGATCAATATAACATCTCTTTCCTCTCTCTCATGTTTGCTCTTCTAAGCTAGATATAACAAATGTAAATCATATTCATCTTTCACAATTGCTCTTCTAAGCTAGATATTACAATATCAAATCAACCTCTATCTCTCATTTTTTACAAATGGCTTCTCAAGCCTTTATTTATATCTTTCCAAATGACCTTTGGCCTTCCCCCTTTGTGACCCTTCAATACTCATGGAAAATAGCACCAATCTTAGATGACCCTTCATATTCAAGCCTTTGAAAAGTCATGTGGTGACCCTTCATGACCAAAAATGTCCTTCCCACTTTTGTCCTTATCTTTGGTGACTTTTCATATTCCTCAAAGTGTCCCTTCATGATAAATTGTGCCCTTACTCTTTTGTCTTCACTTGGTGACTCTTGGTATTCCCCAAGATGACTCTTCATGGGAAAATGCATCCCATCCTTCTTTTGTCTTTACCCCATGGCTCTTCAACTTCTCCATGGGCCCTTCTTTTGTCTCATATGCAACCAAAAATATATTCATTAATATTAAATAAATATTAACTCATATTAGCTAAGATATATTTATTACAAATAACATTAAATTCAATGGGGCCTTTATCACCAATAATGCTAAACCTTTGACATCAATGACAATATTTCCAACAATCTCCCCCTTTGTCATTGATGGCAACCTCAATCCTAAAATTGCCACACCCTGTCACCTGCACATACTATCATCTAAAAACATACAATAACTCCCCCTTACTGTAGTAACCTGTACCTATTTTCTGCACCTGTACCTATTATTCTCCCCCTTTGACATCAATGGCAAAGGGCCATCCTGGAGCTAAAACTTAGCTCCCCCTCACTTGATGATAAACATCAATGGTAGGAAGTAATAGAAATTACTCCCAACTCCTTTCATTGATATTTGAATGTATCCTTTGATCGTGCCTTTGAGAAGATATCTGACAATACATACACATTGTTCCCTATCCTTTGAGCATCTACAATCAACTCATTTGAATCTTTTATTCTAATCTCACAACCTTCTTTATGAAACTTTAATGTATATCCTTGATCACATATTTTACTAACACTCAACAGATTATGCTTAAGACCTTTACATATAAAACATTCTTAGTCTTAGTTCTACCATAATCCAAACTCAAAGTACCTTTTCCAGCTATCTTGGCAGTGGTTTTATATCCAAATCTCACTATACCACCATTGATCTTCTTTAGAGATATGAACTTACTTTTATCACCTATCATATGCCTCAAACATCTGTTATCAATTAACCATGGCTGATCTTTACCTCTTACATGTAGAGCTATCTGAACCATCATAGAATCTTCATGTTGTTTCTTCTACCATGAACATGTATGAACCTTCTCCCTGATGAATAGAGCTTTGAAAATCTGATCATTCTTCTTGATGAATGGAGCTTTGAAGCTCTGATCCTTCTTGAATGACTCAAACATGCTTCTAAAATACTGAGCTATGTGTCCAAAGTTGTTACACTTGTAGCATACTATGGTCTCTTCATCAAAGCTTGATAGAGGAGCAAAAGAGTTGTGGCTTCTGCTTGACTCTACTTGACTTTCCTTCTCCTTATTTCTTAAATTGTTAGCTATTTTTCTACATTCTAATTTCTTGTGACCATATCCATTACAATAAAAATAATAGCCATAAAAATAAGACCTGTCTGTATATCTCTGACCTGATTGCCTTTTGTAGCTTTGTTCCTTCCAGCCTTCTTTGTTTGGAATGTCCTCTGCATTCTTCACTTCTCCCTTTTTTGTTTCCTCTCGTGTAATAGCTTCAACATAGCTCTTTTTATTTTCAAAACCGATCCCTATCTTATTTGAATATGCTTTTTGACTTTCCAATATCTTATTCAACATGTTAGTGCTATCTTCAAATTTTGAGTCACTGACTGCTTTCTTAATATCTTCTTTTAAAGAGGCAATTTCAATAACATACCTTTAACATTCTTTTCTTGATATTTCCAACTGTGCTATGAGATATTCTTCATTCTTCTTGGTTTCTTCAAAGTGTGCTTGTAGATCTTCAATCATTTCCTTTGACTCTTGTTCATTTTTCTTGATCTGGCGCTTTAATCTTTGATTCTTCTTCTGAACAGCTTCTAACTCTTCTAAGGCAAAAATGAGCTCTCCTTCCATAGTCACTTCAGCTTCCTCCTCTTTTTCTTCTTGATCACCTTCATGTATGTCCATGAATATAATCTCTTCTTCTTCTGAATCACTGACTCCACTATCTTCGCTTGAGCTAGGATCCTTAGAATATAGGCTCTTCTTCTCGAATCCCTTCTTAGATTTGCCTTTGAAATTCTTCTTGTATGTAGGCTTTTCTTCTTCATCATCATTAACCTTATCTGGGCATCTAGCTAAAAAATTTCCAATCATTCCACAATTAAAACATTTAAAAGGTAATTTTCCTTGATATTTACCTATTCCTCTTTTCGGTTTGCGAATGAAAAGTGATCCATTGTCATCTTCATCATCACTAGAACAATCACTTGATTCTTGAATCTTATCTTTCTCCTTCTTTGATGTCTTGAAATCCGCTTCTCTCTTTGAGGGTTTATCTTGTTCTATCTGCATCTCATATGCCATGAGAATACCATGAAGCTCATCCATCTTTAGCTTGGCTAAATTATTCATCTCCTCGATTGCCAAAACCTTTGCATCATATCTCATTGGTATAGATATCAAAACCTTTTGCACCACCATTGACTCATCCAACATTTCTCCAAGACCTTGAATATGATTTATGATTTGATCAACTCGCAAAAGATAACTTGCTATATCTTCTTCTTCTTCCATCTTCAAACTTTCAAACTGCCTTCTAAAAGTTTGTAACTTAGCTTGTTGAAACTTTCCATCACCTTTGTAAATATTCTCAAGTTTTACCCAAGTTTCATGGGCAAATTTACATTGCATAACTTTAACAAATTCAGATTCACGTAAACCACATAAAATAACATTTAAAGCTTTAGCATTACATTCACTTGCCTTCTTTTTTGCTAGAGTAATTATAGATGTCTGTGGCTCTTCATATTCCTCAACCACTGCTTTCCATATGTCAAATCCAAGGGCTATCAAATAAACCTTAATTCTCATGCTCCAAAAAGCATAATTTGTCCCATCAAACAAAGGTGCCTTATTTGTATAAAATCCTTCGTATGACCCAGACATCATCCTTTCCTAATCTACCTTCAAGCTGTAAAACTTTTCAAAAAGGAACCTGATCTAATACCAATTGTTAAGAATGGGATATACTAAGAGGGGGGTGAATCAATATATCATATATCTTATAAAAATTTCCTTTCACTTAATCAAACATTCAAGATATGTAATAAAACTCAAACAATAAACACCACACAAGATAGAGAGACACCAGATATAACGTAGAAACCCAATGTGGGAAAAACCACAGAGAACAATCTCAAGTATATGAATGAGCACAAACCCAAACAATATTTTCAAGCTAAACTTGCAAGAGCACCATACCCCTTTGTCGAGCACCACCCCAGCTACTATTCATGAGCACCAAATCACAAGAGTACCACACCCCTTTGTCGAGCACCAACCCAGCTACTATTCGTGAGCACCAACCCACATGAGCACCAACCCCTTTACCGAGCACCAACCCAACAATAATTCATGAGCACCAACCCACAGCAGCACCAACCCCTTTGTGTATACCACACACCTATCTCTCAATGTTGTTATCTCAACAAATAATAGATCAATACAACATCTCTTTCCTCTCTCTCACCTTTGCTCTTCTAAGCTAGATATAAAAAATACAAATCATATTCATCTTTTACAATTGCTCTTCTAAGCTAGATATTACAATATCAAATCAACCTCTATCTCTCATTTTTTACAAATGGCTTCTCAAGCCTTTATTTATAGCTTTCCAAATGACCTTTGGCCTTCCCCATTTGTGACCCTTCAATCCTCATGGAAAATGGCACCAATCTTAGATGACCCTTCATATTCAAGCCTTTGAAAAGGCATGTGGTGACCCTTCATGACCAAAAACGTCCTTCCCACTTTTATCCTTATCTTTGGTGACTTTATGTATTCCTCAAAGTGTCCCTTCATGAGAAATTGTGCCCTTACTCTTTTGTCTTCACTTGGTGACTCTTGGTATTACCCAAGATGACTCTTCATGGGAAAATGCATCCCATCCTTCTTTTGTCTTTACCCCGTGGCTCTTCAACTTCTCCATGGGCCCTTCTTTTGTCTCATATGCAACCAAAAATATATATGTTAATATTAAATAAATATTAACTCATATTAGCCAAGATATATTTATTACAAACAACATTAAATGCAATGGGGCCTTTATCACCAATAATGCTAAACCTTTGACATCAATGACAATATTTCCAACAATAAGTACATTGATGTTTCCAACAAGATCCATCCCACATTCCAGATTTGTAGAGACCAATCAACCTGAATAATAAAGAAAGCTTGTTGCCCCTTATGGGGTCAAATATTTTTAAGAATTAAATAAATAAATAATGGGCTTGGTCCTCACAAAAGTGCCAATAGAAAGTACATAGTTTGACAATAAATTTGTCATAATTCAGAGGGTAAGTAAAAATAAAGTAGTAAATAAGAGAGGGGAAGAAATAATATTGGAAAAAAAGGATAAATTTTTCCCTTTGGAAAATAAATAAGAAAATAACCCCAATAACCCTAATGAATATGCATAGGATTTTTTTTTTTCTTTTGGATTCAACAAGGGAGGTGATGAAGAAAATGTAAAGGAGCCAAGACTAGGCTAGACAAAGGCTTCTATAGAGGAAAATTATACAAGATCTAAGGGAAATAGTGGATAATGTTTAGAGAGTAGTAAATAAACTATATGATGTCTTGAATGTAATAAGGACTTATATAGGTGAGTCCCAGCCTCATTGGGGGAAGGTACAAGCCTTATGGAATCAATTAAAGGAATTGGAAAAGAGGTTAAACTTTTGGCTATCCTGTGAAATAAATAGTGTCTATGATCATTTAAATATTTATTGGTAAGTGTTTTAATTGATTTCAAAGTTAATGACAAAGTGGTGATGTCATTAATGAAGGTTTATATCATGAAGTGAAAAGAAAGTTTTGAGTATCTAGTTTTGCATTAAGAGACCTTGTGTAAAGGCACAAGCTTGGTAGCTTGTTAAGGCAAGAAGCATGTGACCTATGTGAACATGGAGGGAAGATTGATAATATGTCATGATTGCATATGATATTTTGATTATGATTTTAAATCAATACAAGAAGGTTCCAAGTGATTTCAAAGACCAAACATAACTGGTGTTTCTATACCTAATATGCATAGTGACTAGTAAGGTCCAAATGAAGTGTCAAAGTGAGTTGTCAAGATGGTATAGCCCATGTGAGCATGGATTGAGGTGTAACAGGGTGGTTTAAAGGTGTTGACCAAGTTTTAGACCCTGAGGAGGAAGACAAAGTAAGAAATAATGTTGAAAGATTTCCTATGTATGCAAAGTGAAGGTTTCCAAGCCTGAGAAGGAAGTTGAGATGCTCATTGGAATGTATAGATTTTTAATGGTTACCTAATAATTTTATAGTTGTTTGGGAAGGATAATAATAATATTCAAGAAGCATTTTGTATAGAAACCAAGCCATCAACTTTATGAACAAATGTTAAGAAGATAAGGAGGTTTTTATGTCTACAAACTCTCATAGTGGAGAGATTAGAAAGATGTGAAAGGTTAGTTCCAAGAATGGATTGGAAATTAAAGTTTTATGATTTTATTTTTTATAATAATCCTCCAGGAATCTCTAGGTAGTAGTGGTGTGTCAAGGCAATGAGTAGAAGGCACAAGAAACTGCTTGTTTTTGAAGATTTTCTTATTATAGGTAGGGTTGACTAATTCAATGCATGAAAGTTGATGTAGGTTGAAGGAAAATAATTTTTATTGAGGACCATGGATTTAGTTTTACAATATACATTCTTTTCTTAAATAATATTGGTTAATCAAGATGTCATATTGCTAGATTGCAGATAGTGAAAATAGTGAAAGAAACCAGGTAGAGTAAAAAAGTGAATAAGGAAGAGTTCTAGGTGACTAGGGATGGATCAAATGGTTTGGGGTCTATTTTTAAGACATATTACTCATTTTACCATGGTTTTTTAGTCTTTTTGATTCCCATACACAAGTAATAAATTTTTCACAAAGTGGCTTGTCTAAGTGAAGGTGAACAGTGAAAGGTTGAGTTCAGATATTGGTCTATACATTCCTTATTTTCTATTAGACATTTATGTATATGTGATTAAAATTTTTATAAGTATGTTTAAGGAATAAATCAATTAATTTTATCCATAATTTTTAGGACTTATGTTCACCATGACTGTGTTTTGAATCAGATTGGCTGCTCTAGGTGTGATAGGGAAAGTGATGTGTTTGAGCTCTTATGACAAGAGGTGATTCATCTAATGAATATATTTATGTTTTATGATACCTAATTTATATATTAAATATTTTTTTAGATATATAAATAGTTTTATGTGTTGATATGAGGAATCCAAAAGGACTTGTTTAACTGTGTATGCATAATGTAAGAGTGGTGTGAGGAATTGGTTTGTTAGACCAATAAATGTTTAAAACAAGAGAACTAACTATTATAGGTTGATATATAATACTTATATGACCTATCCATATTAATTATATATATTTTAATTACTCTTAAAATCTATAAAAATGAACATTTACATGACTTTACTTTAACTATATTTGACAAGTTTGAGTGGTCCTATAGCAGAGGTGATTTTGGATGATTAGAGATTGAGTGAAGATATAAAATATACATGATGATTTTTATAAAGTAATTTATGATATATTAATGAAATATTTTGAGTGGTTTTTTTGAGAAAAGTGTTTTTATGTTTCAATTATATATGATAGACTTTTCTTTGTTTTTAGGCCTAACGATGAGTAAGCTAGAATGGCTTGGTTCAAGTGGTGAGTTGGTGTTCCAGGTGGCATGGACCTATGTGGGAGTGAAAAATGGTATTTTTTAGGTATTTTTGATGTGTTACATATGTTTTTTGAGGATAAATGTGGTCAAATTAGTCATAAGTGCAATGTGTGGGTGTGAAGGCCTAATTCCTTTAGGTCTCCATTAGGCCTAATAGTGAAATTGGTCTCTATGGACTATGAACGACCTATGGAAAGGTTTTATAATTAATTTAACTTGTATGAGTATATATTTAAGTTTATAACAAGTTTTTTGAATATATTGGCCAACCAAGATGGGTTATATGAAAGTGTATGGTATAAAGACAAGGCTTAATTCCCCTATTTGGACTAGTTGAAGGAAGAATGGACTTAAGCAAAGGAAAGAACCTTTGAAAGAGAATTATTAGGTCATTAAGGAACATAATAGGGTGAATATTATCAGTCACAAATATTTAATCAATTTTATATAGGTGGATACATATTTCATTGGACCTAATGAGCCTATAAGAGGCATATTGAGTGAGTAAGCCCTAGAAGCTATTTGAGTGAGAGAGAAGGGGAAAGAGTGAAAATAAAGGAGGTAATCATAAATTTAATATTAATAAATAGGTTTTAAATATTATTATATATCAAAGGTATTCTATTTTATGCTTGGTTTCCTAGGGTGTTGTAGCTTCCTTCCTAGTTGGTATTAGTTAAAGGTAAAGTGGGTACTTGACTAAATTTAGGGGTGGGTGATCTTTGATCAATTGGTGATGGTCTAAATTGAATATTATAATTATATGATAGTATTTTGTGTGTTTTTTTCAGTTATTTCTATCCCCTAATAGTATTTTCAACATAATATCTTATGTTATCTTATGATGAGCTAATATGGTTGTTTCTCTATGCATTGTTTGATCTTATGTGAATGTATGCTTCATGAAATAGTAAATGGAATTGAATATAGATTATTTTATATTTAATCACTCCCCCTATTATTATTTAAATGATCCATACCTTTGGATGAGTCTTGATATCCTATAGGTGATCCTAATTAGCTTAAGGTGTGATGAGGATAATGTTCATCTTATTTGCAGTGATAAATAAGTTTGTGTAAATCATGGTTGAGGTCTGCACAAAATTTTTCATGATGGTGTTTGAAATATTGAATAATAAGGACTATAATAAATCTAATTACAATATAAAACCTGATTTTATAAACACAAGGACCTTGAAAACATGTTGAAGGATAGTCTTATTTGTATTAGGTCTCCATGAGACCTAATGAGGGTATGAGAGATATTGGATATTTATAAGTAAAAGTGATTTATTTTTTGATACCAATGCATGGAGGTTTTCTTGATATTACTTTGGTTCATTTTAATTCTTTTATAACTCTTGAAATTATCCATGCTGTTGTGGTCAGTCAAAGTTTTTTTTGATTGGGTTTTGGTGCTTGTTGACTAGTTTAAGTGACCAGCTTGTAGTGTTGTTTTTGAACCTATGGAACTTAAAAGAAGATTTATAATGTATCTAATTATGTTCCTGAGTTATTTATATTTACATTCATATTTTTATTATACCTAGACTAAGTGTATTCAGGATGCTTGAGCTTTGTATTTAAAGACTGGGTTTTGAGGTTCTTATCAGGTCTAAGTGAGCATTTGAGAGTGATAAGTTGGAGGTATTATACCCTATATTGGAGTGTATAAAGATAATGGAAATGAATATTAGGTCATAAAGGTTCCACCCATGATATATAATTATATGTATATATGGAATATTTTAGTGTTTGCTTTAGATATGTGGAGATAATGTTTCTGGGCTACTTAGGCCTAATAGGTCTTTAAGGCCTAATGAAGGTTTGAAAGTATGAGAAAGTTTTTTAATGTTTATTAATAATGGAGAAAGAATAATATGAAATATAAAAAATTATATAAAAAGGTTTTTTTCATTGAGAAAGATTTGAAAGTGTGCATTTGTGCAATAAAAACTCTATGGAAGTTGATTGCGTCTCAATGTCCTTTGAATGGTAGAATAATGTTGAATTGCAGAGTTGTTTAGTGTTTATAGAAGATTAAAATGATTATTCAAGGTGTAAAAATATTTTTATTATGTATTTTATTACATGTGTAGTCTCTCTATATGGTAATATTTTTTCTTAAAAGGAAGATCAAGTTCTAAAAATGAAAGATAGTGAAATGAGGGTTTGGTTTCAACAAACCCTACAGAGATTGTTTTTGGTGAAGATGGGTTTGTGATGGTTTCTAAAGCTTAGTGATATTTTGTTGATTAATATGAAATGTTTATTTATTTATTTTTATTCTTGTGATACATTTATGAATTCATAATGGAGGTCTTATATTTCAAGATTTGAGCAGGGGTATGAAAGTTGAAGACTGGTATTTTAAGACCAATGCCATTATGGTAAAGAGATGTTGTTCATATGTTATAAGGAATAGAGTTGATATGAGAATGAATTTATCATGTTTTTTTATTATATTTGAATATATAAATATGTCAAAGTGTATAATAGGTTCCTCAAAGTGAATAAGGTCTCTTAGACCTAGTATTGACTGCATGTTGTCTGTAAGGGTGCTTGGTAGTCTTTTAAGTCTTGATGGCTTGTAAAGCATGAAAGTGACTAGTTGATGTTGCAAAGACATTATGGAAGTTTTTATAATCTATATGAGGTGATATTTTTGGATCAATAAAAGGGATCTAAAGTGAAATATTTAGAACAATGGAATAGAGTTTGAAGAATATTGACAAATAGAAATACTTATTGTGCTTTACCAAGAAGATGAGTGGTTGCAAGAGAGGTAGAATGACCTAAAGATAATTGAATGCATGTAATCATGTTTTTTTTCTCCTATTTTAATATCATATATAATATAGGTTTTGTCAAAGGTTTTTTTTTGTTGTCCTAAGAATCATATGGGAACTGTTCATGATGATCTCAGATGTTCAAATTAACTAAGAAGTAGAGTTGAGCCTAAGAACCAAGGATCAAGTGGCAAGGAACAATTCCTAGAAAGTTATATGCAGGCCTAGGGCTGAGATATTATATTTAAAGGTGTCATGAGCTATATCAAGTATCAATTACTTGAGAAAGTTTGTTTTAAATTCTAAAGAGTCATTTTAAAGGTAAGCAAATAAGTTTTTGTGTTTGTTATAACATATTGGTATGTAATTTCAAGATGAAATGATCCAAATGGAGAATGGAGTTAGGGTGAGCTAACTCAGTGTGTTTATAAACTTGATAATAATATTTCATGGAAAAATGGAGAGTTTTGTAGGTGGTCAGGTCCTAGGATCAAAGGACTGTGTAGATGAACCTAAGAGGAGTATATGCCCACTTTGTCATTAATGGCAAAATGGGAGAAGGAGAAGAAGAGATTGCCATAAATGACAAAGGGGAGATTATTGTAAGGTGTTTTCATTTATTTCAAATTTAATGATAAAGTGGTGATGCCATTGAAGAAGGTTGATATCATGAAGTGACAAGAAGGCTTTGAGTGTCTAGTTCTAGCATAAGAGACCTTGTGTGAAGGCACAAGCTTGGTATATTGGTGAGCCAAGAAGCATGTGACCTATGTGAACATTTAAATAATATTGGGAACATTTCATGAGTGAATATTATATTTTTATGATGATTTTAGATTAGTACAAGAAGGTTCCAAGTGCTTTCAAAGACTAAGCATAATTGATGGTTCTAGACCTAATATGCATAGTGGCCTAGTAATGTTTAAATGAAGTGTCAAAGTGAGTTTCCAATATGGTGTATCCCATGTGAGCATGGATTGAGGTTTAATATGGTGTGTCAAAGGTTTTGACCAAGTTTTAGGCCCTGAGAAGGAAGAAAAAGCAAGAAATAATGTTGAAAGGTTTCCAAACATGAGAAGTAAGTTGAGATGTTTATTGGCATGTGTAGAGTTTGCATGGTGACTTGAGACTTTTATATTATTTGGGGAAGGGTAATAATAATATTACAAAATAATTTTATATATAAATCAAGTGCTCAACTTTATAAACAAACATTAAGAAGATAAGGAGGTTTTTGTGTCTGCAAACCCTCATAGTGGAGTGATTGGAAAGATGTGAAAGGTTAGTGCCCATAATGGATTGGTAAGTCAATTATAATGTTTTTATGATGTATAGGACTCATCTAGTAATTTACAAGTGGAGTTGGTGTGTTAGGGAAGTGAGTAGAAGGTAGAGGAAACTACTTATTTCTAAAGATTTTATTGTTACAAGAAAGGTTGACTACGTCAACACATGCAAGTTGATGAAGGTTGAAGGCCAATAATTTTTATTGATGCCAATGTATTTATTTTTAAAAGATAATATATTTGTTTCAATCATCTTGGTAAATAAAAATGTCTTATTGCTAGACTGCAGATAGAGAAAATAGTGAAAGAAACCAGGCAG
Organism: Torreya grandis; assembly: GCA_037957365.1. NCBI lineage: Eukaryota > Viridiplantae > Streptophyta > Pinopsida > Cupressales > Taxaceae > Torreya > Torreya grandis. The sequence goes on from JARHVA010003610.1 coordinate 134,826, forward strand.
AGTGAAAAAGTGAATAGGGAAGAGTTCTAGGTGACTAGGGATTCAGATATTGGCTAGTATTTTTTTAATACCTATTATTAATTTTACCATGGTTTTTTAGTATTATTTATTCTCATACACAATCAATAAAGTTCTCACAAAGTGGCTCGTCTAAGTGAAGGTGAACAATGAAAGGTTGAGTTTAGATATTGGTCTATACATTCCTTATTTGCTAGTATACCTTTATGTATGTGTGATTGAAGTTGTTATAAGGAATTTTAAGGAAAAAATTAATTAATTTAAATATAAATTAAGTGTTTTCATAGGTGTTGGGATTCATGTTCACCATGACTGTGAGTCAAATTGACTACTCCAGGTGTGATAGGGAAAAAAATGTGTTTGAGCTCTTATGATAAGAGGTGATGAATATATTGATTTTTTATGAGACCTAATTAGTATATGAAATATTTTTAGAATATATATAAATATTTTGAGGTTTTGAGTTTAGGAATCTAAAATGGCTTATCTAACTGTGTATGCACAATGTAAGAGTGGGTTGAGAAATTGGTTTGTTAAACCAATGAATGTTGATATAAAAAGAGAAATAACTATTAGAAGTTTATATACATGAATATAAGGACATATAAATGTGAATTATATATCTTTGAATCAGTCTTACAAGTGATAAACATGAACATTTACATGATTGTACTTTGACTATGTTTGACCAGTCTAAGTGGTCCTATAACAGAGGTGATTTTGGATGATTAGAGCTTGAGTGAAGATGTAAAATGGAAATGATGATGTTAATAAGATAATTTATGATCTATTAATTTAATTTTTTGAGTTTTTTTTTATATAAGTGTTTTTATGCATTATTTATATATGATAGACTTTTCTATGTTTTTAGGCCTACTGGTGAGTAGGCTAGAATGGCTTAGTTGAAGTGGTGAGTTGGATTTCTAGGTGGAATGGACCTATGTGTGAGTCATAAAGTGTATATTTGAGGTATTTTTGATGTGTTTCATCAATTTATTAATGATAAATGTGGTAAAAGTAGTCACAAGTGTAACGTGTGGGTGTGAAGGCCTAATTTCTTTAGGTCTCCATTAGGCCTAATAGTTAAATTGCTCTTTATGGACTATGACCGACCTATGAAAAGTTTTTATAATTAATGTAACAAATATGAGGACTTATTTAAATTGTAAAACAATTGTGTTAAATATATTATCTGACCAAGATGGGTTATATTAAAGTGTATGGTATAAAGACAAGGCCTAATTGGCTTATTTAGACTAGTTGAGGAAGAGTGGACTTAAGCGAAGGAGAGAACCTTTGACAGAGAATGGTTAGGTAATTAAGTAACACAATAGAGTTAATAGTATAATTCATGCATATCTGATCAATTTTAGGTAGGTGAATACACAATCCATTGGACCTGATGAGCCTATAAGAGGCATATTGAGTGAGTAAGCCCTAGAGGTTGTTTGAGTGAGAGAGAAGGGAAAAGAGTGAAAAAAAATGAGGTCATCATTATTTAGAGAGTAAAAAATAGGAATTAAATATGATTATAGATAAATGTATCTTATTTTTTTCTTGGTTTCCTAGGGTGTTATAGTCTCCTTACTAGTTGGTGCTAGCTAAAGGTCAAGTGGGTGCTTAATTATATTGAGGGGTGGGTGCTCCTTGATCAATTGGTGCTGGTATAAAATGAATATTTTCATTGTATAATATTATTCCATGTTTGTGGTTCATTTTTTTAATCCCACAATAGGTTTTCCCACATAATCTCTTGTGTTATCTTGTGATGAGCTCATATGGTTGTTTCTCTATGCATTGTTTGATCTTATGTGAATATATGCTTCATGGAATGGTAAATGGAATTGAATATACATTTTTGTATATTGATTCACCCCCCACTCTCAGTATCTAATTCCAAAATCTCATGATTTCCTAATAATCTACGTGGGCCTTAAACTATGTGATTTCTAAGTCTTTAATTAGCACCAACATATAAAGGCTTTGATATCCCAGTTTGTGAGTCTAGAAAGGGAGGCCATAGAAAATTTAAAATATATGAGGGTCACAAGTATGATTAACTCTATAGGGTGATTGGTAAATAGGACCAATTTTTTTAATTATTTAGATTCATTTGAGAAGCATTCAAGGCTGGGGTAGAGGGCACAATATATAAAACCAACAAAGATATTTTGCAACTAATCAATTTTTCAAAGGACAAGGTAACCAAGGTAGAGACACTCAAATTAGAATTCAACTCCTCAGATTTTGAGAATAAAAGGATTATGGATGAAATTACAAGAATATTTAATCCATCCATGCTCAATTTTATCATCAATAATGTTAATTTTGACACCACCTATGTATTATATGAGTAATTCAAGGCAATTGAGGAGTTGCTACCAAAACACATAGTACTTTACTAGTACTCTCTTCAAGTACTCAGCCTTATGTATTAGTTCATGTAGTGGTGAATTTTATTACTAGGCATACTTTGGGTAACTCTTCACATGCAAATCCTCAATATTTATTTTTAAAACTACATCAAGCATGCAGTCATTATCCTCTTCATATATATATATATATATATATATATATATACTTGGGTATCTATTTTATTTTTAGGCATATATATGTATTTATATTGTGATCATGATATTTTGGCCAACCATTTTTTAAAATATTGTGCATGCATATTTTGCATGAATTGCAACTCTTGAATATATAATTGGAATTGTAAATTTAGATATAACTTTGAGGATGATGCAGCCATATATATATATATATATATATATATATATATATATATATATATATATATATATATATATATATAATGATACTTGGGTATCTATTCTATTTTTAGGCATATATATGTATTTATATTGTGATCATGCTATTTTGGCCAACCATTTTTTAAAATATTGTGCATGCATATGTTGCATGAATTGTAACTCTTGAATATATAATTGGAATTGTAAATTTAGATATAACTTTGAGGATGATGCAGCCACATGTATGTGTGTGTGTGTGTGTGTGTGTGGCTGCATCATCCTCAAAGTTATATCTAAATTTACAATTCCAATTATATATTCAAGATTTAAAATTCATGCAACATATGCATGCACAATATTTTTAAAAATGGTTGGCCAAAATAGCATGATCACAATATAAATACATATATATGCCTAAAAATAGAATAGATACCCAAGTATCATTATACACACACGCGCACACACACACACACACACACACACACACACACACACACACACACACACACACACACACACACACACACACACACACACACACACACACACACATATATATAATGATACTTGGGTATCTATTCTATTTTTAGGCATATATATGTATTTATATTGTGATCATGCTATTTTGGCCAACCATTTTTAAAAATATTGTGCATGCACATGTTGCATGAATTGTAACTCTTGAATATATAATTGGAATTGTAAAGTTAGATATAAATTTGAGGATGATGCAGCCACTCCACTATATATATGTGTGTGTGTGTTTGTGTGTAATTTTTTCCTCCTAATTCTAAAAGGAATAATTTCTTTGCTATTAAGGTGAATAATAAAAAATTTCCTCCTAATTCTAAAAGGAGGAATTTTTTTTCTATTAAGGTGAATAATAAATTCCATTGACTATTATATAAGTCTATCTTGAGGTGTTATTTTGTTCTTCTCCAAACTTGTGATTCATTGAAGAAATTCTATCATTCTGGTATTATAAATCTTTGGGTTGTGCAGAAGTGTTATTTGATGTAGTTATTATTATTTTTTAGTATCTAATCTGAATGATTTGTGTTTAATAATATAATCTCCCTTTATAGATATGCAATTGTAATATTACATCCACAACAACCATTGATTATGTGCACACAAAATCATTATATTTTTTTTCTTGAGAATCTTAACTATGTTTGTTTATTTTGGTGTGCTAATAGTAACTTGAAGTAAGCATTACTTTTCTGACTAGTTGTCCAACTCATAGTGTAGGATCTAATTTTGGAATGTTTCATCTATCTTTGATTCATAAACCTTATTGTCTACCCAACATTTTCCTCCTTTTGCGTTTGTTTTGATCCTTCCCACCTCAAGTTAGATCCATCCATTCATCTTATATAGATCTTAAACTCATTTCATATCTAAACCATCTAAGGTAAACAACTACTATGCTCACCACTATTCCACTATCAGGTTGTTTATAAAATTAAATACCTTGCAACTCCTACCATAGAGTGAACCTTTTCACTAATTCTAAAATGTTATAAGCTACCTCATAAGATTCCCTAGTGTGCATAAAACCCACATCAATAGGATGGATGAGGTGGCGTGGTGGTAAAGGGAATAACCATAAATGAAGAGGCCTAAGGGAACAAGTGGGACTATAACTGATCAAAGTTCATATAGATATAAAGGCCAATGGAACTCGAGAGATAAGTGTTCATGATGAATGAGAAAAGTGGTTGGTTAAATCTAAGTCCTTGAGGACCTATGGTGATATATAAGGATGATTAGGGAGATATGGGAGGAGTGAGTTGAATAAAAGGTCAGGAGGGGGTTACCCTTTGCTTTTTCTTAGGCAAAGTCAAATTAGTTTGATTCATAGTTATGGTCATAGTATGGACATTAATTGAGTGCACATTGAAAGTTACCATCTTATTCAATTTGGTAAACATGCTTAGATCATCTTAAACTATAATAGTCAAAGGATTTATGGTGGTAATTGTCATCATATCAACCTACACTATTGGTAAAATAGTTTTAGGCATTGTAGAGTTGCGATATATTAGAATTATGCACATTGGATAAGTAACTAATAAGGCCATTGACATGGCCACCATAATGTATGTTGGTGTTGAAAATCTAGGAACCATTATAATTTGAGACTTTTTTAGGGTCACAAAAGTTATCTAAATGAAACTTGACACTCCTGAAGGTGAGGGTTACACAACTGATACTTTAGGAGACCAAATTCTAGCCACGAGGATTCCGATAGGTAGAATTGGCTAAGAAAAGGTTAATTAGGAAGTGTAGACGGTGAACATGATTATAACCAAGGGGAATTAGGTGAGTTGAGAATTTGGCATGAAAAAACTATGGAAAGCCTCACTAGAATAGGCCTGGTGGGAGAAAGAAATCCTATAGGTGGTATAGTGGGTTATGGAGATATGGTGTTAGTAGGGGAAGGAACTTCCAAGGGTGTTGTATATTGGTACCACTCCAAGCTTGCTTCAAGACTAATCTCAATGTCAAATTTTAACATTATGTCATTAATGGTGGAGTAACCCTTGGAATAAGGAGAGGTGGTGGAGCTTGAGTTATGGCCTAGGGAGGTGAAGCTTGTAGAGGTAAAGATGTGGGGACCCATAATATTATTTTTCTAGAAATATGAAGTATAATTACTTGAATATCTTACCCAAGCTAATCTGGGGGAGTTTATGGAGGTGGTACCTATATTTCCTTAGTGATTGGCCTAGATTGGGTTCATTTATTCTTTTCTACCTCCACCCTTATGATCAATTTTAAATCATTGGCTAGATTAAGATTAATATCACAAATTTTGTGGGCCTTATGGTGATACATGATGTTGAGTCTAGATACATATATTTCCACATAGGTGTTTATGACCCCTCAAATATCCCACACTCTATTCTCAACCGTTATTAGAGTATGAATTCTTATTTAGTGTCATATTTCATAAAAAATTAAGGTTCTTGTACTTATGATGGTAGATGAATATTAGAAAATTTAGCTATGCCTTATGTCGATGATTGAGTGAGAAACCAAAGCATCGTCAACCAAATAATAATCAATTTCTTGTTTAGAAAGATGGTTTAAGCCTTGATAGGGTAGGAGGAGAGGGGTTTACCATATGCCTTCTATTTAGATGATGGTGTGGATTTGGTATTATTAATAAGATCATACAGGTAGGATCATCCTCCTAATTTCATTTTTGATCTATGGCATGGGCTTCTTAATTATGGTCATGTAGACTACTAGGTATAAGGACTCATAGATGTCTTAGATGTTATTTTTATAATGGTACATGTACATATTATCTAAGATTACATGGAAAACATAGATGGTATGGGTCCATGGTAGGAACATAGAAGCTTGAATGTGAGGGTGGCATAGACCGCATCCATAAGATAACTCATCATGTAGAAGTTCCCACCCCCTTTGGCCTTATTGACACCTTTGACTAAATTGAAGTTGATGAGGATCCCAAGGTATAAGAATTCCTTTCCCTCAAGGATGATGCTTATCAGAGGAACCCAAAGGTTTTTCATGTGAATGACATCCTTTTATTCAAATAAAAGATTTAACAGTATCATCCCTATGTGAACTCCCTCCTAAAAGAGATGAATGAGGTATGCATTGATATCCTCCTTTCTAGTCCATCAATTAGTATTGATGGCCCAATCCTGGAGGACCCCATATATTTCATGTGTTTAAATCCATGTATCCACTATGATCTAGTCATAACTACATTATAGTTTGAGAGGTTATAATATTTCTTAAAAGGAGATTCAAATATATTCATCATTTTTCTAAGACCCCACAGAGTACACTAAGTCTTAGGTAACATTGTATATTCACATAGATTTCTATAACATGTTTCTACATATGTCAACACATGAGAGCACATTTGGTTTAGAAGTGACCTTATGTAACCCTAAATTTCCTAGGGCATTAAGTTCATCAAGGAACTAGGTTTCATTTTTATCATCTTCTAAGGTGGGATTTTACACGTCCTCAATTTATTGAAACACTTTTTTGTAATGTTAAAAGTGGGTTAGGTATAATGAAAATGCAGTATCTTTGTATTTGGGCTCAAGCCTAGGATATGAATATGACATGACCATGGTTAAGGGTTAGGTAACTACTTAGTATAGAATTTTGAATTTGAGGGAAGTATTCGGAGCTTAGGAAGGCACTGAAAGTAAGGATAATTGGGAGTTGGGGGTGGTGACAGTAATTTTAATTACTTCAAGGACTTATATGGATCCACAAAGATATCATATATAAATGTTTTTTTTGGATCACCTTGCATGATTTTAATTTTAAGTTAATGACATAATCCACTTTATTATTTCTTGATTTGGCATTTACTCAAAGAAATTTGGAAACATGTACCCAACTTGTATTTGGTGACAGTGAAGGGTCAAATTTAGGTTGTTAAATCAAATCCAAATTACCCAAATTGATTAAAATAATGTCATATTAGGCACATACTTATCTTAGCTTCTGTGTCACCTTGGTAACCCTCTAAATTATCCATGTGTCCTCTATTGGTTTGATATTTATATATTGGCTATGTTGATTAGGTGTCGTTTATGTATTAATATTTTACATTTTCGTATATTGAAGTTGGAAAATTGGGCCTCCCAAGTATACATGGCACTTTGATATTATATTATGGTCCAACATATGTTTATCTTTTCCCCATATAGTCTATTATGGTGTATTTCACCATTTGGTGTACAAGAGTGATGTGTGGTGCTTCACAATTCATCTTGGGTTCTAACTACACTTATTTCCTAACTTAATAAGGAGGCTCTAAGCAATCCTTATGACTTTTATATAATTTACACATGGAAACATGTGGTTGGTTAGGCTCTCTCTGGGCTCTAACATTTCTAACACCCTAGGAGACTTACAACTCTGATAGGTTCCACATGGAATCATCTCACTCATTGGGCTCTCCCTAGCTTATGACATGCTTTGGATACTAAAAACTTTCATAGTTTCCATGTGGCATCTACTCACTCATCAAGATATCATAGGGTTATAACATTTATGGCATACCCAAGAGACTAACAACTCTAACAAGTTCTATATGGAATCTACTTACTTATCAAGCTATCCTAGGCTTTTGACAATTTTGACACCCCTATGAGAATAATAACTCTAACAAGTTCTGTGCAACATATACTCACTCTTTAATCTCTCCTCAAGGTTCTAACATTTATGACACCCCCATAATACTAAATTTTATAGGTTCCATGTGACATATACTCACTCATCGATATCTCTTTAGGTTTTAACATCTCTAATGCCCCTAAGAGATTGATAACTCTAATAGGTTCCACATTAAATTGATGTTGTTACATGGATAGTCCATATTTCTATGTATGGTTTTTAATATCTAATTACATACACCTTACTAAAAATTCATAGATGAGTGATATCAAGACATGTGGCATGATCTTAGCTATTTAAATTCTTAAGGAACATTGCAAACTATGTTTTTATCCATAGGTTTTGGATGATTTTAATTGAGACACATGGATGGTCCATAATTATCTAGATGCTCATGGATTCTATGCCTCAGTCATTTTAGTTGATAGAGGTGCTTGAACTAGATGGAGATGTGTGGTTCCATCTTATAACTTAGGAATTAGTCATTAAGATTTAAAATACATTATCACTCTTAAATTTGACAGTTACTCTAAGTGCAAAAGAGAGGTGTGACAATAGCCTGAATATGAAAATTATGTGAAAGGAATAAGTATATAAACATAACCCATACTACACAAGATATTTTTGAGCTAGTTCAAGTGGGATTTATCAAAGGTTCCCCATGTATTCTAATTAATCCTAAAAATATCACATAACTGGGCAAATCCAATTAGCCAAGTTAGTCCCTAAAACAAATAAAAACCCAAACTTGATGAACATCATAAAACTAAAATCAAAATAGATGTATTGAATAACTTTAATAAATGTGTCCATTTAGACCCTTAGACTCAGGTATCAATATAATTAATAAATAAACTATAGGAACACTTAGTAATATTGGTTAGTTTAGAATCAAACCAAGATCTCCTTATACTAAAGTTCAGATTTACAAATGAAGGGCCTAAGACAATAATTATGTAATAGCCTTGATTTTAACCTAGAATTTAAGATAATTATTTTTACCTTGAGCCTGAACTAATTCATTTCAAAATAAGACATAAACATAAAATTTTGATCTCAAATAGGAACCTCATTTGATATTTTAAAAATGGGGCATGTTGGTCATAATAAATGGTAACTTCTATGGGTAAAGCATTGCTTCAATGTTTATAATCCAAACTACATGACTTAATTATTTAAATATGAGATAAGAAACTAAAAATACACAAGATAAACTTAGAGGAAAAAAAGTTCTTAATTCTTCTTCAACAAAAAAGATAATAGGCCTTGACTTCTTCAAAGGGTCATTTTATGCAAAGAGTGATTTTCTTGTTATTTTGAATCAACTGGACAAGTTTAGGCAAATCTAAAGCACTCAGAGCCTTTTAAAAGAGTAATTTATTTGTAGAATTTAGATAAGGAAAGGAAATCTTAGGTATTACTCTACTACCAACTAGGCATTTATATCCCTGATAGAGATGCCTTTGGTTCCACTCTAGGCCTTTCTACATTTCTATCTAGGCAAGAAAGCCTACGAGGGAGGTTTCCCAAATCACCCTTTCTTAGGAAGAAACTTGTATTCTCATGAGATTCAAACTTCCTTTTATTTTGATGTTTTCTCTTATTCCATATAGGAGATTTGAGTACCAATGCAACTGAGGTTTAACAATGGTTCAATGAGCTCATGGCACTGAAAAGGTCCTTTGCTTATTTAGTAATTATGATATTATTAATATGTTCCTTTTGATTGTTGTGATGACCTTTGTTAAAATAGGTCTTTTATCAATTCACTTTTTTAGTTTTGAATCAGTGACTCTTAGTTATTTTAATGTCTCAAGAGAGATTCATTTTCCTATCACATTATTCAATAATGTGAGCTCATATTTTTCCTTCCAGTTATAGGACTATGTTTTCAGTGCCTTGTCAACCTTGATGTGATCAAGCATGGGTACCAATGATTGGATTAGATTCTACCTTCCCCAAACTATATTAGTTACTTCTCAATATGAATCATGACAATGAGGATAAATTAATGCAAGGTTGGCAAGGGTGAATAAGGGGTAACCAAGAGAAATCCCCAAGACAAAAAACACAATAAAAAAACTAAAGTAAAATATACATGACAAAATGGAATCAAACACACAACTGAAGTAAACTAGCTAACTCTAATCTAATATAAACATTACTAGCCCCTTTATTAGAATCTACTATAAAATTATATTGGAATGGATTGTCGATAAGTAGTGATTCAATAATTATCCATTCATAGGTAGTGGAAGATCATTTCCTTGAAGGTTCTTTAATCTAAATGTGTCTTGTCCTAGCAATTCAAAGACCTGGTATGGACCATTCTAGAGTGGGTCAAGTTTGGAATGTTTCCCTTTCTTTTCATGTGATTTGTCCCATAATAGGACTAGGTCTGATATCATATAACATTTTATATTTTACCTCTTATAAAACAATCTCTTGATAGTCACTTGATGCCTACTAAAGTTTTTTAAGGCCTCTTCTCATGCATCCTCTAATTGGACAATGTTTATTAGTCTTGAGATTATTTTCTTAGTATCATCCACGTATTATTATATATAATTATAGGTTAGTATATTTAGGGTCACTAGGAATATACACTCCAATCCATAAAATTAAAAAAAAAATGTGAGCTTTTGAGATCTTGCTTACATCTAGTGCAGTTAACCTAAGGGACATATTTCAATAGTGAATGCCAGTCCCTAAGCTTCTTTTATGTGGACTCCTTGATTACATTGATTAGGTTTTTAGTGGTTGACTCAACCAAGCCATTCTATTATGGGTAGTATTTGTATGATAACCTTAGGGTGATGTTGTTCTCATAAACCCACTCAATGAGCTCTTAAAACTAAAATGCAAGCCCATTATCATAGACTAGTGAGGCTAGGGTATCAAATAGTGTGGTTTTTTTCCTTGAGGAGCTTAATGACTTATTTATTTGTATTATTCTTGGTTTCCACTAGATATATCCATATTTTTTAATATTTAGTGGTTTTAAGTATGAATCTATGTCCAACTGATGAGTTTGGGTCGATGACTCTAATGAATTCAATTCCCCATTGAGTGAATGGGCACTCTTTATCATAGGTCAAAGGGGAATTATTACATGGACCTCTCATTTAGTTAAATTATAGCATTGGTGACATGAATGCACATGGGCATGGGAATCCCTAAAGTTGGTGGGTCAATAATAACTCACTCATTTTATTTTGTGTCATTGTATTCCTAGAAGGATGGACACTACCCATATTTTCATGAAAATTGGTGATGAATTCTTTACCTTCTTCTTTTTATAGACATCTGAGATAGATGATTTCATAACTATTTCAATAGATAAGTCCCATTTTCATCATGTATTATATTTATTTCAACTTTGGATATAAACTACATTTGATTTAGTCATATAGGAAGACTCCCATAAAGGAGATAGTGGGCAATTAGATCATACTAGTCTTGATGGACTATCTTTGACTGGTCCACTTGAACCACAATGATTATTGGGTCAATTTTAATGATAAATTGAGTAAGATATTAGCCTTAGACCAACTTATTATGTTTTATCTCAAGATCATATTCTTATAATTTGGCCATCCATCAACCTCTACATTCCCCTAACTCATTTTTCCCCAGTATGAGCTTTACAACTGGGTCTATGACAATGGTGTGCATCTTATTATTAATAATGTAGTACATGAAATTTTCCATAGACTTTATCAAGGTGTAGGCATGTTTATCTAAGATATATTACTTTGGCTCTATATCCTTCAAGTTATTACTCATAAAATCAATGTGTGTTCTCCTTTCTAACTTTTGGTTTAGCATTGCAACTACAATATGCTCAAAATCAAAAGAGTAATGGTAGAAATAGTTGGTGTTGTCCAAGATTATTAACACAAACATTTTCATGATGGAATAGTTGATATCCTATAATGATTTCCTTATTTCAATATTCCATTCCACTTTCACCTCCTACTTTAATATTACATTTAGGGGTTTAACAATCTCAAAAAAACCTAAGATGAACTTTCATATAAAGGTAATATTACCAAAGAAATATTTTAATTAATTTTTACTATTGGGGAGAGTTATTCAAGAAATAAAATTAGCACATTAAAGGTCTATATAAATACCTTCATTTATGATATGTGATCGATAATCTTACCTTCAGTGACACCAAACACACTCTTATTTGGGCTGAGGGAGATACCATACCTATTGCATCTTTAAAATATCCTTTGGATATTGTGAATGTGATAAGATATATAATTTGAGAAGATGGTTAGGTCATCCATGTAAATAATAATACACTTTCCTATTAGACCTTTAAAATTAAATTTTATGTCTCTTTATAAAATTGTTTCTATATTGATTAAGCCAAATGGCATTTGTTTGTAGACAAAGGTTTCCCACTCAGTTATGAATGTAGTTTTCATTTGATCTTATGGATGGACCAAGACATGATTGTATCTTGAGAATCCATAAAATAAATAAATCATTGAAAATCTACCTACCATTTATATCACTTCATCAAGGGAGGGTAGTGGGTAGTTATCTTTATCATAATACCAATTTAGATTTATAAAATACTCACATAGCTATATTTATCCATTATTATTATGAATGGGTACTAAGTTGTCTACCCATGTCAAGTGATGAATTGGGAAGATAATCCCAACTGAGAGGATCTTATGGAATTCTTTGTGAATAAGTTATTTTAGGATTAGATTCACATGTCATTACCTTTGTCTAAATGGTTTATAGTTGTGGTTAAGTGGGATAGTGTCAATAATCACAATTAGGTTGAAGACTTTGAGGTATCCATAAGTCTAGTAGATATCATCTCATTACTATAACAACCAATTTTTTAGTGGTTTTATCTTAGTAGGGGTGTAATCTTGGCCAATATGAACATCATAGGGCTAGTATGATGATCTCATATCAATAGTTTTAGACCTCTTATATAGGTTTAGTGGTCTATCTGGTTAATGTGTAGGCCCATAAAGGTATAATATCCTTTCAAGGAAGATAATTCCCTTGGGAAATTAATTTTATTTTATGTTTAGGACACCATCTAGGTCATGGTTTACATCCCCTTGGTCATTTATTTCAACCTAATCTATGCCTTGGGTTTCAAATACTCTATTTATTGAGTAATTATAAAATGTGTTGGTAATATTTGAATATATAGAAGTTTCTAACATTTTTTGGGACTAAGGGACATGAGACTAGCTCAACAGAAAACTCCTATAGTGCTGTGTCATCCAAGAGCATTAGGTTTGTAATGTTAATTACTAATGAATTGGTAACCTAGTTTTATTCTCTAGTAATGGGGATGACATAGTAGGCATTGCACATCTGTATTAAACCCCACACCTTAGGTTTATACTTCCTCAATTAGGACAACTTATATTAGAATACAATATTGACTAGGTTTACCTATTGGAAATATTATCATTGATGTCAAAGGCCTAGCATTGGTGATAAAGGCCCCATAGTATTTAATGGTTTTTTTAATATTCATATCTTGGCTAATAAGTGTTAATATTTATTTAATATTAATGAATGTATTTTTGGTTACATATAAGTCAAAACAGGGCCCATGGAGAATTCAAAGAGTCATGAGGTAAAGACAAAAGAGGAATAGGACACATTTTATCATGAAGAGTCATCTTGAGGAATTCCAAGAGTCACCATGTGAAGATAAAAGAGGGTATGGCACATTTTTCCATAAAGGGACACTTTGATGAATACAAAAAGTCACCAAGATAAAGATAAAAGAGGAAAGGATGCATTTGCTTATGAAGGGTCACCATGTGACTTTTTAAATGAAAGGATATGAAGGGTCATGTAAGTTTGGCACCATTTTCTATGAGGATTGAAGTGTCATAAAGGGTGAATGATAAAGGTCATTTAGAAAGCTATAAATAAAGACTTGAGAATCCATTTGTAATATGCAAGTGAGTGCATGGTTTTGTAATTATTTTATATAAGAAAAGAGGAGAGAAAATTAGGAGATATTGTAGAGTTTTATCATTTGTTAAGTAAGAAACATTGAGAGATAGTTGTGTTTTATACACAAGAGGGGTTGGTGCTCACAAATATTTGCAAGGGGTTGGTGCTCCTGTGGCTTGGTGCTTAGAAAAGAGGTTGGTGCTCCTGAAAGTTAGTGCTTGTAAAATTTGTAATTTAAGTTGGTTCTCATTCATATACTTGAGATTTTTCTTTATGGTTTTTCCCACTTTAGGTTTCCATGTAAAAATTTGGTCTCTCTCTCTCTCTCTCTCTCTCTCTCTCTCTCTCTCTCTCTCTCTCTCTCTCTCTCTCTCTCTCTCTCTCTCTCTCTCTCTCTCTCTCTCTCTCTCTCTCTCTCTCTCTCTCTCTCTCTCTCTCTCTCTCTCTCTCTCTCTCTCTCATTTGGTGTATGTTATTGTTTTAGTTTTATTACATATTTTAAATGTGTGATTAAGTGGATTAAAGAAAATAAATTAGATTAAGTAAAATATATATAATATATTGATTCACCCCCCTCTTAGTATATTTCATGCTTAACAATTAGTATCAGAGCAGGTTCCTTTTGAAAAAGTTTTATAGCTTGAAGGTAGCTCGGGGAAAGCACGATGGCTAGATCACATGAAGGTTTTTATACAAATAAGGCACCTTTATTTTATGGGAAAATTTATGATTTTTAGAGAATAAAGATGAGGAATTATTTGATGGCTCTTGGATTTAACATTTGGTAAGCAGTGGTGGAGGAATATGAAGAGCCATAGACACTTGTAACTACTCTAGTGGAAAAGAAGGCAAGTGAAAATAATGCTAAACCTTTAAATGATATTTTATGTGGTTTATGTGAATCAAAATTTGTTAAAGTTATGCAATGTAAATATTCTTATGAAACTTGGATAAAGCTTGAAAATATTTACAAAGGTGATAGAAAGGTTCAGCAAGCTAAGATTCAAAATTTTAGAAGACATTTTGAGAGTTTGAAGATGGAAGAGGAATAAAATATAGCAAGTTACATTTTGTTGGTTGATCAAATAGTTAATTAGATTCAAGGTCTTGGATAAAATTTAGAAGAATCAATCACGGCACAAAAAGTTTTGAGATCTCTACCATTGAGATATGATGCAAAAGTTTTAAAAATTTAAGAGATGAAGAATTTAGTCAAGCTAAAGATGGATGAGCTACATGGTATTCTTATGGCATATCAGATGTGGACCAAACAAGAGAACCCCTCAAAGAGAGAATATGCTTTTAAGACATCAAAGAAAGAGAAGGTTAAGATTCAAGAATCAAGTCACAATTTTATTGATGATGAAGATGACAATGGATATTTATTCATTCACAAGTCAAAAAAGGGCACAAGTAAATATCAAGGAAAATTACCTTTTAAATTTTTTAATTGTGGAAATATTGGACATTTTGTAGCTAAGTTCCCAGATAATGGTGACAATGAAGTAGAAAAGTCTACATATAAGAAGAATTTCAAAGAAAAATTCAAGAAGGGATTTGAGAAGAAGAGTTTGTATTATAAAGATCCTAGGTCAGCTAAAGATAGTGGAGTCAGTAACTCAGAAGAAGAAGTGATTCTATTCATGGCCATACATGAAGATGCCTTCACAAGCAAAAGTATAGATGATTAAGAAGAAGAGCATGATGAAGCTGAAGTGAATATATAAGGAGAAATCATTTGTGCCTTAGAAGAGTTAAAATCTCTTGAGAAGAAGAATCAAATATTGAAGCTCTAGATCAAGAAAAATGAAAAGGAGTCAAAGGAAACAATTGAAGATCTACAATCACACTTTGAAGAAGCTAAGAAGAATGAAAAAGATCTAATGACATAGTTTCAAAAAGTAAGTGAAGAATGTGAAAGGTATGTTATTGAAATTGCTTCTTTAAAAGCAAATCTTAAGAAAACAAATAAAGAAATCAATGATAGAGTAGCCAACGATTCAAAATTTGAGCAAAACATAAATATGTTGAATAAGATATTAAAAAGTCAAAGATTAATGTCAAATAAGATAGGTATTAGATTTGAAAAAGAGAAAGGGGAGGCCACTACTTTCATAGACAAGGTTAACATAGAAAAAGGAAAGAGCTATGTTGAAGCTCTTACAAAAGAGGAAATAAAAAGGGAAGAAGTTAAGAATACAAAAGACATCTCAAACAAAAAAAGATGGAACGAACAGAGCTATAAAAGGTAATTAGGTCAGAGATACAAAAATAGGTCCTATTTTTGTGGCTATTATTTTTATTGTAATAGATATGGTCATAAGAAAATAGAATGCCAAAAAAGGGCTAACAATTTTAGAAATGAGGAGAAGGAAACTCATGCAGAAGTCATAACTCTTTTGTTCCTCTATCTTGATTTAATGAAGAGGCAATAATATGTTACAAGTGTAATAACTTCAGACATATACCTTGGTACTATATAAGTATGTTTGAGTCAATCAAGAAGGACCAGAGTTTTAAGGCTCCATTTATCAAGAAGAAAGTTTAAACAAGTTCATGGTAGAAGAAACAACTTGAAAAGTCTATGTTGGTCCAGACAGATTTACAAGCAAGAAATAAAGAAAATCCATGGTTAATTGATAGTTTATGTTTGAGGCATATGATAGGAGACAAGATCAAGTTCATAACCTTGAAGAAGATCAATGGTGGCATAGTGAAATTTGTAGATAATACTACTGTCAAAATTGCCAAAAAAGGTACACTAAGTTTGGATAATGGTAGAACTAAAACTAAAAATGTTTTGTATGTAGAAGTTCTTAAGAATAATCTTTTGAGTTTAAGTCAAATGTGTGATTAGGGGTACACACTAAATTTTTATGCAGAAGGTTATGAAATTAGGAGAAAATATTTATATGTGTTGGTTGCAGATGGTTAGAGAACAAGCAATAATTTGTATATGTCATCAGACATCAAAGGTCAAAGATGTTTTTTGAGTTAGATTGAAGAAAGTTGGTTATGGCATAGGAGAATGAGACAAATAAATTTTGACAATATTGTCAACATCAGCAAGAGCAATCAATTATAAATCTTCCAAAGATTATAAAGCCATCTAATATGCTTTGTGAATCTTGTCAGCATGGGAAGCAGGCTAGAAGGTGGTTCAAAAAAAAAAAATAATCATCCACTCAGATGTTATAGCTTGGTCACATTGATTTTTATGGACCTATGAGAGCTCAAAGTACTCAAGGTGAGAAATATTTCATGTTACTTATTGATGATTTTTCATGTATAACTTGGGTAATGTTTTTAAAGAAAAAATCAAAAGCTTTCAAAAATTTCAAAGCATTTAAAGCATTAGTTGAGAATAAAATTGGTTTGAATATTAAGTGCCTAAGATTAGATCAAGGAGGAGAATTCATGTTAGATCATTTTATTGAGTTTTGTGAAGACCATGAAATAAAGAGACATTATTTAGTAGCCAAAACTCCACAACAAAATGGATTAGTTGAATAGAGAAATAGAACAATTCAAGAGATGGCAAGGACAATGCTAAATGAATCTAAGATACCAAATAAATATTAGAGAGAGGTAGTTGGTATAACAGTGCATATCTAGAATAGAACATTATTGAGAGACAATAATGATAAGAATCCTTATGAGCTATGAAAAGATAAACTAGCTATAGTTGATTATTTTATATTTTTTCACAGTAAATGATTCATAAAGAGAATCAATGAAAAATTGGGTAAGTTTAAATCTAGAGCAGATGAAGGTATATTTCTTGGTTATTTTTTCAAAATTAAAGCTTATAAATGTTATAAACAAAGAACCAAGAAAATAGTTGAAATTTCAAGTGTCAAGATAGAAGAAGACGGAGCACAAAGAATTAGTGATCCAATAGACATTCCTAAAATCATTAAAGAGGAAGACTTTGAAGAATCAGATGAAGATGAGAAGGAGAAAAAAGAAACCCAAAACCCCATCCAAATATGTCCAGAGAAATCATAATGAAAGTGACATCATCAAATACATAAATGAAGGAATTTGCACTAGAAGAATGATGGTAAGTGAATCTGAGCAAGTTAATTTCTCTTTGTTATCCAAACTTCATCCTATAACTTTTTCATAATCTAGACATGATAAGCATTAGGTTAAGGCAATGGATGAAGAATTAAATCAAATAGAAAAGAATGATAATTGAGAATTAGTGCCTAGACCAAAAGATCACAATGTGATAGGAACAAAATGGATTTACAGAAATAAGTTGAATGAAAATGGAGAAGTAACCAAGAATAAAGCAAGATTAGTATGTAAAGGATATGCTCAAATTGAGGGAATAGATTTTGAAGAAACTTTTTCACCAGTGGCAAGGATAGAGGCTATTAGAATGTTTCTTGCATATGTAGTGTTTAAAATTTTCAAAGTGTTTCAAATGGATGTCAAATATACTTTCCTAAATAGGAATCTAAAAGAATAGGTCTACATTGATTAGTCTAAGGGATTTATTCTCTCAAATATTAGTAGCCATGTATGCAGATTAAAGAAAGCACTATATAGATTGAAACAAGCTCCCAGAGCTTGGTATGCAAGACTTGATAAAGTACCTATAGGATCAAGGTTTCAAGAGAGAATTTGTTGATAGTAATCTATACATCAAAATAAAAGGTGAGAATCAATTAATTATTGTGGTATATATTGATGACATCATTTTTGGAGGAAACATTGAAAAGATGAGAAAAGAATTTTTTGATAATATGCAAAAATAATTTGAGATGTCTATGCTTGGAGAATTGACATTTTTTTAGGATTTAAAATATTTCAGTCAGATAAAGGAATTTTTATATCTCAAAGTAAATATGCCAAGTAAATGCTAAAGAAATTTGGTTTTGAGGATTTGTGCACTAGTTGGCACACTAATGAGTACAAGAAATAAGGTGATCAAGGATGAACATTCACCTATTGCAAATCAATATTTGTATAGATCTATGATTGGTAGTCTTTTATATTTGATAACATCGAGGCCAAATATCATGCATGTAGTAGGTATGGTTACAAGATATCAATCAAATCCAAAAGATACTCATGTTTAGTTGGTGAAGAGAATATTTAGATATATCAAGGGTATATTGGATTATATATTTTGGTATCCCATAGGCAAAGATTTCACTTGGGTTACTTATACAGATTCAGATTGGGTAGGTTACTTGGGATAATAGAAAGAGTACAAGTGGAGGATTTTTCTTTCTCAGTTATAGATTAGTATCATGGCTAAGTAAGAAGCAAAACTTGGTATCACTTTCTACAATTGAAGCAAAATATATTGTAGTAGTATTGTGTTGTACTCAAGTGCTTTGGATGAAGCAAACTTTGGAAGATATCAAGGTAAAATATGATGAACCTATTTCTATTTTTTGTGACAACATAAGTACTACTAATATTTTGAAGAATATAGTGATGTATTTAAGAACAAAACATATTCCCATCAGATATCACTTATTATGAGAGTAGGTTGTAGATCAATAGGTTAAGATAGAATATATCAATACTACAAAGTAAATTGTAGATATTTTCATAAAGGCACTACCAAAAAGACACATTTGAGTATCTATGAGAGAATTTGGGATTAATTTATTTTACTTTCTACCATTAAGGATCAACATCAGTTGAGGGGGAACTAAGTGGTAGCTCCAAGATAGGCCCTTTGTCATTGATTTTAAAGTGGGAAAAGAACAAAAATAGGTACAAGTATAGGTATAGGTATAGGTGTAGAAATAGGTACAGGTTACTATAGTAGGGGAGAGTTATTGTATGTTTTTAGATGGTAGTATGTGTAGGTTGACATGTGCAGTATAGGTTTCAAGATGTGGAAGTTTTAGTTTGAGGCTACCATCAATGACAAAGGGGGAGATTATTGGAAATATTTCCATTGATGTCAAAGGTCTAGCATTGGTGATAAAGGTCCCATAGCATTTGATTGGTGTTTTTAATATTCATATCTTAGCTAATGTGTGTTAGTATTTATTTAATATTAATGAATATATTTTTGGTTGCATATAAGTCAAAACAGGGCCCATGGAGAAGTCAAAGAGTCACAGGGTAAAGACAAAAGAGGAATGGGATGCATTTTCTCATGAAGAGTCATCTTGAGGAATTCCAAGAGTCACCATGTGAAGACAAAAGAGGGTATGGTGCATTTTTCCATGAAGGGACACTTTGAGGAATATGAAAAGTCACTAAGATAAAGACAAAAGAGGAAAGGATGCATTTTACTTATGAAGGGTCACCATGTGACTTTTCAAATGCAAGGATATAAAGGGTCATGTAATTTTGGCACCATTTTCCATGAGGATTGAAGGGTCACAAAGGGTGAATGACAAAGTTCATTTGGAAAGCTATAAATAAAGGCTTGAGAATCCATTTGTTAATATGTAAGTGAGTGCATGGTTTTGTAATTGTTTTATATAATAAGAGAGGAGAGAAAAGTAGGAGATATTGTAGAGTTCTATCATTTGTTGAGTAAGTAACATTGAGAGATAGTTGTGTTTTATACAAAAGAGGGGTTGGTGCTCCTGTGGGTTGGTGCTCACAAATAGTTATTGTGTTAGTGCTTGGCAAAGGGGTTAGTGCTCCTGCAAGTTGGTGCTTGCAAACTTTATAATTTGAGTTAGTGCTCATTCATATACTTGAGATTGTTCTCTATGGTTTTTCCCACTTTGGGTTTCCATGTAAAAATATGGTGTCTCTCTTTCTTTCTTATGTGGTGCATGTTATTATTTTAGTTTTATTGCATATCTTGAATATGTGATTAAGTGGATTAAATAAAAGAAATCATATTAAGTAAAAGATATATAATATACTAAATCACCCCCCCCATCTTAGTATATTTCATGCTTAATAATTTTTCAAGACTGAGGGACATGAGACTAGCTCAACAAAAAACTCCTATAGTGTTGTGTAATCCAAGAGCATTAGGTTTGTAATGTCAATTACTAATGAATTGGTGACCTGGTTTTCTTATCTAGTAATGGGGATGACATTGAAGGCATTGAACATCTGTATTAAATCCCACACCTTAGGTTTATACTTCCTCAATTAGGACAACTTATATTATACTACAATCTTGACTTGGTTTACCACTAGTTCATAATCCCCAAACACTTTAAGCTCTTTGACCCTATGTTTTAATGCAAATTATAGTCATAAAATCAAGGCTTTATACTTCTCTAGATTATTGGTAAAAAGTAACTATAGCCTGTAAACAATTGAATTTCATTTTCCTAATGGGTAAATAAAAATAATTCCTACTCCATAACCTTTCTTAGAACATGCCCCATCAAAGTACAAGGACTAGAGACCTGGTAATTTAGGGTGTTTGTAAGCTTAGCTCTTAGTATATTTCATGGACAAGGTGTAGATGCCTATGTTAGAGGATACTATATTTACCCTTTCATTGAATGCATTATATTTTATGATCACATGTTTTATCTTGGGTTCTTTATTGAAATGGATTTGATTGGAT
Source organism: Torreya grandis (assembly GCA_037957365.1). Classification (NCBI taxonomy): domain Eukaryota; kingdom Viridiplantae; phylum Streptophyta; class Pinopsida; order Cupressales; family Taxaceae; genus Torreya; species Torreya grandis. The sequence continues at coordinate 156,255 of JARHVA010003610.1, forward strand.
AACCCATCTAAGGTGACCAAATATGGGATAATTTAGTAGCCATGTATTTGTTTAAGGTCTTAGAATAATTTCTACTACATATGCATATTTAATATCTCACCTACCACCATAACCTCAAACTTATCCAACTAAAACACTATCTTATCTGACTTAATGGGTGTTACTCCTAATTTTGAAAAATCCCCGCAAGCATGACATTATCAAATGCTCTTCAGTCAACTAGATAGATATGAAGGTTCTTCCCAAATAGCTTGATATTAAATATTATAGGTGGAACCTCAACCTTATTCTTATGTATCAACACATTAGTATGCATAGGTTTGGTCTGAATTGGTTTGTATATGAGGTATTTTAAGAGGATATCCATTTTCTCAATGGACTGGGAAAACTCATGCAGGGTGAAATGTGCCTTGATTTTATTCATGTCTTCCATTGTGTTATACCCTATATTTATAGTGGTAAGATAGATATATTTAGGTAGCTTGGGATCATTAGATTTTGGAGTTGGGGTATCATTTTGAGCTCTTGGGTTAGGAGTGGTTGTGCCATTGTTAGGAGAAGTGGGTGTGGTAAGAGGCTATTTTATGTCTAGTTCCTAAGATCATAGTTACTCTATTAGAACTATTAAGAAGGCATGTACCTGATTATTGGTCTCTTCTAGTTCATTATCCTCATGGATGGGGAATTCCAAGTTTTCTAATACCATGGAAGTGATATGGGTTTTTGTAGAGTGTAGAGAATTATTTTGACCAGTAATATTGGAGTGGTTTTGGAATATCTCATATTCCTCTAATTCTATTTGGAAGATATCAAAGGTGTTATAGAATTTAATGCAGTATAACTCTCCATGTTGGGCGTCATGCACATAGCACTAGTCTAACAAGGCTAGCTCATAAATATTTATCTCAAGTAATTTATTAGATGAGGGATCTAGTTGGTTTTTATAATGGTTGTGTGGGTGTTTTTACCTCTAATAGGTGAATTTCCTAGTTGAATTCTCACCATAATTTTTCCCAATTTATATTTGGAGGCCCAATAAATTATTATTGAGATTTTTATACCAAGCAATTTTATAATGTCCAACTCATTCTTCATAGATTATAGGGGCATATTTTGGACATTATTTACAACATTCATCAGTGATTGATATTGATATTGAGGGTGATAATTCATTATTAACTTGGGATAAGGAATCCTAAGTACTAGATAGGAGTATCATGTCTCAAGTAAAGTTGATTTATCATTGGCATGGGTTATGACATAGGTACATTTTGGCTAGTGGCAAAGAGGGGATTCAAAGTAGGTAGGTTTGATAGTGTATTTGGGATGGTGGGTGATAACAAACCTTAAGGATTGATTTTTATATATACCTTGATGACCTCAACATAATCTATGGGTAAATCTATCACTAAAGGATTTATACACATGAAACATAGTTATCTAAGGGTCTAGTGTATTCTTATACATTTCAAGGGCTAATTGGGCATTTTTATATACAACACAGTGATTGAGTTATACATATTTTGAAACCTATCATTAAAATTACTTATGGGACATTTTTCCCTCTCTTGATGCATTTAAACATTTTGTATACTAAACTTGGGACATTAACTTTACCAAATTAGGTGAGGAACATTTTGCTGAATTAGTCCCAACTTGTTATGGAACCTCAGAGAAAATTCAAAAACCAATCATATGCCCATGTCCATCAAAGTGAATAGGGAAAAATCCTGTAGGAAACATATTCATGTTAAACATTCATAATATTGAGATAAATATTGTATTAATTCACATGTTACTCAATGGTACACCCCACACCTAGTGTGAATCTTAGGAGGTACTTTAATGGGTTCCTAGATAGATCATGGGAAACTCTTATGTAATTATAATGGGGATATTATTAGTTGTCTAGGACCAACTCGAGATCTTGTGATATGTATAGTAGGCTCTAGGTTAATATTAGATAAGCCAGTAGCTTAAAAATTTTACTAGACAATGAGAAGGGGGGAATGAGGGCATATTCTCTAGTGCCAACTATTGCTTAGCCTAGGATCTCGATCCCAGGTTTACCTATCTATCTAGATGTACTAAGCAAGCTTAGGGGGGAAATTGGGGGACTTGTATCCTCTCATTTTAGGATTGATACTAAGAAAATCCATGAAGCAAATGATAAGTGTTAGGTTCTATTAAATAAAATTCTTAGAATAGATCTCCAATATATGAAAAAATTATCACCAAATGTTCAATACCATCTTTCTCATCAACTCATAGGGATTATAGACTTTTGGCCAAACCAATTGTGGCATATTAAAATTTAGATCCCTAATTTGCTTCACTATATTTTTTCTAAATAAATGGATATTTCACTTGTTCACCAATATACATATATATATATATATATATATATAATATATATAGAGAGAGAGAGAGAGAGAGAGAGAGAGAGTAGGTTAGAAATAAAACCTTCTAAATAAAGGGCCAACATAAATGTTTCAAGGGACAAAAACATGTCTATCTACAACTACACCACTATATTCTAAATTTCACGATGGCTCAGGCTCAAGTCACACAAGGAAAGGGTCTAAGGGAAAAGGGTAAATGCTTAATTATATGAATCCTTTAATGAATGCACTAAAAATAGATATGTATTTAATTACACACAAATCCTTACACGTGTAATGTAAAACAAAAGGGGTCAAATAACTTAACTAAAATAACAAGAAACACATCCTAGTTAATGCATGAACTCTACAAAAAAAACACAGATTACATTCCTTTAGAATTTAATTGATCCCTAAAATATAAATAAATCAAAAGACTTCCAAGATAATCTTATGTATTTACATAAAAAAAACCAATTTTACATTAATTTGATAACATTTTTTTTTAAATAGAGTTAGCCATTACAAAAATATTACATAACCATATATATAGAAGAATAATGGGGCATGTCTCCTAATAGCAAGAGTACACCCCACCCCCCCCCCCCCCCCCCTCCCCCCGCCCTCTAGTAAATCATGGACTAAAATGGTTTTAACCAAATTATATCAAAATATTCTAATTAATAGAACAAACAGAGAAGATTCTTGAGGGCCCACTAAGAGATAATCAAGATAAGATTAGAGGTGGGCCACTTCCCAACTACTTGGAAAGCCTTGTTGAGTTGTAAATGATTAATAAATGAGATTGACCTCATGGTTTAGATTATATAGGTTCATATGTGGCTTCCAAAATATTTTATCTACTTGATTCAATGGTTTCTCATGAGCCTCAAGTGGAGCCTCCAAGCATGACTTGACCTCTTGGACCTAGTTGATGCCTTTTATGGATTGTGTGGCTAACTCCAAGATGGTTTTATCTCTTAACTTGTTGGATTTGGCCACAGTTATCTTCATGATCTCATCAAATTACACCAATTAGACCCCAAATTCATCCCTCCCTAATACGGTACCATTAAGGTGGAATAACACTAAAATGCTAACATTCTTGAAATAAGTAAGGATTTGGTCCTTAATTTTCTCTAGTGGATCTATGGCCACTTGGGTTGGGTTTAACCACTCCTCAATTAATGCTCTAATGGCCCATATAAAGGTCTGGTATAAGTTCAATTCAATAAGGGGCATCAACTTGAATTCTAGGAACATCCATTTATTAATAACAGTAGCCAACTTCTTGCACTTATTATCCACCTAGATAATACATTCCATGATATGTATGCATCCTTTGGAGGTGTTATTTATTTTTAGATAGGGCTCTAGTCAATTCCTTTAGGATGGTGAATAGTTAGGTGAGGGCTACCTCCACCTTACCAACTAGTCCTATGGGGAAAGTGTTTCTTACCTAAGACTCCAAAGTTCTTACTTTCTCTCTAATATCTTCCATCTACCTTATCTTATCCACTTGTATTTAATATGTTAGATATAGATAAGAAGTCTTTATTAGTCCTTTCTACCATGGGGTTTTCCTCCTGAGTAAAAGTCTACTTGAGAACCTCTTCATTCTCCTAGATACTCTATCAAAATGCCATTGGATGTTTGGGTCCCCATTATAGATTATATATGGTCTTTGTGTACCTAAAGACTCAATTTTCCCAACCAAAATTGGTCTAGATAATGCCCCCAAAGTGGTGGAAGATGGAATCTAAGGATTGATGCTAGCTAAACTAGAAGGTGGATGAAAGGTTGAAGGATGAAAGAGTAGAGGAGGAAATAATAATGGGATGGAGAATGGACAAGGAAGTGGGAAGAATGATGGAGGAGGTGGAATTGAGGCAAAGGAAGGAATCACAAATGAAGAAGCCCAAGGGAACATGTGAGACTAAAACTACTCAAGGGTCATAAATATGTGAGGGCTAATGACACATAAGAGCTGATTATTCATGATGAATGAGTAAATTATCTAGTAAATACAAGTAATTGAGGCCTTATAATGATATATAAGGAGGAATAGGAAGCTATGGGAGGAGTGGGATAAATATAAGGTCAGGAGGGGGATACACTTTATTTTTTCTTGGGCCTCTTAGCCAAATCAGCTAGAGTCATCATTATTATTGTAACAAGGAAATGAATTTTGGGCACAATGAAAGTTACCCTCTTCTTCAATTTGGGAATCTTTCTTAGATCAGCTTGTGTCACAATAATCAAAGGAGACATAGTGGTAATTATTACTAGAGTAACCTACACCATTGGGGGAGTATTTGTGTTCACTATAAATCTGGGGGACATTAGAATTGTGCACATTAGAGGAAAAAATAATGGGGTCACTGATTTGGTTACCATATTTTATGTTATTTACATAAATATAGGATCCACTAGAATATGATCTCTTCTCAAGGTTTTAGAGTTTACTTAAATTAACGTTGATACTCTTGAAGGTGAGGGACATATAACTGATACTTCAAGAGTCCAAAGGCCTATTATAGGGATTTCTATGAGTAGAATGGGTTGAAAAGATGTTAATTAGTAAGTAAGTATGTTGAACATGGGTAGAACCAAGGGGAAACAAGTGAATTGAGGAGACATTATGACAAAAATTGTTGAATGCCTCATTAGGATAGGACTTGTGGGAGCAAGGAATATTAGAAGTGGTATGATGGGTTGTGAAGGGATGAAAGTAGTAAGGGAAGGAACCTCCAAGTGTATCCTTATTATTACCACTTTAGGATCTCCTCAAGGATACTCTTACTATCAAAGTGTAATGACTCTATCATAAATGGTGGAGTGACTCATGGAACAAGTGGAAGTATCATATCTTGATTTATGGCTCAAGGAGGTGAAGCTCATAAAGGTAAAGGTGTGAGAAACTCTTATATGATATTCATGGAAATATGTGGTGAATTTACCTAAATATCCTCCCTAATATGAGTTAGAGATGCATAGTTAAGTGGCACTAGCCTTCTTTAATGACATGCCCAAATTGGGCCTTCTTCCATTTCTTCTTCTTTACCTCCACCCTTGCGAACACTTTGGCATCACTAGCCAAATTAAGATGAATATCATCATCTTTGTGGGTCTCATGGCGATTCATGATTTTGATTTTGGATGTATATCTTACCACATCTACATTGATGACCCCTTGAGGATCCCACTCTCTATGTTACACCCTCCCCAGAACATAGGAATTCATGTTTAAAACCATCTTGCATAGTGAAGGTAGGTGTTTGTACTTGTGATGGTGGATGAATATTATAAAATTTAGGCATTCCTTATATTTTTAACTAAGTTAGTAACCCAAGACACCTTCAACCAACTAATAATTAATTTCTTTCTTAGCAAGATAGTCTAGGACCTTATAGGGTAGGAGGAAATAGGCTTATTGGATGCCTTATACTTATATTATGGTGTGGTATCAATAGTATATAAAGATCCTATGGTTAGGAGTGTCCTAATGTCATTTGAGAGTCATGTCATGGGCTTCTCATTTATGTCCATGTAGACACTAGGTAGATTCATTAAATTAGTATACTGTAAGGTCACCACCTATAGTGTTACCTTACAAAAATTATTGATTATATTGTGACCATTGGGTATAATGACTCATAGATGTCTCAAATGTGATTTTTTTAATGATGTGTGTATAGCTTTTAGAATACCACATGGAAAAAAAATTCAGTATGGGTCTATTGTGATAACACATAAGGCTTGAATGTGAGGATGACATAGACCACATCCATAATATAGCTTAGCACGTAAAATTTTCCACCCCCTTAGGGTTCATTGACACCACTATATTGAAGTTGATGAGGCTCCTAAGGTTTATTACTACCTTTCACTCAATGATGATGCTCTATATAGATACATAGAGGATGTTCACATGAAGGACATCCTTTTCTCCAAATAAATAATTCTACAAGATCATCACTACATGAACTCCCTCTTGAAAGAGATGAATGGGGTACACATTTATATCTTTTTTTCTAGTCCAATCTTGGAGGACCCCATATATCTCATATGTCTCAGTATATGTCTCCACCATGCTCTATTTATAAACCAAGGTTTACTTTAGGAGGCTATAATATTATGTAAAAATAGCTTTAGATATATATGTTATTTTCTTCCAAGACCCTATAGAGTACACTGAGTCCTAGGTACCATCATTTACATACACATAGTTCAATAGCATGTTATCGAATAGGTTAACATATGAGAACACCTCTAGTTTGGAATCAACCTTGTATAACCCTAAATTTCCCAAGGTAACATTCTGATTGAGGAACTACATTTCATATTCATTTTCATCTAAGGTGGGATTTAGCATGTCCTCAATTATTCCAAACACTTTGTTTTAGTGCTCAAATTAGGACAAGTCTGATTAAAATCTGGTATCTCTATATTTAGGCTTAGGCCTAAGATTTGAAGATGAGTGACCATGGTTGAGGGTTAAGTATCTATTTAGTACATAATTTTAAATCTAAAAGAAGCACTGGGAGCTTTGAAAGGCTTTGAAAGTAAGGACACTTAGGAGATGGGGTGGCAATGGTAAATCTAATTACTTTAAAGACTTACAGGGATCCAAAAAGATATCCTATATTGATGGAATTTGGGGGCTCACCTTACATGAGTTCAATTATAAGTTAGTGGCACAATCCAGTCAATTATTTAATGATTTGGCATTTATTTAGAGAAATTTTAAAACACACACTCAACTTAGATTTGGTAACACTAAAGGGACATCTATAGGTTATAAAAACAAATCCTAGTTACCCAATATGATTAATGCAAGGGTGTGTTATGCATACATCTACCTTAGCTCTTATGTAACCTTTAAAACCCTCTAATTAGGCCATGTGTCCACCATTGATTGGACATTTCTTTGTAGGCTATGTTGATTAGGCATGGTTGGGGTGTCACTCTTTTGCATTTTTATATACTGAAGTTGGTCACCTAGACCTCTTATGTATACTAAAACTTTTCTATTGGATTATGGTCCAACCTATGTTTCTAATTTCCCTATCCAAAATGTTCTAGTCCATTTCACCATTTAAAGTATGGGAGTGATGTGTGGTCCTTCATAATTGGGCTTTAGTTCTAACTACACTTCCTAGCTTAATCAAGAGGCCCCATGCCTTTCCTATCACTTATACAGAAGTGTCATGTGACATCTTGTGGTTGGTCAGGCTCTCTCAAGGCTCTGACATTTATGGCATACCTTGGAGACTAAAGAATCTAAGAGGTTTCACATGGCATATGATCACTTGTTAGGATCTCTTGAGGTTCTGCCATTTATAACACCTCTAAGAGATTGATAAATTTGAAAAGTTCCATGTGGAATATTCTCACTCATTAGGCTATCCCAAGGTTCTAAAATTTCTAATGCCTTGAAATACTGATAATTATGATAGATTACATGAGGAATCTGCTCACTCATCAAGCTCTCTAGAGGTTCTAACATTGTTGACACCCCAAGAGACTGATAATTTTGACAAGTTCTATGTGACATATACTCATTATTAGGGATCTCCTCAAGGTTTTAACATTTCTAACACCCTAATATATTAACAACTATGATAGGTTTCACATGGCATTTTCTCACTCATTAGGATCTTCCTGGGGTTCTAACATCTCTGACACCCTTGAGAGATTAAATAATTTGGAAGGTTCTACATTAATGGGATGTTTCCACATGGATGGTCCTTGATTTTTTGAATTATCTTTAATATTTAATTGTGTACACTTTCTTGACAATTCATAGATGAGTGGGATCAGGCCACATGGTGTTATCTCAGTTATCCATATGCCTAGGTAACCTTGTTAATTATTTATCTATCTATAGGTTCTAGATGAGTAGGATTAAGACATGTAGATAGTCAATGCTTATTTGTATGCTTATGGAGTATATGCCTTAGTCATTTTAGGTGATAGAGGTGATTAAATTGGATGGATACACATGACACCATCCTAGAGCTTGAGACTTAGCTTTTGGGATTCAAACTACATTGTCACTCTTCAATTTGATGGTTTCTCTAAGTTCAAAATAGACATGTGATGATGACCTGGATGGGAAACTTATATGAAATGACTAAGTATAGAAATGTCACCCACACTAAAGAGGATTTTATGAGTTAGATCAAGTTTGATTTATCAAAGGTGGCCATGTGTAGTCTAAATAATATTGAAAAGATCACATAACTAATCAACTCTAATTAGCCAAGTTAGTCCCTAAATCAAATGAAAACCTAAACTTAATGAATTTCATAAAACTAAAATAAAAATAGATGTATTGAATAACTTCAATAAATGTGTCCATTTATACCCTTATACTTAAATATCAATTAAATTAATATAGAAAGTGTGGAAACACTCAGTTAACTTGGTTAGTTTAGAATCAAACCAAGACCTCCTTCTATTAAATTTCATATTTACAAGTGAAATTACTAAGACAATAAGTATGTAATAGCCTTGATTTTGACCTAGACTCTAAGATAATGATTTTTAGCTTGATCCTAGACTAATTTATTTCACAAGGCATAAACATAGAATTTTTCTCTCAAAAAGAGTCCTCATTTGAGATTTTGAAATAAGGCATGTTGGAAATAACAAAAACCATGTCATATTTGTGTAAATCATGTAGTAATAAATCATATAGTGTTATCATTTATAAATATATATATCAATTGATCTCTCAGTATCAAATCATAATAATCCTTAAGATGCATGATATGGATCATGGTAATGTCTAAGAGTAATAAGCATGAGCTCAAAAAATAATCAAACACACATAAGAACACTCAGTGTCACACAAAAGGGGTCTAAAGATACCTCAAATAAGGGACATGTTCAAATTTTGCACACTAAATAGGAGGACATGTTCAAATGTATATAAAGTAAATAAAAAATGCTCAGTGGTACTATGGATAACAAACAAGGAACATGTTCAAGTTTTACATAGACCAAACAAGGTATAAAATAATAAGTTCCCTAAAAAAATCCATGTGATAAGATGAAAATTTTAAATGTAAGAAACCTACATAATCATATCATAATAGTCATTGCATACATGTGTTATCAAAATCTCTTGTAGCATAGCATATAAAGCACATTGTGTAAGATGTAAACATGAGTATATACATGTGCAAGTATTAGTATATAAGTGTAACATGATAATGTAAGGTTATCATAAAATAATGTAACATATATCAATTGTGATCAATTTAGTAGATTCCCCTAATATAGTGTGACATATGGGTGGAAGAAAAGGTCCAACATATTTATGCTCATGTATCATGTATCTAGTGTATGTTTGCATCATACTAAAGTACCTTTGAAACATGTGTATATATAAAGTTAATGATATGTTATATACTAACATAAAATAAAAATCATATATGAAAAAGGTAGTAAACATGTGTATGCTAATTTTTTTATTTATTTGATTTTTTTCTTTTTCTTTATTTTTTAAATTTTTAAATTTTTTCATATATGTATGATTAGCAAAGGTGTTATGTAAAACAAAAATATGCTGCTATAAACCTAATATGTCATCAATAGGATGCCTATGTGAAGGCCATGTGTCATGTGTGTCATAACCCTCAATTATATTATCATTTTCATCTTACATATCAGTTGTGTAATTCCAATAATCTTTTACATAATCAGTATCATGATAAACATAGTAACCTGGAGTATTATAATCATTATCATTTTGATATTGAAATTTTTAAATGACACTCCTATCTATTTTTTATCTAGATATGAATAACTAACTTCCCCATCCTATGGGATTGGCCTTTATGATTTTTCTTTTAAAATATTGACTATGTCTTGTGCTTCTAATGATATGTCATTATTTATATATGTTTGTATAATAGATAAATATATTTTTTCATGTTTATGCTATCACTCTACATATGTTCCTTCTTTGGAAAATTGTGTGACCTTACCTTCATGATAAAATGATATGCAACAAATAATTTTATCAATCATTCCTCCTATTGAGTGGAACCATGATTTTCCAAGCACAACATAATATACACTTAGATTTTAAATAACATGAAAAGTAAGAAAACATTATTATAAATAAAATGAAACTCTTAATTGAATTGATCCCATATTTTTTGCAATTACATTAGTTTAATCTATTTTTTTATGCTTTTTTTCAAGAGAGATAAGAAATGATATAGAACACAAATTTATATCTTGATAATCCATAACCTTGATATCTGTAAATTAATTGCCATTTATGTGAGTACTGATAGTGAAAGGGTCTTGATATGAGTAAAGGCTTATAATTTCCCATTTTGTAACCACATTTGAAACTTTAGATTTTTCAAGTGTCTCTTAATTTTTTACCTCTTTTTTAAAAAACCCTACTTTAAGAATGTTTTTTTTTACCTTGAATTTTGATTTACCAACTTCTCTTTTAGTAATTTTACTTTTTCATGTTGTAGCTTTTGTAACCTTTGATTTTTAAACTATTCCTTTTGTAATTGATTTTTTTCATCTTATGCATTTTGTAATTTTGAATTCTATAATTATGCCTTTTGTATATTTTCTTACTATATGTTTTTCAATTACAATTTTTTTGCTTTGAATTATCATTTCTTATCCATATTGGTCATTTTTGCACTTGTATTTTAGAAGATGTATGCATAAGGTGAGTGAGTTACTTGGTTGATGTATTTACTATAGGATCAATGTTATCAATTTACTTTGCATTTTATTTTTTAAATACAAACAACTATTGGCATGATCATGCATTATATGATATGCAAAATAGTATTTTTATCTTCTTAATGTATGTAAATGAGGTAGTTTGATTAACTTTTTTCTAAGCATTTCCATTAGAATCTTACTTGAAATATTATTAGCATTTTGTATAATTTTTAATTACTTTTTGTAGATGTATTATATTGTATCTTCCAGGAAGTCTTGTAATTCATAACATTTCAAAATGAAGATACAAATGCATGATTAACACTAGCACATTCTAGATTATTTGCATATGTGACCTAATTTTCTAATGTTGTGATATTTGAAACTAAATAGTGAATTTGATTTTGAAACTTTTATAGTTAATTTAGATTGAATATTCATACACACACCATCAAAAGGAGATGTTAGAGGTGGAGGTGATTGATGAAGGATATGTTGTTTACCTTCATTTAGTACTATATGATGGGATACCTTACCCCTTGGACAATTGATAGGATGGACCTAGTTAGATGGAAAGTAGTTATCACCCTCCTTTGGGATAAGAAGAGGAAGAATATCCTTTTTATCAATTTTAAATGTTCTAAATACTAGTATGAGAATAAGAAAATAAAGACATATAAATACTATAAAACAATCCAACTTGCTAAGGAAATTAGAATTACATTTTAAACCCTAGAAGGTTGAAATCCCTAAAGAAAGCTAGGGTTGTGCAATAAGACTCAAAGGTTAGGTTCAAAAAAATGTTTAACATTTTTTGTAATTAATGGTTGGGTGAATATCCTAATCAATTATGTAATAATATGTTAGAAATCAAGACAATTAAATAGTTCAAATTTATAATATTTTGATAAATATTATGAGTTTGAGAATATGTTAAACATAAAAAAGTATAATTCCAAATAATATTATTAAAGTATCAATATGATAAATAATACTTAGCTTATCCAATGATGCACAAGTAGATTAGATAGACACAATTGTGTAACAATATAGTCTAGTGGTTTGCCTTGATTTATCAAATTTTTAAAATTAGTTTTTTGTTAGTTGGGTTACTAATGTTAGCCTATAGACATTAGCATTAATTCTTCTATCTTAACTTCAATACTTTTATCTATATTATGATATAAATCCTTTTCTATAATAATCTATTGTGGCCAACATGCCCCCCTTTTCTTCAAAATGGGAGACCCCTCTAAAAATCTCACAAACCAAAGCTTCAGAGTCCTTTATTTTATTTCCATCAGTAATGCCCTCTCAAATATCTAGAATGTACATTATTTTGATTTCCCCAAAAAGAAAAAAACCTTTTTTATTTATATTTAAGACTAAGGAGTGTTTATTATTTTTTATAAATCATGGTGCTAATGTTTCAAGTTGATTTTTGATTGAATCTCTTAGAGCCTAGCTCCATTCTTGGAGTAATAGACCCATTGCCCTCTATGTCAAATCAAGATATTTGTATCTAATAATTAAGTTTTAATGTATCACATTCCTTTAATTTTTTATTAGTCATTTTTTGAATTTCCTAGAGCCTATCCAAATGGGAAGGTGCCACATTTCCAAATTTTAGAGCAACCAATCCACTAGACCTATCAAAGCCTAAGAGAGCCTAGCTAAATAAGAAGGCACCATATTTCCATGTGTCAAAGTGACAAATCCCCTAAACCTATCAGAGATGTTAGATCCTAGGAGATCCTAGCTAAATGGGAAGGTACCACATCATCAAAATTTATAATAGATAGTCCCCCAAACCTATTAGATATGTCATAGCCTGGGAAAACCCAAACAAATGGGAAGGTACCATGTCATCAAAAGTTACAGAGGCCAATCCCCTAGACCTATTAGAGATGTCAAAGTTTGGGAGAGCCTAGCCTAATGGGAAGGTTACACATCACCATGTGTAATATTGGCTAGTCCCTTGAACCTATTATATATGTCAAATCCCTAAAGATCTTGATTGAATGGGAAGATACTAGATTATCATAAGTCAAAGTGGCCAATCTCTTATACCTATCAAAAATGTCAAAGCCTAGGAGAGCCCATCCAAATGGAAAGGCACCATGTCACCCAATATAAAAATGAACTAGTTGTCACCTAAGGCCCCAATAAGGTCAAAATTAAGTATGGATCAGACCCAAAATCCTATCAAGATGTGCCATGTGTCCCTAGGTCAACCATCACCCAACCTAGGGAAATGATGTGGAGTAATAAGCCATGCCTAGGTGTTGACCATTATTGGGGAGACCAATGATAAAATGACACATGTAAAAAAGTAAGAGTTAGATAAGAAACCTCTAAGATATGTGACCACATGTCTACCATGCACTAGGCATTATATAATGGGAAGCTAGACCTGATTGGATAGTTTTAAAACATACCATCATTATTATTATATTTGGCTAGTGGTAGAGGATCATGGGATCTAAATTTAATTTTGGATTTATAAATAAAGGGAGAAAATCCATCCACCAACTCAAATTCAAATTCATAGTAATTGAGCCACCAAATTTCATTAATATAGGGGGATGTATGTATGTGATTATAAAGCCTAAATGAAGCTCATTCAATGATTATTATTACTGCCTTCAAAAAAATATTTAACTCCTTACTTTAAAAATTCCATAGAGCCCCTATAACATGTGTCTTATACACTCAAATATTCTCAATTTCCCCTCCATCCTAATCCAATGGATATTTCATCCTCAAATCCAAACATTGAACTCGAGTACTGGGATACCACCTTTGTGGTTGGCTTGTCTAAGTTCAAGAACTATAATGATATATTAAAATCAATTGAGAAGGTCCCCAAGGATCATGCTGAAGATAATGACAAGCCAAGTATGAGGATTCCCTTAGGTTATATAATAAGTTTAGACTCCATAGATATGTGGCCAAACTAGAGGCATTTCCCTACACTGACCTACTAGGTGGCATCCTCCATAAGGCCATATACATGAAAAATAGGTTCAATGACTAAGTATACTCACCTAACTATTGACTCTAGATTGTTGATATATTTAAGAACACCTTCAAGGCATACTACTCCCTTCTAGACTTTGCTTTCTCCTACAATGTAGTGGTAGTGTCAATTTTGATGAGAACCTACTAGATCTATGATGTACTCCATGATTGGGTTGAGAACCCCAACTCCAAGTGGGTTAACAAAGGGAATATCAATGTTTACATAGTTTTCACCTTTTAGGAGGAATTCTAATTAGGCATGATATTAATGAATTGGTTATTTAGGGACCAATATTGCCAACACATCAATGACATATGGGTGTCTCTCTTGCACATGTTCAGACATCCTAGACATGGGAGGATTGTTCAAATTCAATTTGTTTCATGTCATCATAGATACTAAGGTCATAAGTGACTTATACATGATGAGTTACTTACTATATGCAATCTAAGAGACACTCTTGTTCAAGCCTTCAACCTTTCCTATGTGGGTTCCTAGGGGCTCAATAGTCCACATAGTCTTATATAAGCTATATGGACACCAGTTCCACTAATAGCTCTATAATGTTTGTGAGCACTTATACCCAGTGGTATACTAGGCCATCAATGAAACTACAATGCCCTAAATCTCAAAGGCAATATGGGAATATAACATAGCCATCAAGGACTACTATTTGTACAAAGATGACACAATTATATGGATCATGAGCTTTCTCAAGGACCTAATTCATCTACCATATTATGTCCTTAATCACCATATGACATAATGCTAGCATATTTATGTGGAAGGCATATTTATGTGTTGTGTATAATTCTAGCATAAGGCATTCTTGTAGCTCCCAATCACCATATGACACCATGTTTATAAGACCTAACCCTTTATTCAAAATATTATGGATGGGCAAGACTCCTTCACCCTTTAAATTGAAAGTTCCAATAATAGGACCTTAAAGAGGTCATTCGAGATCATTTGGCACAGTGCTCAACCCACCTCAACATCAACTACTACCATCACACTGAAGATGATGATGATCTCTATTTGAATGACATCAATTACCAAGGGGTGTTATCTTAGATAAAAACCAAGAAGAAATAGGGTAAGAAGGCTAAAGCAGGCCCCTCTACACCTCTTCCATCTCCTATTTAGTCTAAAGAGAACCCAAATATAATAGCTCTAACCATCTCCTAGAGGATCTTATAGGGCATATTACCACCTTCTCCCCCTTAATATTTATCTCCTTATCCACCTCCTCTAGTTGTTTCTTTCACTCCATATCCAACTCCACTAGACAAGACATGGTAGAGCCAACGCAAGATTAATCGACACCAAATAGTTTAGGCATAGACTACTCAACCACCAACACCTTAGTCCCAAAGGTTTTATGTGGCTAGTAGCTTTAGAGTGAGCCCAAATCAAGGCACACAATATGAACCCATTGAGCTTACCCTACTGACTCCTCAATCTCCTCCTATTTCCATTCCACCACTTACTCCTACCACCTTCCAACTCCTGGTTTTGATGCCTACTAGTTATGCTCTACCCCATAAGTTCCCCAAGTGATTCCTCATCTATCTCCCATTTCTCTCCCTCCATATTTCACCTAAATACCTTATCCCCAATCCTTCTGAGCATTCTTAATTCTCCATTCCCTTCTACTCCTCCCATCTCATAACTTATAGTCCCCTTATGCCTCCCTTGGGTATGCCTTTATTAGCAGGCATGACCACATCCTTTAGCACCATACAACTTCTATCAGGGACCCTCCTATTTCCTACTTCAACTATCCTAACACTCCCTTAAATAGTTTCAAGTCCTCTACTATCTACACCTATAGCTCTTATCTTACCGATTGGACCATGCACTATAGCACCTAGAGATGACCCCAAAAAGAGGATAAATAATAAATAGAAGGTGACCCATAGTCTAGCTCCAACCCAAAGGCCTTTTGATCCAACTCCACCTCCTCTAAAACCCTTAATATCTCCTTTGGACACACCATTAACATCTCAACATCTAACTCTTCAACCCCTTCTCTATTACCCAAGGCTCCATGAGACTCACCTTCAACCAACCCATCTCTTCCCTATTTTTCCACAACCCATTATAAGGGGCAATTATGCCTCAAGTGAACCTCACTTAGGAATAGTGGTAGGCACAAATATTTACTTGGGCCTCTCCTTTCATTTCCCCTCCTTTCACTCCCATGCCCCCTCTACCTCCACTCATTTCCTCTTTCACTCCTTCCACTTATTCCATCTCCCCTCCACCTCATCCTTCATCCTTCACCACCATTTCAACCATACCTCCTACACCCCCACTAACTTGAGGGATGGTCCTAAGGTCACATTTACCACAATTGTTATCAAGGGTGACCCAAATATGTAGTGGTGTTTTGACTGAGCCTCTTGGATTATGAAGAGAATGCTCATGTATAATTTTATCTAGGAAGTGAACCCAATGATATGGTAGAGCCATCAAGATCTATTTTCCCTAACTAAGGTGAGAACATCCATTAAGTAGGAGAGGATGGTTAAGGACTCATTGTCCATCCTTTGATATACCCATGATATGTCTAAAAAGTTCTTTAAGGATATGTGAAGCCAATTTCACACTCTAAAATCCCAAGTGAAGATCACTTTTCCAATTAGGCTAATAGAGAAGGTCAAATATGCCCTCCTAATAATTTTTTCAATTCCTGGGAAAGTACTGGATACTTTGGTTGAGACTGGCATGCTTATTTAGTAGACTCAAGACTACATGGAGAGGATCTTAGAGATCAATGAGAAATTCTAGAAGTTATAGGTGGTGGTCAACAATGGAATAATCCTAGAGCTCAAACTTATGCCAACCTTAGACTTGTGATTATACCAAACGTACATTGGGATCATGAGAGCTAAAATGGAGTATTGGTTTACCTTGGATTGCACTACAATAGGACCCTTAGAATAGGGAAAGAAAAAGATATTGAACTAATTTAAGGAGGTTAATATATCTTTGTTATTCCACCTAGATGGCACTTTGCTTAACCAGGGGAAATTTAGAGAACACTTTAGTTAATTCAACTAGGTTATGAGGGAGAGAGTGGTCAAGTCAAACCAAGATGGATCTCTAGAGGTGCTTGATTTTTTAACTTAGTCCATGGTGGGCATCAACCAAGATTCTAGAATCCAAGCATCAATGGAATCACCCTTCTCAATCTCCTAGAGACTGGTAGCTCAAATCAAGGTAATCTTTAGGGATCCCCAATGACCCTGACCAAGATAGATAAGGAGTTTAACCTCATGGAAAATGCATTAGAATATAGATGTGCATAGTCAAATTAGTTAGGAGCTAGTTCCTCTCATCTACCTCCTTGTGTTAACTAGTGGTCCCCCACATATATATTTTAGGTTTGTAGGGATTATTTTGTTCAAATTTTAAAATATGGTTAACACTATAATGAGTGGGCATCATGGCCCAGGATGGGATCCTCATGATTTTTAGCGGTGATCCCTAATCCTTATCAATTTAAGGAAGAATTAATATGTATTATAGGGTTTGACCAAAATTTCTCAAAAGTGTTGTCAAACTATTGCCAGGTTTTCACCTACATTTCCTTCATCACTCAACTATAAAATCAACCCAAAACAATTATTGTAAAAACAATTTACTCTTTTAATGAATACAATCTCTATTTTTTGTAAGAGGGTCTCTTATGTGTTTCAATTTTATTTCATCTTCATGTTTAAATGATTATCAATGCTATGTTGATTGGATGAACACTTTGATACTATATGTATGTCATGGTTATGATGTGCTTAGCTATTTTAATCTTATCTGAGTTCTTTCATTCCCTCTTTAGTAGTGACGATAAATTGTGTGTTAAGATACACATTCTCATATGGCATTTATATGTTTTCAATAGTAAACCCCTAGTACTCATTGTTACTAAGAACTCACATTGAAGTCATACTCTTGATTCCCTCACACTCATACCATTATATGTTATTAGAGGTAGAACTCTATTAAAAGTTAGTCTATAGTTATATAACTATATTAAAGTCACTTGGTTTAATGACCAGTGCATTGATCTCATTTTATATCTAGAGGCTTTCCTTCTCTACCTTACCCTTACCTCTCTTTTATGTTTGTTTAGTGTAATTGAATTACCCTATCCCATTGTGTTTATAAATAATAAACCCAAGACTCATATTATTATAATAATATTTAACCTACATGTAATAATATTGGATTGAACCTTCGATGGTTATAGTGCATCTCTTAGAGACTATTCACACATACTCTATTTGTGAATTCCAATACCTGTAATAATTCCCTAGGTTAATCCCAAATCAATCCTAAAATGGAGGATGAATTTTTGTAGTTATCCCCACCTTCCCCATTTCAAGGAATTCCTAATCTCATGGGCATCTCATGAGGAGTAGATTAGAGAGAACTATAGCTAGTTCTAGAAAGAGGGATATAGAATAATTCATGCTTGTTATGGATTTTTTCTTATTAATATGTTGTGTTTGGTTTATTGGTAACTGTTTTAACTACTATTTTGTTTTAAATCATCTTAGAGACTAGTTCACCTATTATCAGGGCTAAGTCTCATCAAGGTAGATTATTAATTTCCCCTATTTCCATATAAAACCTAGGTCTAACCAACCCAAACCTACCATGATTCCTATCAGTTCATCCCTATAAATTATCCAAAATTTGTAGCCCAAGATGGCTTGGTTAGTTGGCTCAACCATTAATGTTCTGGAAGTCACATGATCTACCCTATAACCCTAAGAGATATCACCCTCATTTCACTATTAGCATGAGAAAAACCATAAGGGAACACATAACATCCTACAATATTACCCTAAGACTCCTAAATATAGAACATAAGTATGTGGCATGTAGGTTTTTCCCCTTTACCTTGATAGACTCTACATATGACTGGTTCCACAATCTTCCTGAAGACTCCATCTTGAGTTGGGACCATTTCAAATCTACTTTCCTCACAAAATTTGGAAAAATGGTAAACCCTAGTGTCTTGTACCATCAATTTTATTTCATCAAAATTGAACCCAATGAGCCCATAAGAAACTTTAATGCTAGGTTTCAAAATATGTATAGTCAGGTACCATGTTTTACCAACCCAACTCTCAACTAGCACTTGAAATGTATAAGAATAAACTAGACCCTTAGATGGACATGTTCTTAAGGATATACATAGTTATAACTAACCTATCCTTATCTTATGCATGGGTTCTCAAGTTAGATAGGTAACTGAACTGCTAGGGTCACATAATTACCCCCACTCTTGATATGCTACCATATATACCTATGTTGAACTTTTTGCCCAACATTAATCATAATGTGCCTATGCCTTAGTTTTTCTCTATAATTTATCAAAACCATCTAGGTCATCTCACTTCAAACCAAAAACTAGGTTTACTAAACCCAGGGATCCAAGATATGATTCCCCAAACTCAACACCAAGTGATGTTAGCATGGCTAACAACACCCAAACCATGACTTAAGAGTCCACCAAAACTAAAATAGATGTTATTTAATGGATGGTGAAAAAATTGAATAGTGAATTCTTATGGTTGAAAATATAGGTAACTCTAACATAGAAAGCTTCAATAAAAACTTTACGTATCAGAGACCAAATAGGAACTATAACCATCCTCATAACCCCTCAAAACCTTCACCCAATAAGATACCCAAGATCAATATCTTTGATATAGCCTTACCTAACTTGTGTCAAGTACATATCATGGTAACACATGGGGAACTAGACTACATGGAGTCTGATTGTACTTTTGATATCTTCCAATTGGAGATGGAAGAATAAGAGGTGGTCTCCAATCATCTAGAATCCTCTAACTTAGGTAAAGCCTATAGTGATACCATGGTGTTGGAAACTATGGATTTACCTATCCAATAATAAAACAAGTCATAGTATGGTATTAGTGAGTTTTAAGTGTTTTAATAATTCCAAAAGAGTAATTACACCCTTAGGAATAGGCATCAATAATATCCCCTTACTACCTCAACACCACCACATAATGGTGCAACCCCACTAGACCAAAATTCTAGGAATGATCCCCCACCTCCAAGATCTCAAAAACCTAAAGCACCCATGGAGATCCCATGAGTCCAAAGTAAATGAGGTTAAAAAATATTTGAGTATATGAATAAAATCAAGGCTAACATTACCCTTCATGAACTTGCTCAAATCATAGAACAATAGGATCTCTTGTTAAAATATTTGACTTAAAAGCCAACCCCATAGGCCCTACTAAAACTAATAACAACACACATTAATGTGCTCATTCATAAGAATAATATGGAGGTCCCTCCTTTAATTTTAACCTTCTAATTATTTATAAATAATCTTCATAAATACTTAGTAGATTTAGGAGCCTCAGGGAATGTGATGTTGGTAGGCATATGTGACAAACTCAGTCTAGCCCCCATAAAATTAGATAAGG
The DNA here is from genome assembly GCA_037957365.1 of Torreya grandis. Lineage (NCBI taxonomy): Eukaryota > Viridiplantae > Streptophyta > Pinopsida > Cupressales > Taxaceae > Torreya > Torreya grandis. Next base: position 176,840 of record JARHVA010003610.1, read on the forward strand.
TAATGGTCTAGTTAGATAAGTCATAGGTGAAAGTGATAGGTGAGTTTATAAACATCCACATCTAATTATAATCTTAGCCTAGGATTCAACACTTTATATACATTCAAGTGGTGTATATCTCAAAAACCTACAACATGCTCTTTAGTAGAGATTGTTCCAAAGCCCTAAATGGGTATATGGCCACACATTTCTCCCATGTGTGGTTACCATGGAGAGGAGTACCTAACCAAATAAAATTAGATATATATCCATGCTTGAATTATATTATCACATAATACAATGCCATTAATGAGAATAAAAACTTATCTTCCTCATACCTATGCATCTACACACTAATTACCAAGCCTCAAAAAAACCAAACCAATCACAACCTCAGTATATTTGACATGTGGTATATTTATATAGATGGATCTCACTCCAAACAAGGTAGTGGATCTAGTGTTATACTTATATACCCCTTAGGAATGAGACATATCATCATATAGGTTGTTGTTTCCTTGCACTAATAACATAGTGAAGTACAATTATCTAATCTTATGATTACAATTTTCATTAAGACATTAAAAAATAAACTAAGAGTTTTTAGTGGCTCTAACTAGTGGTCAACCAGATCAAAACTAAGTTTCAATGAAAACTATCATACCTCATAAGGTATATACACATATCTTGGGACCTAATTGAAATGTTCAATGCATTCAATATCATACCTATTCCCTAGGATGAAAACTAGGTAGCAAACTCACTAGAATATATAGCAACAAACCTAACCCCTTTTGATGATACTAAGTTACAAGAGTTCTCTATGGAAGTTTTCCCATGTCTTTTTGACCCAGACAACATGATAACTTATAGGTCTTTGAAGATGACTAGTAAATCATCTAGTTCCTTGATAATGAGTGGATAGTTGAGGCCTAAATCATAGATTAAAAAGATAGAGACAACCCCAAGAATGATTTGGATAAGGATGGAATCATGAATATTCATGGTAACTAGATTCAGAAATGGATGATTTCACTAGAAAGAGCATTTGATACATTAGACCCAACCTTCTAAGATAAAAAAACCCAATTTCAAAGATTAAAAGTATTGATTCATTAATTTTAACCTTACAGATAATCCTCAAATAGTTAATGTTGGTTGAGATAAGATAGCCCATGAGTTAGAATAGTTATAGAGGCTACTACTGAGATATAAGGACATGATTACCTAGGCCTATGGAAACCTTAAGGTTTTTGACAAGAGAGTAATTACTCATACCATCCCCTTAAAACCTAGCTAAAAAACCTTTAGGAAAATTCAAATACTAGTAAACCAAATCCTCAAGCCCTTGATACACAAAAAATTCCATAAGTTACTCTCGATAGGGATAATTTTCCTAATCTCCCACTTTAGCTAGGTGGCTAACCTAGTCCCAATGTGAAATAAGAATGGATAAATCTACCTATGCATGGAATTTTAAAACTTAAACCAGACCTTAGATAAGGATAACAACTCATTACACTCCTTAGATGAGGTGATCGAAATGGTGAGCAAGTCTTAGATGGTGTCCTTCTTGGATGGTTTCTCAAGCTACAGCTAAGTCTTGGTCAAACCTAGAGATAGAAGTAAAACTAATTTCACCACCATTTGGGTCACACTCACTTATAAATAGATGATTTTTATGGTAATCAATGTTGGTGCCACTTTCCAAGGGGTAATTGACTTTGCCTTTGAGGGATTGATAGGTAAGTGTATAATAATATATATGGATGACCTAACCATGTTTTCAAAATATAGGTCAGATCACATGCACCACTTAGAAAGAGTATTTTAAAGATACAAAAGGTATGTAATCTCCTTAAACCCAAATAAAAGCATGTTCAGTGTAACCAAAGGTAAGATTATTAGTCACATTATCATAAAATAAGGTATTGCTATCAACCCAGAAAGGATGGATGTAATATTTAAATTACCTTTACCTAATAACAAGAAGGAACTAAAATCTTTCTTTGGGAAAATAAAATTTGTGTGTAATTTTACTTCTAAATTTTATAAAATGGTGAAGCCCTTGAATACAATGATGAAATAGGACACTAAAGTGGAGTGGAACATGGAATCAAGGAAAGCTTTCCTAGATATCAAAGATGCAATCATGTAAGCCCCAATCCTCATCAACCCAAACTATATGCAGGACTTATACATCTATCCCTTTGGTTTAGAGCACACCATTTTTATTTGCCTCACCTAAAGGTTATAATTATAAGAAAACCTCATGGATTTTATAAGCACTAATCCCAAAGATTCCAAACTCTGTTATTCTACCCTAGACAAGCACGTGTATGCCCTACTCAAGGTAGTGAATAAATTTAGGCATTACATCCTCTTAAATAAAGTGCATGTCATTGTCCTGGACCTAGATATAAATCAAATGTTGGGGTAAACTAAGCTAGGTAAAAAAAGAGGCTAGTAGATGATGAAATTTCAAGAGTATGACTTGGAAATTATGTTGGAAAACTAGTTAGAGGACAAGGCCTTACTCAAATAATAATAGAGACAGACCCAATAATCATAGTGTACTAAGTGGACCAATAGAGGGTACTAAAATCATACTAGTATACCTCAGTCATACACTTTCTACTCTATGAAAATGCACCCCTAGGACTCAACCACACATAGAAAAGATCCCTTTGATTGAAGGCCACACACTATATGTTGAAGAATGTATTTATCTTCAAAATAAACCATGAAGGAATCTACCTTTAGTATATATCACAAAAGAGGCCAAAGATATAAAGATAAGTTTCAATGAAAAGCTAGGAATCAGCTATCCCATGGAAAATGCTTTGGCTCACAAATTTATTTTGGTAGGTTACTATTGGCCCACACTATTCAGGAAGGTTACTATTGGCCCATACTATTTAGAGATGTTTATGTCTATGTTTGTTTCTACCACTAATGCAAAACATTTTCTAAGAGAGAAATGAATATAAAAATGCCATTGTAACCCATTATAGAGTTTAAATCATTTGCATAATAGGGACTAGATTTTGTAAGGGTGATTAAACCAATTCATATCCAGACATAAATTTGTCCTTATAGGAAAAAACTACTACACTAGAAGGTCTAAAGTAATCACAACCAAAATAAACACCACTATCAAAGTCATCGAGTTTTTGGAAAATGAAATAGTCACCCATTTTGAGGTCCTTATTTATTTAGTATGTGATAATGGCCCCACCTTTCAATCCATGTAATTTATAGAATGGACCTATGATAGTGGGATCACACTAAAGTTCTCATCCAATCACTACCTATAAGGGATTGAATTGGAAGAATCCAAAAATAAAAACTTGATTGATGCCATCAAGAAATATATTGGAGAGAATCCCCAAAAATATCACACATTGCTAAAGTTCACCCTATGGGTAGACCACACCAAGTATAAACAAGCCCTCGAAATATATCCTTTCCTTCTAGTCTATAGATTGGAACCAATCATGTTGGTCACTCTCAATTTTTTGACTTATAAGCTCATGAAACAATTCATGGAACCAAATGACAAGGTGGATTATAGACTCTTAGACCTAATTCAGTTAGAGGAATCTTGGGATAAAACTCTATTGAGATTTAGAAAACCTCAAGACACAGTCAAGAGGTAGTTTGACAAGAGGACAAAGGTCAAGACCTTTAGAATCTTTGACTTGGTCCTAATGTGGGACAAGGCCTATGAAAAGAAAGGATATTATTCAGAATTTGATCCCCTCTAGATCAGCTTGTACTAAATTTCTAAAATCTTGGGATAGAATACCTTTTGTCTCAAAGATCTCAAGGGCAATGACTTACCACTTCTAGTAAATAGGCGGTTCTTGAAACACTATTTCTTAGTTTTTCCCTTTAATGTAGTTTCTAAGTAGCTAGAATAAAGGTGGCAATGTATATATTATATGGATTTACTTTAGTTGTGTGTTTGATTTCATTGCATGTTTTTTCATACTATGCGTTTTTCTTTTATTTTGTGTTTTGCCCCTTCAGCGCTCTCTTTATTATGTATTGTTCCTTTGATGCACGTTCCTTCTTAGTAACTATTTCAAGTGGTGGCTGAAGCCCTATAAGATTGTTGGGAAGTAAGAAGGCCTAGATTAAAAACTTTGATCTAAGTGATTCTTAGATAGTAAGGTAAATTTTTGACATTGTAGATTTGAGAGGCCAATGATTTTGAGAGAAATAGATGGATTTTAGAACAACCTACACCCCGATAGAACCACCAAGCCACACTTAAAATAATGACTTGAAAAGATAATAGATTATTCAAGTTGATCAAGGATTAGATAGTTATTCATAACTTCATCCTTATCCATTCACCCTTGGCTTGGTCCTAAGCCCTCAATGGATAAGACTAATAATTAATGATCTTTTCATGGAAATATTGGAAAATAATAAAGAAAACATGCAGAATCTAAATTCTAATTCTACCTTGAAAGGGCTATAAAGGCAATCTCCACCATAGGATATTTATCCTAAATGGAAGTAGAGTAAGGCCATAAATAGGACTAGAGGCATCTCTATCAAAGTTATGGACACCTATCTGGTAGTAGAGAAATAAACTAGACATTTTCCCAAGCCATCACACCAAAAACACCCTATAGAAAGTCTAATAACTAGTCTAGACTTGATTTCTCAAATATAATTTGGGAACAAAATTGAAAACTAAAATCACTTTTCACATATAATGTTGGCCATATATGGGGTGGATGATTATTATTCCACTTGTTATGATGATATTTTGGTGCCTTGTATTTTTTGTGATCAATAAAGATCCTCTATACAATCTCTATGTTGAGCATGGAAAAAAGAATAAATTGATCAGGTTATAAGTGATTCTCATCACTTTCCCCATAGAAGTTTCCATTTATTGTGGCCAACATGCACCTTTTCTTCAAAATGGGGGACCCATTTTATTCAAAATAGGGGATCTTTTTTCTTTGAAATGGGGGACCCATTTAAAAATATCATGAACTATAGCTTCAAAGTCCTTTATTTTATTCTTGTCAATGATGCCTACTCAAATATTTGTAATATGCATCACTGTGATTTCACCAAACAACAAAAAACTTATTTTATTTATCTTTAATACTAAGGAGTATCTTTTATTTTTATAAATCATAGAACTAACATTTTAGGTTGATTTTTACTTAAATCTCCTGGAGTCTAGTTCCCTTCATAGAATAACAGACTCAATACCCTCTATGGAAAATTGAGATCTCTGTATCTAACAAGTAAGTTTTAATGTATCACATTTATTTTATTTTTTCTTGTTCATTTTGTAAATTTTTTAGATCCCAACAAAATTATAATGCACCATGTCTTTGAATGTTAGTACCTTATACTTGTTAGAGATGTCAAAGCCTAGGAGATCCTAACCAAATGGGGAAGGTGCCACATCTCCATGTGTTAGATTGTCCAATTCCTTAGACCTATTAGATATGTCAGATCCTATGAGAGCCCATCCAAAATGGAAGGTACCACATCATCATGTGTTAGAGTATCAAGTCCCCCAAAACCTCTCAAAAATGTTAGAGCCTAAGAGAGCCTATCAGAATGAAAAGGTGCCATGTTTTTGAAAGTCATAGCAACCAGTCCCCTAAACCTATCATAGATGTTAGATCTTGAGAGAGCTTGACTAAATGGGAAGGTGCCATGTCATCAAAATTCAAAGAGGATAATCCCCTAGACCTATCAAATATGTCAGATATTAGGAGAGCCTAACCCAATGGGAAGGTAACACATTGCCATGTGTCAGAGTGGCCAATCCCCTAAACCTGTCAGAGATGTTAGAGCCCATAAGAGTCTAAAACAATAGTAAGGAACCATGTTTCCATGATTCAAAGTGCATATTCCCTTGGACCTATTAGAGATGTCAAAATGGGAAGGCACCACATTACCTAGTATGAAAATAAACAAGTTTCTATATAAGGCCCTAGGAAGGTCAAAATAAAGTATGGATGAAACTCAAAATCCTATTAAGACATACATTGTGTCCCTAGGTCACCCATCACCTAGCCTAGGGGAATGACATGGAATAAATAGCCATGCCTAGGTGTTAACCATTTATGGGGAGACCAATGAGTAAATAAAATGTGTTAAAAAGTAGGAATTATCTAAGAATCCTCTAAGAGATGTGACTATGTTCCTACTATGCATTGGGAATTAATAAAATGGAAATTTGGGCTCAATTGGATAGTTTTAAAACATCCCATTGCCATTATTAAATATGGCTAGTGGTAGAGGATCATGGGATCCAAATTTAATTTTAGATTTAAAAATAAAGGGAAAAAATCCACCCACTAACTCAAATTAAAATTCATAGCAAGTGAGACACCAAATTCCATTAATATAGGGGATGTATGTGTGTTCTTATAAAGCCTAAAGGAAACTCATTAACATTTACTATCATTGCCTTTGAAAAATATTTAACTCCTTATTTTAAAATTTCTAAAGATCCCATGAAACCCATGCTTTATACAGTCAAAGCTTCCTAATTTCCCCTCCATCCTATTCCAATGGCTACTTCATCCTTGAATCCAATGGCCAAACCTGAGAACTAGGACACCACCTTCTTGGATGGATTGACTAAGTACAATAATGAAAATGATATATTCAAAGCAATTAAGTAGGTCCCAAAGGATTATACCAAAGATAATGACTAACAAGATAAGTATGAGGAAACCCTTAGGTTATATAATAAATGCAAACTCCATATAGTTTCAACCAAACCAAAGGTATTTCTAAGCACCAACCTACTAGATGATATCCTCTATAAGGCCATATATATATATAAGATGGGGTCAATGACTAGGTGTTATCACCCAACTCTTAGTACCAAATTTTTTATATATCTAAGAATGCCTTCAAGGTGTACTACTCCCTCCCAAAATTCACTTTCTCCTATGATGTAGTGCTAGTGTTAGTTTGGATGAGCACCTACTATATCTATGATTTACTCAAAACTAGGTTGAGAACCCTAACTCCAAGTGGGTTAACAAAGATAATATCAATGCTTACATATTTTTCACCTTCCAAAAGGAGGTTTGATTAGGAATGATCCTATTGAATTTGTTTTCAAGAACCAAGACTACCAACACATCAACAACATGTAGGTACTTCTCCTAAACGTGATCTTGACATGCTCAGACATCCTAGACATGGGATGATTGATCAAATTTAAGTTTGTCCATTCCATCATAGAATCTCAAGCTAGAGGTGAATTATACATGATGAGCTACTTGATAGACGTATTCTATGAGATGTTCTCATTCAAGCCTTCAACCTTTCTTGCATGGGTTATTAGGGGCTCAACAATACACATGGTATTTTACAAGTTATATAGCCACTAGTTCCATCATCATGTTTGAGTATGTTTGTGAGCACTTCTAAGTGATATACTAGGCCATTAATGAAGCTATAATGCCCTGGCTCTCAAAGGCAATCTAGGAATTTATCATAGACATAGAAGATTAATGGTTATACAAAGATCATATGGTGATATAGATCACAAGATTTCTAAATCACCCCTTTTCCTATCATATTATGTCCCTGACTACCTAAAAAAATATGATATCACCTATGAATTGGTGGAAGGCATCTTCTAGTTCTATATACAACACCAATAAAAGGCATTCCCATATATCCCAATCAACATATAATACCAAGTCTAAAAGACCTACACCTTTATTCAGAAGATGGAAGTCGGGCAAGACTCCTTCACCCTTGAAAAGTTCAAGGTTAGGAAATCAGACCCTAAATGGGTTATCTATGCTTTATTTGTCATGGTACTCAACCTACCTCAACATCAACTATGGTCATCAAGTTAAAGATGATGATGATCTATATTTGAATGTTGTTAATGACCATGAGGTGTTTTCCCAAATAAAAGCCAAGAAGAAGAAAAAGGGGAAGAAGGCACAATCAAGACCCTTTACACCTCTTCCAACTCTTTCTTAGTCTTTAGAGGACTCAACTCTAATAGCTCTAATCATCTCCCAGAGGATCTTATAGGGCATCCCACCACCTTCTCCCCCTTGATCTCTAGATCCTTCATACCTCCTCTAGTTTCTCCCCATGCTCTAGTTCCATCTCTAGTAGCCAATTTATGGCAGAGCCAACCTAAGACTACTCAATACTAGTCAACTTAGGCACAACCCACTCAGCCACTAGCACCTTAGCTGTAGGGTGCACGTCCCCTAAGGTTTTATGTGGTTGGTATCCTAAGAGTGATCTTAGAGTGATGTAACTAATAGGCACCCATATAGATTCCCTCTTTAACTCTTCCATCTCCTCTTGTTTCCCTTCCATCACTTTATTCCTCTACCTTCCAACTCCTAGTTTTGGTGCCTACCACTTTTACTCTGCCCCCACAAGTTCCCCAGGTGGTTTCTCCTTTGTTTACCATTACTCCCCCTCATTATTTTTTCATATTACCTTTGTCCTCAATCCTACCAAGCATTATTTCTTCCTCATTCCCTTCTGTTCTACCTATTTCACAACTTAGAGTCCCCTTAGTGCCTCCCTTGGGTATGTCTTTAGTAGCAGGCATGAAAATAACATTTAAGAGCATACCACTTATAGTATGGACCTTCTTCATACCCAATTTAATTATCTTAGTGATCCCTTCATCATCTCTAAGTCCTCTTCCATCTACCCTTATGTCTCTTGTCATCTTGATAAGACCATCCACTATAGCACTTATAACTAACCCATGAAAGAGGCTAAAGAAGAAATTGAAGGTGACCCACACTATAGCTCTAGCTTGAAGGCATTATTATCTAACTCTACCTCCTCTACAACCATCAATATCTCCTCTAGCCCCACCAGTATCATCTTGACATCTAGCTCTTTGACCCCCTATTGGAGTAAAGTGTGTAAGATTATTTTTGCAGTCAATTGTTTATTTTTGGAGATGCTATTATATTTTGTGCATGTATTTTATTAGGGTAGTGCAAAATAATAATATAAACTTATATTTTATAGGTTTTTCATGGAACAATAATTTGTTGCATAAAACAACCTACCTTGCCTATTCAATAAGCACTCCCATGTACTTTTTGACTTGGTTAGTTGGTTTTGGAGACCCATACAGAGATGTGAATACACTTTTAGAGACTATTATGAAAATTATTTATTATTTGTTCTCTAAAATGTCTCAAATGTTGTGGTAATGGTTTGAAAGAGAGATTCTACTAGTTATTAGTTCATTCTAAACTCTGACATGGTATCAAAGCTTCTCCATGCATCAATTACTCAACCTAGTTTCACATATTGATCAATGTTTGACTAGATTTTGTATCCATTTGGTACAGGCCTTACATTTTCATTGAAAATCTACTTTACAAGTTTGCACTATATGGATTCATCACTGTAGTAGTGAAATAATGTTTTTGTTTGCCTCCATTATGGTACGCAATGGGATTCTATATTATTAATTTAGGCATAGATCCTCTTGAAAACTACTGTAACATTATTTTTGGTGTTGTGTAATTATATTTGAAGTAGTGTAAATGTGTTTTGTTGGCACAATTTGAGTTATTATTGCTTGATTATAAATGATAGTTATCTCTTCATTTTTTTTTTCATCTATAGACATGAAGTTTTGAAAGGTTTTGAGGCACTTGACTCTATGGCAAGCTTCAAAGGTCTTATCCATCTCTTGATCAAGATTGACCTCAAACCTACCCATGCAGAGCTTCTACATGATCATGGACACATTCATTTAAAAGGTTTGGAGAGCCTTTGAGCAAGCATATTCATTTACTTGGTGGATTTATTTATTTTCCAATTGACTTTACTCTCATCAACTTCATGGAATTTTTATTTTTTTCATCCATGGCATGCATGCATACAAGTCTACAATGTGATCATTCAACATGGAATAAAAGAATATATTAAGGATAGAGAAATCTCATCTCTAACCCTACACTAAAATTGGTGTTTCAACAATCCACAACTACCTCTATGTGGTCTATTCCATCATAGTTGTGCAATAAATTTATTCTTCCCTACATTCTCTTAGCCCAGTTTAGCATAACAACCCTCACCATAATTGGTGTAGACTAATGGCTCTTATTTGGCATATAGTAGGATTTTTTTATGCTTATTCTCCTCATTTTTAGGGTTTTGTATAATATGGATTTGGTTTTATCCTCCATCAACCTCTCCAATTTGGATCTAGCTTTCCCTACATGGTTTTGATGACCTAAAAACTCCACCAAGCATAATATCAACCAAATTTTGGTAGAGGAAATACCTACATATTTGTGTTTAGACTTTCCTCTATTTGGTTACAACATTTCAATGTTATTCCACATGTAGACTTTCTTCTATTTAGTTGAATACATCTAGTCTAAATGCCCTAATTTTTTGTTCATTTCCCATTCAGTCACCACTCTATGTATAACCTTATCCTCCATGCTACATCATAACCTCCACCTCTCTAGTAAACTACATGACACATGGCTTGTTGTCATTCTCCTTACCCACGTAGGTGCATTTTCACCATCAATCATTTTCAAGGTTTAAATCTTATTGTTTAAGTCATTCAAACATTATTAAAATTGTAAAGTTTTAGTCAAAAGGATTTATTAGACTCACAAGGTTTATGCTTTTTAAAACTTACAATACTTAAAGCTTTTATAAAGTACGATGGGGAGACTTTACTTTATTTAAGTGGGTGAAATATTTTCTAGTGGGGAGGATTGGATTCTAAATGGGGAAATCACTCTTTGAGTGATGTGATTATTTTTAGGAGGGGACCACTTTTTTTTAAAAGTGTAATATTTCAAATGGTGTAATTTATTTGTGTGGGAATAATTTTTTATACAGTATTAAAATACTTTTGGAGGTCATTTTTAAAGCCACCTTTGTTTTTTGGATATCACTCTTTATCCTTGTGTGTTGAAGAACAGAGGGTGAGGTCCAGTCTGGCAGGAGGTCAGATCCCCTCATAGATTAAAAAAACTTGTTCTCACTCCTTTTTACCTTAATTTTTAGGAGGTCATTATTATTTAACTTGTACCCTCTTGGCCCACATTATTGTCCTTGATCACACTTTTCACTCATGGATACATTATCAACAATGTTTGACGTCTCATTTTGAGTGTGCATTATTTTTTTGTGCCACTTTTATACTCATGGATACATTTTTGGTAGATTTTGATGTCTTACATTCTTGATTATGGTTTTGTGTCACACACTAATTCCTTATTTTAGGATCAATTCTTTTGTTTTTGATGGCATCTTCTACAAATTGATAGCCTTCTAGGTTTTATGCATCATCTGGTGTTTTTGTTGTATGGGACCTTTATTTGTAGTCACACTAAGACTCATGGAGTTTTTTATTCATGTTTTTATGCTCCATACTAAGCACATTACTCTTTAGTTTTTGACTATCCCATTACCACTAGGGCCATCTTATTGAGATAATTATGTATCTTCAACATTTTTTTGACAGCTGACAGTATCCTTCAAATTTGTTATGGAGTTTGATCTCCTTTTGAAGAGTAGTTATTCTAGTGAATATAGTGTGAGAATGTAAGTTTTTGAGTAGTGGATTTAATCCACTCATATAAACATTTTTTTCATCACTCCACCCAGTCAGTAGTATGGGGGATATGGTGTAGATCTTACTTCTTTAGTTGTCATGTTCCTTTCTAACCCTTGGTGAATCGCATCTTCTAACAGTAGATCAAATTTATTTGGTGAACCATTTTTCACTATTGACACCTTTGATATTATTTTTTCATAAGAACTATTTTGGTGAATTCTAGTGTCAGCTTTTTTTATTAAGCAGTGGATCTAAACCACTCATGTAGATTTGAGTTCCATTGAGACTTTTGAGTCCACCAAGTGCATTTGTATTTTATGGCCTTTGTTTCATATAGTGTACCTCTTCAACATTATGTTTTAGTGTTGAACCATTTTATTTCTTGAGACACCTTGTAGCATATTTTTTTCTCTCTCAACTTTAACTGTTGTTACTAGTTTTTGAGTACCTTGTGGTGATGCATTTCATCCTTGGTGACTTTTTTTACCCAGTGTTTTAAGATCAATTTTTTTTATAGAGTTAGCCCCGTATAGAGTACTAATTCCCATTTGACTTGATGGTTATATTGATTCATCATCCATGTATTCTAGTAAGATGGATTGGTTACCATAGGGACACTTTGTATTTCATTATGATTTGTACATGGGTACCTAATCAGGCCTAGTAGCCAGGACCCATTAGTCTCTTTTCTTTCTCTTTTTTCACTCCCTATTATACAATTAAGGGAGGGTTTTGGATTAAAGAGTGTAAGCTTGTTTTGGGACTCTGTTGTTTATTATTAGAGATGCTATTATATTTTTTGCACATACTTTTTGAGTGCATAATAATAATAATAATAATAATAATAATAATAATAATAATAATAATAATAATAATAATAATAATAATAATAATAATAATAACTCCTATTTTATAGTTTGTTCATGCAATAATAATTTATTGCATGAAACAACCTACCTTGCCTATTTAATAGGCACTCCCATGTACTTTTTGACTTGGTTGGTTGGTTTTGGAGACCAATATAGAGATGTGAATACACTTTTAGAGACTATTATGTAGATTATTTATTATTTATTTTTTATAATGTCTCAAATGTTGTGGTAATGGTTTTTAGGAGAGATCCTACTGGTTATGAGTTTATTGTGAACTTTGACACCCCCTCTCTCTATTACCCAAGATTTTTCAAGACTCACCTTTAACCGGCCCATCTCTTGCCTATTTTTTTACAACCCATTATTAGGGGAAATTCCACCTCAAGTGAATCTCACTAAAAAATAGTGTCAAGTGAAAATGTTCCCCTAGGACTCCCCTTTCATTCTCCCTCCTTTCACTCCCATTCCCCTCTACCTCCACTCATTTTCTATTTCACTCCTTCCACTTTCTCCATTTCCCCTCCACCTCATCCTCTATCCTTCACCACCATTTTAACCACACCTCCTACAACCCTCATAACTTGATGGATTTTCTTAGGGCCACATGTGTTGTAGATGGTTATTCAGGGTAATCTAGATGCATAGTAGAGTTTTGACTGAGCCTCTAGGAATATGAAGAGAATGCTCATGTAGATTTTTTCTAGGAGGGGAACTTAGTGATATGGTAGACCCATTAAGATATATTTTCCCTTACTAAGTTGAGAACATCCACCATGGATGAGAGGGTGCTCAAAGACCCACTCTCCATCCTCTGAGCTACCCATGATATGTCTAAAAATCTCCTTGAGGACATGTAGAGACAAGTTCGCACTCTAGAAGCCCAGGTGAAGACCACTTTTATAGTCAGGTTAATTGGGCATGTCAAGGACACCCACCTACTACTTTTCTCAATCCTTGGGAAAGTATTAGATACTTAGGATAATACTATCATGTTTATCCAATAGACTCAGCCCTACATGGAGAGGATCATAGAGACTAATGGGAAATGATGTAATTTAGAGGTGGTGGTCAACAAGGGAATGTTCTTATAGCTCAAAATTATGTCATACTTAGACTTGGGGTTGTACTAAATGTACACTAATATTATTAGATCTATAATATTGGATTAGTTTACCTTTGCTTGCACTAAAACATGACCCTTGGAAAAAGGCAAAAAAATTATTGACCTACATCATAGAGGTCAATATCTCTATGTTATTCCACCTAGATGGCACCTTGATTGACTAAGGGGAATCCAAAGTCCACCTTAGTTAGTTTGACCAAGTTATGAGGGAGAGAGTGGCCATGGAAAACTAAGAAGGAGCCTAGTGGTGTTTGATTTGTCAACTAAGTCCATAGTGAGCATCAACCAGGTCTTTAGAGTCTAAACATCAATTGAATCACCCTTCTAAATATCTTAAAGACTATAATCTCAAGTTGAGGTAATATTCAAGGAGCTTATAATGAACCTGGCCAAGTTGGATAAGTATTTTGACCTCATGGTATCCATGTTGGAATCTAGGAGTGTCAAATCAAAGTAGTTATGATTTATTCCCTTTGAGCTACCTCCTCATGTCAACTAGTGGTCCCCCATAGATATATTTTAGGTTTTTATGGATTGTTCTATTCAAATTTTGAAATATGGTTATAACTATAATGAGTGGCCATCATGGCCTAGGATGGGATCCTCATTTTTTTAGAAGTGATCCCCAATCCTTATCAATTTAAGTAAGAATTGTATTGTATTATGGGGGTCAACCATAATTGTTCAAAAGTGATGTCAGACTAACACCAAAATTTCACCTACATTTCATTCATCACTATAGACTACAAAATCAGCCTAGATCAATTATTGTAACAACATTCTACTCTTTTAATGAATACAATCTCTATTTTTTACAATATGGTATCCTTTGTGTTTCAATTTTTTTCATCTTCATGTTTAAATGATTATCAATGCTAGATTAATTAGATTAACACTTTGTTGCTTTATTTATGCCATGGTTATGATGTTATTAGATATTATAATCCTTGTGTGAGTTATTTCATTCCCATTTGGTAGTGATAATAATTTATGTGCTAAGTTACAAATTTTCGTATGGCATTTTATGCATTTTTGACAATAAACCCCTAATACTCATTGTTAATGAGAAATTGCATTGAAGATATACTCCTGGTTCCCTCAGACTCATCCCACTATATGTTCTTAGAGGTATAATTCTAGTGAAACTCAGTCTATAGTGGTATAACTATGGCATAGTCACTTGGTTCAATGAGAAACACATTTATCTCATTTTAGATCTAGAAGCTTTCCTTCTCTACCTTACCCTTACCTAAATTTTATGTTTGTTTAGTGGAATTGAAGTACCCTTTCCCCTTATACTATTAAATAATAAACCTAACACTCATATTCTTATAACAATATTTAACCTATGTATAAGAACATTGGATTGAACCTTCAATGGTGATATTTTATTTCTTGGAGACTATTCATACATACTCTATTTGTGAAGTCCAATACCCATAGTTATACCCTAGGATGATCCCATATCAGTCTTAAAAAGAAGGATGAAATTCCATAGTTTTTCCCACCTTCCCATTTTCAAGGAAATCCCAATTTCATGGGTATTTCATGATAAGGATCAGATTGGAGTGAACACAATTAGTTTCACCTGTTAGGTTTAATTTTTGCCTTATAAGTTATTAATTTAGATCACATGCATAGGTGTATATAATCAACCTTTTACTAAAAACCTTAGGTCCTTAAATTTGGGAATGTCACCTTGAAAAATAGGTGTTAGTGGGCTCAATTTAAGCTTATCTTACCTAAAATACACCTCTATCAATGATCGGTACCTACATATCCTTCTAATATAAAGAGGGCCTCAAACCAATGTAGTTTTCCCCCTTATATGGCCCTTTGTGTGAATAATTATTTAATATACTATATGTGAGTGAATCTATTGATCTATCTTATAAATTAAAAAACAACTCTCATGATATTCTTATTGAATGCTTCACATCCTTAAGAAGACAACTCTTATGAATTATTTGTAAATAACAAAGTAAAAGGTAGTATAAATTAGTTTTGAAAATGATTTTTAGTAGGGTAGTGTGATTTTGAGAGGTGCTTGATAGATAATTCTAGATGGATAATGAATGACCCTTGATTTTTATTTATACTACACATTTTTAAATAATCTCATAGGAGGGTTAGATAATAAAAATATGTTGACCTTTACATATCAGGATATTTTTAATTTGATCATTTGGAAGGTAGGGACACTAGCATTAGATTTGGGACATTAGGATTAACACTAATGTCATAATTTGGATGTTAGTGTCCTATAGGGTAAAATTATATTGAGTATTTTTAACTATTTATGTAGGATAAAATTAGGTTTTATGAAAAATTTAGGCTATAGGTGGTTTGTGTCATCATAATGGTAGGATTAGACTAAAGGATAATAAATTAGGCACATTGATATGGTGAATTCAATACTTTCAATAGGGAAAATGTCATAACTAAAGGTTTGATCCATGATTGGTATTTTTAAAGTGTAAAAGACTAGTATGTCATATAAAATCATATTTTATTATCTACATGTAGTTATATATAGTCTTCACCCAGTCATATACCCTCTCTAGTTACACATATGGCAATATATTCTATAAGCATTGATCATGATAATTATGATTTGACACTTGATGCTATTTTAGTTTAAATTATATCTACATCTAACATTCATTGTCAATGGAAAATCAAGTTTCAACTCTTTGATCCAAGCATGAAATATGATCCATCCATTAATGGGACCATAGGTTGGTCTCTTTGCTTCTATATCAATATATATATATATATATATATATATATCAATTATGGAAAAATATAAAAAAACATTCAAAATATTTTAAAAAATAAAAAATCAATATTTTAACATGACATGAGATGTTAGTTACTTCTTTTTATATGTTATTTAACATATGTGTTGGTATATATCATAAACTTTTACATACACACATTCATTTCATGATGTATTTGAGTATGAAGTAGAACATACGTTACATATGCATTTTTATATGTTGGACTCCCTTCTACCTAGTGTCCATGCCTATGTTGGGGGCATATTCTTTTACAAGTTACATTATAACAAGTTATATTTATTTATGACCCTAAATACAATTTTGAAATCTGTATCCTACAATTTTCTTGATAAATCACTCATTGTTTATGTTTTGTTACATATTAGATACTTTCTAACAAAAATTACATTAATACATGTGGATATAATGAACTAATCACTTATTCTATGCACCTTTGATATTATTTACTTTTTTACATTATAGACTATACAGGGTTTGCTTATTGTGTGTGGCATTTGGTCATTCAAACAATATATGATATCATTTTTTGGTATGTGTGACATTTTAACATGTCCATTTCTTATTTTTATTGGCTCTATGTGTGCAATATTTTCTTATGAAACATTTAAACAGGTGCCATGTATAATACCCTTGGACTTAGTGTGACATTACATGACATTATTATGTGTTGTTCTTGTGTGCTTGTTAATATTTATTAGTGGTGTCATGATACATATCATACACTCTTATGGATGGTTACTTTATTTTGTGTTTCATTTCTAAATCTATATATGTTACATACATGCTTTAAATGACAATTACAATTATATGATGACATCCTCTCCAAACATTATGACATTATTACTTCAGGATTATATTTGTTAAATAATTTTTTTGAGATAAGTGGCTTACAAGCTACATCCCTCATATCAAAATGAGGGATTAATAATGGACTTGCCTTAGATATCAAAGCCTCCATGAAGATATAATATATAGAATTGGGACAAAATTTGTGTTAAAAAAATACAAAATAAAGGTTTTCAAAGATTCAAAGTAATGAAAATTCATATTCTATATAAAAATAAATGTTTTCAAAGATTCAAAGTGATTTTTAGATCAAACATATGACATATATTATCACATTGATAAATATTATAGGGGCATATGGCATGTATATACATGGTCATATGAAAAAAAGTTACAAGATTAAAATTATAGGTTGAAAATAAATTGAAAAATGAGCATATAGATGTATAGAATTTTATGTGATTGACACATCAAAAAGGGGAATGATAATCATTCATGCTTATGTTTATTCAAATTGGTAGGGTCATAATATAAGATAATCAATTAGACACATTGAGATGGTGAACATGAGCCTCTCAGCAATGAAAAGGTCATAACTAAAGGGTTGATCCATGATTGGTATTTTTCAAGTGTATAATACTAGTGTGTCATATAAAATCAGATTTTAGTATCTACATGTAGTTATAAAATAGAATTCACCAAGTCATACACCCTCTATAGTTACACATATTTTAAGATATTCTATAAGCTTTGATCATGACAACTATGATATGACACTTAATTCTTTTTTAGATTCAGATATATCTACATCTAACATTCATCATTAATGGAAAACCAAGCTTCAACTCTTTGATCCAATCATTAACTATGATCTATCCATTGATGCTATCATAGGTTGGTCCATTTACTTCTATATCAAAAATTCAAAAAATATCAAATACATTAAAAAATAAAAAAAAATCAAATATGGAAAAAATATAAAAAACATTCAAATTTTTTAAAAAAATTAAAAATCAAGAGTTTAGCATGGCATGAGATGTTAGTTATTTTTTATATATTTTGGTAGATAACATACACTTTTACATACACACATGAATTTAATGAGGTATTTGAGTTTTATGTACAACATATGTTACATATGAATTCTTATATGTTGGATTCTCTTCTACCTAATGGCCATGCCTATATTAGGGGCATCTTATTTTACAGGTTACACTATAACAAATTATATCTATTTATGACCCCAAATGCAGTGTTGAGATCCATATCCTAAAAGTGTCTTGATAATCACTCATATTTTTACATTGTGTTACATATATTATCTACTTTCTAACAAAAATGGAATTAATACATGTGGATAGAATGAACTAGTCACTTATTCTATGCTCTTTTGATGTTGTTTACTTTAATTTTACATGATAGACTATACATTGATTACTTATTGTGTGTGGCCCTTATTAATTCAAATATATTTATAATATTATTGATTGGTAAGTGCAAAATTTTAACATGTTCATTTTGTGTGTTCCTCGACCCTATGTGTGCAATCTTTTCTTATGAAACATTTGAACATGTGCCATGTATAATGCCCTTGGCCTTAGTGTGACATTGTGTGACATAATTGTGAATTGTTATAATGTGTGCTTATTGATATTTTTTAGTGTTGCCATGATACATATCATGTAATCTTATAGATGATTACTTTATTGTGTGATTTATATGACAATTTCAACTATATGATGACATACTTTCTAAACATTATGACATAATTACTCACATCCCTCATAAGTGGCTTGTATGGTATATCCCTCATATCAAAAGGGTGGCATCACAATGGACTTGACTTATAGATCCAAGCCCCCATGAACATACAAAAATCAAATTTGGGAAAAAATACATGCTAAAAAATACAAAGTAAAGGTTTTCAAAGAGTCAAAGTAATTTAAAATTAGATACTATATAAAAATACATGTTTTCAAATATTTAAAGTGATTCATAAATCAAACATATGACACACATTAGAACATTGATACATACTATAGAGGCATATGACATGTATTTACATGGGCATATGCAAAACAATTACAAAATTAAAATTACAGTTGAAAATATAATCACAATTGAGCATATAGATGTATATCATTCTATATGATTGGCATGTATTGGGGGCATGATAATCATTCATACTCATGCTTATTCAAAGTGTAAAAATTAAAGTTTTGAAGTTCCAAATTTCAAATTGAAAAATATACAAATTCAAAGGAAAAAATATTCATCTCAAATAAAATTCTATGAGCAATGCCATCATGATGGGGACCTGAATATTCTCCATTCTCTTTCAATCATGCCAGTCTAGAATCTAGATCCATTTATAAAAGTGTGATTTGAATGTGTGAATGATGTACATTCAATTTTAGTGACTCAATGGTTTTGGCATCACTTCTTTTGAACCTATCATAGTTCTACCCTTTTTAGAATAGTACATTTGATATTATTCCCTATTCATGAGAGTTAAAATTATTAATGTATCTTTCAAACTCAAGATCTTCATTATTTATTAAAATTGAGACTTGATCACTCTCAATTCTATTTTTTTTAGAATATCTAAATGCTTTAGTAATGGTGCATGATTATCCATTATCATTTATAGGTTACAAGGCAAATAGGTTTAACCTACATAAAGATTTATCTATTTTCTCTATTTTTTATGTTTTGAATTTTCAAAATTGAACCTTTTTCAAATTTAAAATGAACAAAATGAATACTTCATGAGTTTTTTTAGGGTTTGATAAATTTTAGTGCCCTTCACAATTTAATAATCTTCTCAAATACAAAGTGTGTTGTACACACTCAGGTTTTCTCCTTTAATCTAAGAATTTCATTTATAGAATAAAGGAAGTGAAAAGGTAGAAACATAATTTTGGTTACAGGTACTTGACAATATTAATTCTTGACACATACAAAACCACAAGACTTGTACACAATTAAGTGAGTCTTATTTTCCATTCCTCTAAGTTATTTTTTTATATGTGATCTTGACCCTTTATTTGTCATTACTAATATACATAAATTTCAATTCTAAATGCTCAAGTTATCTAAAATCACATTTAAATTATCTATAATAAAGGACACATATCCTTTACTCCCTTGGATAGGTCCAAAATAAGCATACATGGGTGTGGTACACCATTGTCCTCTTAGTGCAGTCATATCCCACACAAAAAAAATGCTACTTTCCAAATTTGAAATAAATATTTTTGGTCTTCCCAAACATTTGATAAGTTATGCTAAAGGAAAATTTCAAAATATTTAACTATAAATACATATCAATATTCATTCATAATGGGACTTTCTATTAACTTGGTATAAGTATATACACTTCTACACATCAAACAAATTTTCCCTATTCTTCCCAAATTTTGAATCATTCATAAGGAGAAACCATATGTCAAGTAAAGATACCTCTAAATCAAGTCAAGAGCTATTATTGTCAAATATCAGAGCCATGTTATAACTACATACATATAATTAAAGGAGAATAATCACCCAATCACTCTAGGTGGGAGAACTATGTGGGATGAATTCCCTCCTTGTGTTATTGGATACATAGGAAGTGGTAAATCATCAAATGGGTTATTATGGTTAGCTTGACACATTAAATTCATTTTTTTATTTCAAGTTTTCAAACTATCAAAATTCCCAAAGGCTTTCAAAGATAAGAGAAGACATAGTGAAGTTTTCACAGCCAAACCCTAAGTGTGATACATCATATTAATCAACATCCAATAGTGTATAAGATATAATTATTAGTTTTTATGCATAATAAAATTGGATAAATCCACAATCAATGAATTTAGGTGTATTATGATTCTATTAATATATTTCACTCATGTGTAGATCTATCTCCTATTTCTGCCTCTTTTCTATCGCTTATAAAATTTTATTCTCTATTTTTCTAGTCTTCATTTGTCATGATCAACTAAGATGAGTTTGTGATCAATAAACTAGAGCAAATTACATCATCGTCCACCTACAATAGATCTATCTAGACTCTATTTATGATTTTGTACCTTACTAAGCCTACATATTCACCTATTCTTCTGATTTTCACAATCAAAATAACCAATAGACATCATTGTATAAGTTAATTATATTTCTTCTTAGTACCTTCCCAAAATATAAATTTCCATATTTAGTAATTTTGAAAAAAAAATAGCTAATTATTGTACATCTTTAGCATTCTAATATTTCAAGTTTTACACCTATATAATTAGCATAATACACTTAGTGTTATCAAAAATATGTTAAAATAATAGAATAATATTTAAATATTTATGGAGATATTTTGGTGAGTAATTTTTTATTACAATTATAGTCTAAGCTTGGTGCATGAAATAAATAAAGATGTTGATCAGGATCTCCCTTACACTCATAAAGCGGTAGATCAGGAGATAATTTTTTTTGATAATTGGTAAGAGTTTATATTAGGTGTTAAAGGGTTTTAAAGTAGAATATGAGATTCCATAGTGTGAGTATCTTTAAATACACCTTGTTTTAATTGTAACACTTTGGCATGTAAGGATAAAATAGTTTTTTCAAGAGATATACATTAGGAAAAGTTGGGATAAGACTTTACATATTGATAAACTAAGGTGTATATGATTCCCTTGTAGAAATATGCATGTTAGTATATTGTGAACCAAGAGATGCCCCCATACCTAGGGAGTTGGCACATATGTATTTGTAGGGATTGAGATAATAATGGAAGTAATGTTAGTAACTGGAGTATCTAAAGTAGAAGGGGAAACTGACTTCATGTGTTCATCTCATGAAATGTATAGGAAGGCATAAATCTTATGTGGATTGACATTAATATATTCAATGAATTATTTGTCATTAACCTCGTCTTTGTTTTATATATTAACATGATTAGTTTATATAATAATGATAATTCTATCAATAGGATATGGAGTAAACCTTATAGTTTTATGAATGTATATTTATTTACATTCCCAATTTATTATATACTTTACAAAGATGGATCTTAATAGTACTCTTGAATTAAGGAAGCCTTGATATTTTGCATTCTTCATTATAGATTTTTTATGTTATTTGGATTTGAGTAATGCCAATATATAGTGAATCCTAATAATGGTTTGGAAAGTAAGATAAATTTTATGTTGAATTTCAAAATATGTAATTAAAATGCAATCATTACCACTATAATGTGAAACTTTGAAAATTTACAAGGAAAAAAAAGGGTGAAGCTAGGAAAGGGTATGTTTGTTTTTTAGGAACTTAGAACCATTGATCTTAGTTGTAAATAGTGATAATGATGACAAAGGCACTAAATATGGAGGATTACACCATTCATGTAGCCATATTTTCATGTCTCTAGGGAAAATTAAGAGTAACTTCTTAGGACTAACTGATTATTAGTGCACTATAAGAACAAACAGTTCAAGGCTTCCTATGACTAAAAACAAAACCTGGAAATTTCAAATATACCATGAGGTATTTGGAAACTAAAATATATGAATAGTGTTATCTAATGGCTTGAGTATTGGGTCAATACCCATCACACCATGGATCAATTAAAATTGATGATTTCTCTACCCAAAATGACAAATCTTATGAATTTTAAAATTATTGAAACACAGTTTCTAGGAAAATAAATAAAAAATAAATATGAAATTGAAAATCCAAATCAAAAAATCAAGGATAAAAAATAATAGTTGGTGTTCAAAAATATTTTTAACCCTATTTTTATAAAATAATATAAATTATATTTACTCTATTAGGTGTAAAAATAGAAATAACATATTGTTAAAGATGTACAATATTTAGCTATTCTAATTTTGACAAATTGCTAGATATGGAAAGTTACTATTTTTGGAAAACACTAGGAAGATATATACTTAGCTTGAACATGGATATTTTTTTATTATTTTTATCATGTGATAGTGAAAATTAGAATAAGAGGTGAATATACATGCTCAAGGTCATAATCATGGACAAAAATAAAATTTAGACAGATCTATTATAAGTTGACAATGGTGTAGTGCATTGGAGTTCACTGACTGTGGAATTTTCCTAGTTGACTATATGAGGTTATTGATAAGAAAAGATAGATAAATAATAATTATGTAAATGAAATTTAATATATATAAGTATAATATATTTATAGACACATCTAATTTAAGTGGATAGTAGCACAGTGCATTCAAATCCATTAAACATAGACTTATCTTAATTGACTATGCATAAAAACTAATCATTACAGCTTCTACAACTATAAATGTTAATAAATATGAGATTTAGTAACTAGGGTTTGTCTATGCATAATTGTTTTTGCCTTCTGTTGTCTTTAAAACCCTTAAGGCACTTTGATATCTTTAAAAATACAAGAAAAATAAGGGATTGTAATGGGTTGAGTTGACATCATTCACCCCTTGATGATTTACCACTACCTACATATTTAATACTTCGAGGGAAGTCAAGCCCACATAGTTATTCCAATTATATTGAATGTGCATTTTTTATAATTTCACTATATGTATATATCTAGAAAATAAATTTAATACTTTACAATGATATCTCATTACCTGATTTAGAAGGCTCTTAACTTGGCTTGTGGTTGCTCCTTATGATTGATCTTGAATTTGAAGAGAATAGGGCATATTTGATAAATGTGTATAAGTGTAAAATATTAAACCAAGTGAATAAAAAATTTGGATAATGAGTGACCCTTGACATGTATTTATACATGAAGATTTTGATAATTTCATTTATTAAAGTATGTGAAACATGTAGAAAGACCCAAAAAGATGTTTAGAATTTTAAAAGTATTCATGATTTTGCATAGGGCGTGGTCACTATACATGGAAATGAGTACAATGTGCTATATTTTTCCTATCCTAAACATATACAAAAGGATTAGGAACAATTTTCCTCTATTATAGATAATCTAAAGGATATTTTAGACTATTTTAGCATTTAACAATAAAAGATTTGTGTAATAGAAATGACAAAAAAAGGGATAGTTATACATATATATAAATGGATTATAGTAATGGAAAATAAGATTCATATATTTATATGGTTACTTACCACACACAGGATCTATAAAAGATGGGCAAAAATCTTACAGAAGACTAGATCTATGGAGGACTATTTTTCAGTCTCGTGCAATTTTGATCATGGTAGATAGAGGAAACCAAATCAAAACCTGTCTTACCAAAGTAGATGATAGAGGACTCTATCCTTGACTCTTTTGGGTTATGGCGTTTTCCCAATATTTTATGGATATTTCTCATATTTGGATAGAAAACCCTATGGTATTTCAAACTATGGCTGGATCATTTGAGATGAGATGGCTAGGTCCTTGTTACAAACTAGCCATTAATGGATCCAGTGGGAGGAAAATCCCACTTGTTGTGTATCTAATTCATGAAGGTTGTGTGGAATTCCCTAGTGGTAGAAGATCTTTTTCCCCTTGCAAACTCTTGTTTCTTTAGTGTAAGTCTCTGGGAAGACCTGTTGTTGGGATTTATCTTTTTGAATCTCATAATTGGATACAAGTTTTGGGATTCATGGTATTCATCATAAGATTTTATGAAACTATATTTGACATGGATGAAGCCTCCTCAGGTTTTTTAGTTTCATTTATATATGTTTTCTCTCCTAGTTCATGTATTTAATATAGAATAAGGGAAAAAAATACATTGAAGATAAAAGATATAGAGATCCCTATTCAATTTTAGTTGCTTTGATTTGGGGTGTTTATAGTAAACCCAACCAAATATTTTCCTATCAAAATGTATGATAGAGGAATCCACCTTTTTGGTTTTAGTGGGACTGAAAACCCACTTACTATGTCTCATCTGCATGAAATTTGTACAGAATACCCAGGTAGTAGGAGACCTTCTACTCTTGGGGGATTCTTGTTTTACAAAGTCTTAAGGAGGGATTCTTGTTTTACAAAGTAAGTCTTAAGGAGTACCTATAAAAGGGTGTCAACCCTTATAATACCATTAATTTAAAACATATTTAACTATTTTGAGGTTGTGGGAACCTTTAAAACCCTCATGTTATGATTTTGAGAGCCTTAAAACCCCCTTGTTATCTAATTTACCAAGGTTGTGAGAGACTCTAAACCCTTTTTTATTCTTAATATAGTTATGGGAGCCTTAAAACCTTGTAGCTAAGCTTTGTAAAGGTTGACAGATCATCAAAACCATCTTTGTTACTCTTGGTTTGGTGGGGAATCTATAAGCCCCTTTTGTTGTGCTTTTTAATGCTTGGTTGTGGGTCCATCACATAAAATCCTCCCCCTAGATGTGGGTCTAGCTACCAAAACCCTCACTTGTCTAGTTCATATCTCTAGTTTCAAAGCATTTACCTCATCAGATTAAAAAGATTCATGTATTTATGGACAAGTCATGTGGTTTGGAATGTGTTAATAATTACCATTCTCAAGTACCTATGACTAAATTTATGTGTCTAATTAGAAGGGCAAGGGCTAGTAGATGGTCAACCATATGATCACCACCAAACCAAATGCAAAAAAAAAATGGTCAATGTTTTATAAAATTATAATGCTTGTTCACATGAGTATTCAATTAACCAATAGTTTTTAAGGTTTCACTGCATTAAGTCTAGGCTCTCAAAGAGTGGTATGAGCAGAGTCTCCACCTGAAAGGGTGGTGATGCTAGAGTAAAGACTAAGAGGCATAAATTTATTTGATTAAGTCATCCTAGACATGAATAACTAAAGGGATTAGTAACCATGTGTGTGGGACAAAAGGTATCCTCTTTCCTAATCCCAAAAGGGAAATTTGTCGATATAAGTTCCATATGGAGTAACAAGACCTCAAGGTGGCTCAGCCTTGATCAAACCACCACCTTTAAAGTCCTGACACTAGGAGTCATACCACCACTAAATTGATTCAATGATTCTATAGGGGATAATAGAGGCAATGGATTTATGATTTACTGGTGGAGGAGCTAGAGGATCAAAAGTCATTGATCACCAAATATGCCACTATTAGAGATGGACCATTAGTGGAATGATGGATCCCACATCCATTTGAATTTAAACCTTTGTTTTAAGCTTACCAAGTTTTTTTTTATGCAGACAAATTTATTTTTAAAATATTATTTTATTTATTTTATATAATAAAAAAATTATAAAATTGACTTAAATAATAAGATATAAAGTATTATTTAGATTAATTTTAAATCAAATCTTAGGATTTTAGATGACCTATGGGGTACTCTAGAGGCTCAAAAGTGGGAGAACCCAGAGGGTCTCCCCCTTAATTTTTTATGTTATTCCACATGGAAAATATTTCAAGGACTTAAACATATAATTAAATAATATATAAATCTTTTTATGAAGATATACCTTTTTAGAGAGGTAGTACCTTGGAACTTGTGTGATCAATTCAAAGCACTTTAAAGGCCCAAGAATGGGGTGGCCCAAAGGGGTACCTCCATGTTTTTTTGTGCTCTTCTATAGTATATGGTTTTAAGGATGTAAAACATAATTTAAACTATATTTTAAACCCTTTTTCAAAGATGGACATTTTGGACTTGTGTGGACTATTGTGGGGCCTTAGGAACCTCGAAGGTGGGGAGAACATTAAGGGATTCCATGTGAATTTTTTTAAAATTCCAAATTAAAGTAGTAGTTTTTTTCTAATCCAAAGGATCTTAACTAATTTTATGTCATTATTGCATTGAACTTTTTGTGACCAAATTTTGTTTTTAGAATTGTTGTAGACCTAATCGACTTGTTCTTTAACGAATTGAGAAGCTTAAAGGAGGTCCCCAGAGGGGAACTTGATTCCCAAATATTTATGTGTATGGTATTATCACCTTGTATTTATCATCAAGTGTTAATATATTTATAATAAACAATTTGGTATCCATAAAAGTGTTTACCCTAAACATCCTTATCATCCATGTAAGAGACAAAGTGTTGTAGAAGGGCTTGTAGGCAAATGAAAGCAAGTGGGGATGATATAGTGGTATAGATACCATGTATCTACTTGCATATCATGATCCATATTGGTGGTATTAATATATAACACAAAGAAATATTAATGAATCAAATAATAAAATAAAATGCAAAAAAAACAACACAATAGAGACATAGATTTAACTTGGTTCACCCGATATGGGTTATGTCCACATAGAAATAGCTAATCCTTATTATTATTCAATCCAACAAATGAAGGGGAAAACTTGAAATACATCCACTAGAATATCCTCTTCACTCACATACTCTATGCCTCCATGATTAAAATTCTTTCATATCAAAGGAGGGTTACATATTAGGGTAAAAATACACAAATATAATTTCTACCATTAGATCTATAACCTAATAGTGAATGGTCAATATTTACTACAAAATTACAATAAGATATACAACATAATTTCTACCATTATATCTATAACCTAATGATATCCATAGTGGAGGAGTGTTTTCCCCCACACCCCCTATCGATAACTAGGTATTATAATAAGATCAAGCTCCACCATCCAATAATATTCCACTTGGAGACTGATTGCTACAACTCCACCGTTACAACTCTCCCTTAGACTTTTCTTTGAACTTTGACCCTGGAATGTTTCTCATCTTCCTTATTATCCTTGAATACCTATTAAACCTAAAAAAATCCCTATATTATCTTTAGTGACTACCTTTGTTAGCATATTTTTAGGATTCTGATGTATGGATCTTTTCCAACTTTAGTTGACCATCCTCCAAAAATAAATGAATAAAGTGATACCTAAGTTGTATATGTTTGGTTCTTGAGTATAATTTCAAGTTATTTGCTAAATTAATCACACTCTAGATATCACTATACAACCTAAAATCTTCCTACTTATGTCTCAACTCTTCCATGAACTATTGTATCCATATCATGTCCTTGCTAGCTTCTATAGTTATAACATACTCTACCTTTGTAGTTGACAAAGAAACTATCTTCTAAAGTTTTAAAATCCAACTAACTATTGTATCACCAATAGTGAAAACATAACCTGTGGTACTCCTACCATCTAAATCTTCATCCATGTCTACATCAACATATATTTATAAGGTAACATCTAAACCTTCATATCATAATTGTCTATCAGTGGTCCCTCTCAAGTACCTGAGAATCCACTTAACTACATCCCAGTGCTCTTTTCCTATATTATTCATAAACCTACTAACAACTCCCACTGCATGAGCAATATTTGGTCTCATTCACACCATAGCATACATTAAACTTCCAACTGCTGAAGCATATGGAACTTTAGACATGTAATTGATTTCTTCTTGCATTTTAGGACATTGTTCCTTGATTAATTTTAAGTGCCCTCCCAAAGGTGTAATTATAGGTTTTGCATCTTTCATATTGAACTTGACTAACACCTTCTTGATGTACTCTTCTTGAAATAATGTCAATTTTATATTTTTCCTATCTCTTATTATTCTCATACCAAGGATTTGCTTTGTAGCACCCAAATCCTTCATTGCAACTAAATTTTCTAAATTCTTTTGAGATCATTTATATTTTGCACGTTAGACCCTACAATAATCATGTCATCTACATACAATAACAAGATAATATATATGGCATTATCTAATCTCTTAAAATAGACACAATGGTTAGAATGACATCTACTTTAACCTTGTTCTATCATAAACATGTCAAATTTCAAATACCACTACCTTAGAGCTTACTTTAGACCATATAAACTCTTCTTCAATCTTCACACTATTTTTTCCTTACCTTTTACTTTGTATCCCTGTGGCTACTCCATATATATTTATTCCTCCAAATCACCATGAAGGAAAGTAGTCTTCACATCTAACTATTCAAGGTACAAATCTTCTACTACTACCAAACTTAAAATAGTTCTTATAGGAAGTCATTTTAACTACTAGAGAAAATACTTCATCAAAATATATACCTTTCTTTAGTGCAAACCCCTTTACGACAAGTTTGGCCTTGTACCTCTTTTTTCCTCCATATTCTTCCTTAAACCTATAAACCTATTTATTCTACAATGTTCTTTTACCTGTAGGTAACTAAACCAAATCCCATGTTTGGTTATATACCAAGGAGTCCATCTCCTTTTTCATGCCCTGCTCCTACTTCTTTTGAATTTCTACCTACATTGCATCTTCATAACTTTTTAGCTCACCACCATCAGTCAAAAATAAATAATAAAGTGAAGGAGAGTATTGTTTAAGGAGTCTACTTACCCTAGTAGATCTTCTAAATAAACTTCTAGGAGTTTGAGGTACTTGTTGTTGTATTTGTTAGATATTTTGATTCTTTATCACTTTTGAAATTTCATTTCCAATGATTTCATCAAGTATTACATACTTAGTATTTGGATTTTCTTGTTTCTTTCCCTACAACTGATTTATGTACATGACCTTCCCATTAAAGACACATCTCTACTCTTAATGATTTTATGATTTTCAAAATCCCACAAACAGTAACCAAAATCATTAACTCCATATCCAATAAAAGTACATTTCTTGGATTTTACTTCAAGCTTGGTTCTATTTTCTTTATCAATATGGACAAATGCTTCACAATTGAAAGTCTTTAAAAAGGAATAATCTACATTTTTACCTATTCATGCTTCTTCTATAATACCACCATCTAAAGGACTTGAAGGTCATCTATTTATTAAATAAATAGCAATATCTACATCATTTACCCAAAACTTTAAGGGTAACCCTACATGTAATCTCATGTTCCTTGCATGTTCCATTATTATCATGTTCATCCTTTCAAACACACCATTTTGTTGTGGTGTTCTTGGAACTGTCTTCTCTCTATGAATCCTATGGGATGAACAATAATTATCAAATTCCATGTTGCAATATTCACCTCCATTATTTGATCTGACACACTTCAAATTATTTCCAATCTCATTCTCAACCAAAACTTTCCATTTCTTAAAAGTATAAAAAACATTAGATTTTTTTTCATATGAAATAAACCCAAGTTTTTTTAGTTACATCATCAATAAAAGTACCATAATAATAAGAGCGACCAAGTGATGATACCTGAACTGGTCCCCATACATCTATATTCATAAGCTCTAACTTTTCATCCTTCTTTGTCTTCCTAACTCTGAGAAATTTGAATCTCTTCTATTTTCCATACACATAGTGCTCAAAAAAATCCAAATCCACCTTCTTGAAATCTAGCAACAAATTATTTGAGTGGAGAACTTGTATCCCCTTCTCACTCATGTGCCTAAGTTTGTGGTGACATAATTTTATATCTACTTCTATAGAAGCTAAATTAATAGAAGAGTCAAAATTATCATTAGATAAATATAATATACCTACCTTATCTCCTTTTATTATTACCAGTGATCCTTTAGTGACCTTCCATTAATTTTTTGTAAATGTAACTGTGCAGCCCTCATTTCACAATTGCCTTACTAAAATTAGATTTCTTCTCAACTCAGGAACATGCCTCAACTATTTTAGTAACCATTTGTTTCCATTGTATAATTTTATCTATATCTTACCCTTTCCTACAATTTTACAGGGTTCACCATCACCTAAATAAACATATCTAAAATCACCTTGAACATAGTCTTGAAAATATTTTTTTATGGGGTGTAGCATGAAATGAAGCCCCTGAATCTAACACCCAAGAATCATTAATATTATCTAAAGAAAGGATTAAATCATCTTGAAACACATCACCTGCTACATTTAATTCTTGATTTTTATCTTGTTGTCCATCTCCTTGTTTTCCTTTTTGAAACCAACAATATTTCTTAAAGTGTCCTTTCTTCTCATAAATTCAACACACTAATGTTTCTCTAGATTTGGATCTACCCTTCTCAGACTTACCATGATTCCTTGAGCCCTTTCCTCTATTCCCATATTCTCCATAGTCAAATCATTACTTGATGTCTCACTTATGCTTTTCCATGGCATTTCCTCATTAAGAATAAGACCAATAACATCATCAAACTTTAAAGTGTTTGAACCAGAGACAAAAATACTCACAACCATGACCAAGCCATTTCATATTTTTGGAAATAAGCATCGAATCAAAATATCCCTAACCTCATCATAAAAATATACTCCTACAAAGCTTAATTAATTAATGATCACATTAAATTCATTTAAATGATTAGCAATAGACCCACCTTCTAACATTTCTAGATTAAATAAATGCTTCATAAGAAATACCTTGTTAGAGGATGATGGTTTTTCATATACTATATCCAATGCCTTTATCACATCTGTTATTGTCTTTTTTTTTGAAATATTGAAGGCCACTGATGGTACCAGGCATAGTCATATTGTTCCTAGTGCCTTTCTGTCAAGAACCTCCCAATCTTCATCCTTCATAGTCATCAGCTTCTTTGTTATACCACCCAATGGAAGGAAAAGATGCTTATGATATAGATAGTCCTCCATTTACATCTTCCATAGATATTAGTTTTATACATTGAACTTCTCAACCTTAAAATTTCCTTCTTCTACCATTGCTCCCACTCAAACTAGGAACCCTCTTTTCCTATGAGTACCAAATAAACCTTCGACTCTAATACTAGTTTTTAGAAATATAGAACACAGAACAATATTAATGAATTAAAGATAGAAATAAAATGCATAAATCACAACACAATAAAGACAAATTTAATGTGGTTCACCTAATATGGGCTATGTCCACACTGAAGTAACCAGTCCTTATTATTTAGTCTAACAAATGAAGGGAAAATCTATAATACATACACTGCAATATCCTCTTCACTCACATAATCTATGCTGCCATGATTATAATGCCCTCATATTAAAATAGGGTTACATATTAGGTCAAAAATATACAAACATAATTTCTATCATTAAATCTATAACCTAATAGTGAATGGTCCAAATCTACTACAAAATTGCAATATTTTATAGTATATTTTAACCTAATAATGAGTGATCCATATTTATATCATGGTAATCATAGTGGGAGGGGGGCGTATTTCCCCCCACACCCCCTATCAAGAATTAGGTATTATAATAAGATTAGGCTCTACCATCCAATAATTAGTTGTGTATGTGGTATTGTTTGACGTGTTGTGCACCTTATGCCATGTAATTGGCTAGTCATTGGTAATGTGGTTAAGTAGAATGTGTATTGTACGTTCTCACCAAAAATAATTGGCCTATTTTTTTTATGGTTTTAGTCATGCTAAATTATGGGAATGACATAGGTGTAGACACCAATATCGTGTCAACCCCCCCTTGGCCCCCTTCTAAACGTTAACACTCCTAACCCATAAGAGCACACCTTATTAATTTAAAAACTACTTTTAAATTAATTACCTCACCTTGGACACCTCACCTAGACACCTCACCCTAAGACCATTTCTTAGCCTATGAGTCAGCCTAAGACTAAGTCTTCCAAATCCTAACTACCCATGACCTATTCTCACCCCCTCTTAACTCCTTAACTAACTTCCATGCCTCATAAGCCATTGTTTTAACCGTTCTCCAATGAAAAAGGCACTTGGCAGATGGAGAAATGGGTAAAGGGATAAAAATATCCCTTTTACCTATTCTCTCTCTACTGATGTTGGTCAACACTCAACCAACATCAGTCAACTAAGGCCGATGCTAGCGGGATCACCAACATCAGTTACATTAGCCAAGCTCTAAACATTGAGCTTCCCCCACCTTCTTGCAGATTAATGCACACACTCTGAGACCTAAAGCATCAGAACTCAACTATCATCCTCCTAGCTACCGAAGCTCTACACAAGTCATTCCAGAGACTGGATTGAAATGTTGTATGAGGACCTCAGCATTAGGACACCTCTAGTTCTTCACCCAACAGAGCTAAGTATTTTGGTCTCTATTTCAAAGTTTTAGAATACACTGTTAATTAGTTTCAATTTGATATTTCTAAACACTATTGAGAGGCCCGATTTCTTCTGTGGAGGGGCTGAAAGGCCTTCCCCTTATTCTCACCCTCTTTTCATACCTATCCTCTACCTTTACCCTTCCTCAGACCTTATTCACTTTCCCACAACCCTGCACAAACCTCCAAACTTCCAGAAACTCTTTTGATTATTCTAGAAACATTCTAAAACCCATCCAAGGCCCACTGCCCCTTTCGACATCGGCAACCCAACCGATGTCAGCAGCATTTCCCCACTAACCATGGAAGAAAAATTGATGTCATTGACTGTGCAAACCAAAAAACCTATCTAAACAACCCATATACCAGACAAAACCTTTGGATAGCTTTCTGTAACATTTTGAAACTCACGAACTATAGGGAATAGGTACACAACATTTTACCTTTCCATTTCTTTAAGTCTTTTATCATTTCTTTTTATACAACACTCATTTCTTTAAATCGTGGACTATCATCCCTCAAGGAGCTTCATGCTTCCGGGACCGAGCGCATAGCTTGGCTGTCCACCATATCCTCCTCTAACATTTTCTTTGTTTGAGTTTTTTTCTTAATGCAGGTGTTTCCTCCACAACCAAAGAGGAGCTCCCACAAAGCTTGGATATGGTGCGCACTAAATCTGGGTAACATCAAACCCCCAACCTTTTACCTTTAGTTTCTTCCTTAAATGCAATTAGCGAAAAATATAGAGAAACATTCTAGCACGCCCGGTGGGACCCTTGGATTTTTCCTTGGGTTCATTCTTCTTCTTTTAAAAAATCAAACTTTCATATAGATGCATTAGAAAAATATTCTCTTCTTGCATCCCCTCTTCTATCTTTTTGTTTCGAAAGGAAATCATTAGCAGAAGTTAAAAATAACATCTCTTTTTCTTCTTGTTACTTCTTGCATGCATCATAGAGTAGTGAAAAACTCATACTCTTTACCTCTTCTCCAATTATTTGCATTTGAATAACATATTTTGATTTGGGTTTAAAACTACTACATTTCATTCTTGCTTGGATGCATACTTAGCCCACTTAGTAATTAAAGCATTATGAATAAATCGTAGTGCACAAATGTTACACAACCAAACCACAATCACTTCAAATCAAACACTTAAACTTACTTGAGACAAGGCCTGTCTAGGATTTCATCACCTAGCAAATACCTTACCCCACCCAACAATCCTACTTAGATTTCACCACCAAGAAGAGGACCCACTATGTTCTCTAGCAAAGTATAAACTATAGGGAAGGTATATTTTGGCTAGGCAGCCCAATTCAGCTCTAGGTTCATGAAGTGAAGGGAGCAAGCCCTAGCACCAGGCCACATACTGAGCCTAACACAGATCTTTGAGCACCATAACACAACCTGAAACCAGCCATAGACTTCCTCTTTAGGACCTGTTTTACAAGCCCAACTCCCAACACATTCTCTTAAGGCATAAGCCACCATGACTTTAAAACTCATTCCTAGGAATCTAATGTTTTAGAGGTTGCTTGCCTAATCATCTATTCTACTATTTTTATCTGAGTGTTTGAGCTGGTAAGGCCATACCATGCTGAAGTCTACAACAACTCAAAATATCTTCTTCTTTCAAAAACTATCAATTTTTTGTGTTTCTAGAATTACATAAAAACTAACATCAATTTCTCCACTGACGTCGGCAACCAAACCTTCATCAACATCAATTTTTCACTGACGTTGTCAACATTTTCAAACTAATATTAGTTTAACAACCAAAATTGATCACTGTTAATAAATTTTTCTTTTCAAATAGCAAGCTTAAAACTTGAATTTCTTGCTGTTAAACACAAGTTCTATTTTTTTGAAACTAAAACACATAGTTTTTGAAACTTGAACCCCTTTCACTTTGGATGGTTTTGACACACATTCAATCCAAATCTCTTGTTGACCACACAAGTCAACAACCACTCCTACCTTCACCCTTTGTGCCAAGTCATCTAATGGAGTATACTTCAAACATCGAGCATACTACTATCTAACCTACCCCCGATCAACCTCCTATTGTTCCCAAAGGGGATCAAGAATTTGAGAGATTCCTTAACCACAACATCAAGGCTCTCCAACATTATCTCGCTAGAAGCCAAATGCGAGATCCTTTGGGTAATCCTATTTATGGGATGCCAACTTCTTTAGTTGAAGTGGGAATGATATCAATAGCATCTACTACCCAACCTATGGTCACTCAGGCCACTGCCCTGACCAGTAACCCAACCATGGCCAATTCTCAAGATTTGGCCTCCCCTTCTATCCTTTTTGGCCCTACCTCCATCGGGGTTTCTTTACCCCCTCAACCATAAATAATTCAACCAAGTTCGACACCTTTCCAATACTTGATTGTCTCTATCCCATCCACTCTTATGCCCATAAACACGAGAGTGACCACTTATCCTTTAACTAGTGTCACCACCATTCAACCACCCTTGGCGGCATCTAATCAAGTTGTGCCCTCCAACTTTGTGGCACAAGCCCCCATGGCCTTAACGTCAGCCCCTATGACAAACTATCAGTATGTTACACCTACACAAATGCAACCAAGTATGTCATACACCCCTCCCAATGCCTTCTAAGTACCCTATAACTTAAGGGGTGCCCCTCAAGCCAATCCATCTACCGATCTAATTAAGATGTTAATGGATAAGATGTCCAACCTTGAGACATATATTTCAAGTTTAAGGAGTGTTCTTTCATATGAAAAAATCTACAATGAACCTATCCACCCTTTAGTTCCTATTCGACCATACCCTAGCCAGTGGGAACTCCCAAAATTTACTCACTTTCAAAGTAAAGAGGACCCACAACAACATCTACGAGCATCTAGACACGCTTGCTACCTCATAGCCCATGATGATGCGTTATTACTTTGCACATTCCCTATGTCACTTTTTGGTGCCGCCCTTGATTGGTATAGCTCCATTACCAGTCATTCTCTCTTCACCTTCACTCAACTCACTCAGCTATTCCTTGACCATTTCTAAATCAATATTACCAAGAAGGTCTCCATCACAGACCTTTATTCCATTAGATAATTTGAGGATGAGTCAATAGCTTACTTCGTTGCCCATTGGAGAGGTTTGATCAACCAACTCTCCTTCTCACTACCTCAACTTGAACACATTGAGCTCTTCTCAAGAGCATGTTACAAGAACATTTCATCCACTCTGTGGGTTTAAACTTTCTGCACATTCGATGAAGCTTTCACCATGGCTCAAAAGCTTGAACTTTGCGCAATCAAAGAAGATAGGGTCAAATTATGTAGCAAAAATACCAACGCAAAATCCAATGACCCTTATTTTTCCAAACCTTCTTCTTCTCACCCCAAATCCAAGGGATCAGTGAATGTTGTGGTCCTTAGGTCACCATCTTCTACCACAACCAACTAATTTGATCCCTCCACTTTGCAAAGCATCACTAGACAATTCCAACAATGGTATGAACAACGATGATACAATCCAATAGGAGAATCATATGCTTCCATATTGGATAATTTAGTCAATCAGGGAGTCCTTAACCTCCCTCAAATTTGACCTATCCAATTTGACCCCTCATGAGCCATCCCTACATGGTATAGGGAAAATGACTTTTTTAACTATCATCGTGTCAAGGCTCATGACATGGATAATTGTAAAACCTTAAAAAACATTGTTCAAGATATGTTAGACAAAGGGCACCTTATTTTGGATAATCCTAATGCACCAGCCAACCAAAACATGGATGTCTTTAGGCAACCATTTCCTAACCATCCCCCAAGTCAAAATAATGTTCAGACTATGGCTGATGACCCTCAAAAATGCAACATACGCATGGTCAACATAGTCTTTCCTCTCATTCCTAACCAACCTCTCCCACAATCTAAAGAGTTTGGTCAACCCATTTCTCCACCATAGGTAGAAGAGCCTATTTTACTCATGTCACCCTCACGACATCAAACACCTCCTCTACCCATTCTTCTACCTCGTGAGGATCCTGTATTACCTGTTCTTCTTACCCCCACCTTCCCTCTTCTTATACCATTGGAAGAAGTTACCATTCATACCCCATGCCCTCATGTAGAAGGGGCCATCATCCCTCTGCTTCACCCTTTAGAGGAGCCTTCCTCTCCTATTTTTCCTTCACCGATGGAGGATAGTCATCCATCCACCCCCCTTTCACATGTAAGAGAGTCTACTTTAACCTCTCCCATATTGGAGGATGCTTTGATGGTACCAACACCGGTGGCCCCACCCTCATCCTTCTTCTCACCACTAGAGGATCATACTTTCCCCGCTCCTAGACCACATGTGGAAGGCATGATCATCCCTCACCCTATCTACTTGAAGAGCCAAATTCTCCACCAAGAGAAGAACTCGCAACCTCACCCACTTCAGTCGAGGAAGATTTGGTGATGGTTCTCTCTCACCTTTGGCCCATAATCATTGCATCCAACACATTTCCACTATCAAAATTGCCCAAATCCTCTGAAGGAATGACTATAAAGCCTCATGCGATGTCACCTAAACCCTTCTCTCGATTGGCAAAAAACTTAGGATTCCTTCATTCTAGGAACCTAGAGTATGAGGCATTATGGGAGAGACTTAGGGCTCTTTATCCTACACATCCCACTTCGCCTTATACTACCAACCCTTTCATGATGATTTACCCCAAAGTCTCTAATGAGTATCGGGTTTTCACTTCTAAATCTTTAGAAACTCAGCCTTCCATGTCTAAACCCAAACCCTCGTAGGCATCCACCATGCTGAAATAGATTAGATCTCTCAGTGTTTGCCCTGTATCAAACCTCACTCACCCACAAGTGAAGTTAGATTTGAACCTCACCCCGCACAATAGTGGTCCTCACACCATACTAAAGAAGGATGCTAAACCACGTCGGTCTACTCCTCCCCCACCTTTACCATTGCCCTCTATCTTAGGTCCACATCCTTCCACTTTAACAGGAGTGCTCCCTATTCCAACACCTCACAAAAACAAACTACCTCTATTACTCCCTCTACCTATCAAAAACATATTTCCTCCAAGAAATTTGACACCTCTCACTAAGAAAGTGTCATCTATGTGTGTGGCCAAACCACCAACCAAAAAGGTGGCATGAAAAACTTCCCCTACAACTCCTAAATAGAAGTTGTCAACCCCTACTACAACAATGAGTGTAGACCCATTAGTGGGTTCCTATGCTTCAATATTATGCTAATTGTTGTAGTCTTCTAGCATCGTTCTCCCACCCATTAAGCCATACTGACCTCTCAGATCAAAACCATCTTGGTTCGACGACACTCAAATCTATTGGTATCATCACACACCTAGGCATGATACTGAGAATTGTTGTGCCCTTAAGGTTTTCATTCACCAACACCTAGAAAATGACACCCTTCTCATTAAGGATTCTCCTGACCACCTTTTTAACAAACTACTGACACCATCCCATGCCTCCCAAACCTCCTCACTTGAATCGGGATCCCAACACAAGACTATGGTCCTTCTAACACCTTCTCCCCCTTTATTCAAAATCAACACTGTTAATGTGGCCACTAAGTCCCAAACTCTAAAGGATAAAGGAAAAGAGTAGGCTTCTACCCCTTGGACATATCCATTCACCAAGCCCTCTCTACCACCAAAGTCCAAGATTTCTATCTTGGGCACATCTCAACCAGCATCTTTGGGGGTGATTCCTCCTGACCTCTCCAGTCCACATGATGTTTGGTATAAATAGCTTGTTGACTACTTTAATTATTATATCATTCCTCCTAACCTCTCTAGCAATGGATGGTGGGCTTTTATCAAAAGTACTACTCGATACACCATGCTAGGGTGTCTTCTCTACAAATGAGGTCTCGATGGCCTCCTTCACTGATGCCTAACCACCATTGATACATCTCATGCCATCGAACAAGTCCATGATGGGATTTGTGGAGGACATTTCAATGGTAACTTAGTTGCAAAGCGCATCCTCCACCTGGGCTATTATTGGCCCACTCTTAACCAATACTGCAATGACTATATTTGGCATTGTATCAAATGCCAGTAACATGTTAACCTACTTCACGTCCCTAGCCATGCTGCTCTTAATCACCTTCATATCTACCAAGATCACATCAAATGTGCCTACAACAAATATCTGAAAGAGCGAGATTTCAAAATCAGAGATTTCATCCTTAAAGAAAATCAACACATGACCAATATGGAAAGAATCAAATGAGGCAAGTTTGCTCCTAATTGGCTCGGACCTTATATAATAATGCACAAGTATGGATCAGGGACTTATCATCTATCTTCACTCGAAAGCTGGCCAGAACCTAAGCCCCTTAATGCCTTGCATCTACAACCATTCTATTGTTAACCAAGTAATCATTCACTTGATGTTTAACTTGAGCTCATCCCTTGAGCAACCCCCATCATCCTCATTCCTATTCCTTTCAACCCTTTTCCCCTATAACAATTATTTAACCCTTTTTTAAAGTAGTAAATGCTTTGTCTTAATAAAATGGGAACCCATAAACCTTTATAGTCTAGTCCATGACTAAAAGTTCAGTCAACAAAAAAAAACATAAAATAGGGATGCCTAACAAAATATTAAAAGGTCATAAACTATAAATGTAGACTGCTCCCTCGAAGGATAGCTACATTATTGTTGTAATTAATAGACTGCTCCATTGAAGGATAGCTATGCAAAGACATCAAAACATACAAATCAAAATATAGACCACTCCCTCAAAGGATGGCTATGCCCAAATTTTGCTACAAGAATAGCACCCTCTCAGAAGCTTCTCGCATCGATCAGCTTCACATGACCACAAAACAAAACATCCCCAAGTAGACTTCCTGCATTGATCAATCTACTAAAAAAAATTTACTGACAAACTATTAAGTCATGGACTTGCCTATAGTCGTTCTCAGGGTCACCTATAAAAGGGGAAAAGTTATCCCTGCTAAAAAGGGTTACGCTATCCTCACATATCACATAATCACACCTATTACCCCAAAATACCCAAGGGATTTGATCTCACTTAACATCAAGTGATTAGGGTACTTCTCTAACACAAACCAATGGTCAATGACGTAATGCATTAATGGGGATTTTATTTCCAAAATCCCTATCTATGTTATCATTATGGTCTTTGTCAATGAAAGAGCAACGCGCCTTTCACTTCTTACACACCTTCGTCACATTCCAATACAACCAAAATGTTTTCTAGCCGCTAACATAACATCATGATTTATTTAATGCAAATACCAATTTGTGTTATATAATTTATTATAGCCCATTCACATTAGTTTCTATGGAAAACAATACACATGGAAACTATCAACCAAACACAATTTATGTCAAGCATATACCATCACCAATATGGAAATCTGTTGAAGCATAAATAGGCTCATTTCATTTTTAGCATACACCATCACCAATATGGAAAATTGCTAAGGATGAAAAATCACGTAACCTATGTTACAACATACACCATCACACAATATGGAAAAGGCTATAACATCATCATACACTCATCATTTCAAACATGTACCTCTTTAACTCTTCTTCCCTTTTTGGGAGAACTACATTGGCCTAAGGCCCTTAAAATAGGGGCTATGTAGGTAGCACTCAGTTGACACGGGGTCTTCTGAGGTTAGCTCAGCCATTCATTCATTCATTTACCTAATGGACCAACTATCTAAACCTTAGGCTCATTGCCTACCCTGAACCCTAGGCTCACCACCTATCTTGAACTACCTCATTTTTTAAACTATCTTAACCTTTAACCA
This sequence comes from Torreya grandis, assembly GCA_037957365.1. Lineage (NCBI taxonomy): Eukaryota > Viridiplantae > Streptophyta > Pinopsida > Cupressales > Taxaceae > Torreya > Torreya grandis. The sequence continues at coordinate 217,708 of JARHVA010003610.1, forward strand.
TGACCTAACCTAGTCAAACCCAATCCATCACCTACCCTCTACTTTCCCTTTTTAGGAGAACTACATTAGCTTAAGGCCCTTAAAATAGGGGCTATGTAGGCAGCACTCAGTTGACATGGCATCTTCTGAGGTTAGCTCAGCCATTCGTTCATTCATTTACCTAATGGACCAATTATCTAAACACAAGGCTTACTACCTATCCTGACCCTAGACTACCTCATTTTTAGTCTTTTTAACCATCTAACCTTTAACTATGACCTAACCTAGTCAAACCCAATCCATCACCTACCCTCTACTTTCCCTTTTTGGGGAGAACTACATTGGCTTGAGGCCCTTAAAATAGGGGCTATGTAGGTAGCACTCAGTTGACATGGGGTCTTTTGAGGTTAGCTCAGCATTCATTCATTCATCTACCTTATGGACCAACTATCTGACCTAAAAACATAGGTCTTACCTAAAAATGCCCAAAATCATGACCAAGCAACCAACCTTGACACTGTAGAAGTCACCTTAGACTTTTCATGGGGCAAATTTGAGATCACATACATCTCCCTAACCTCAATAAATAACACTAGAGATCACTTATATCTCAGCCTGACTTGACAAACGACCTCAGACATCACGACTATCTCCTCAAACCACGACCACTTTCAAGACAACTTTGCCTTGGTTGTTTTGATTGCATATGCTACCTCACGAATAGTTAGCAAAATTATACGCACCCCTCACACCTATTGTCAGATCGTGACCAAGTTGATCCCCAATATCTATGACATTTTCATGTTTTCCAAGAGCACTTCCTAACCTGAATACTTGGAACACGATGACCATTGGAGCTACAACTTTGATCGATATAACCCAATTAGCTACCACTAATAAGTTGAGGACTGGTTACTTTGATTTTAGTCCTCCTTGACCATTAGAGCTACAACTTTGATCATTTAATGTAATTAGCTACCACTAATAAGCTGGGGACCGGTTACTTCGATTTTAGTCCTCCTCGACCTTGCCTGCGACAATTTGACCTGCCTATCAAGTGAAGTGGTATATGCACAATCTCAACTATTATAGTGTTCACACTCCAACCTCATCCTACCCATCAACTGCCTATCAAATCGGCACCCAATTTCAGATTCCCTTCTCTCAATTCCCGCTTTGAGGTGGAATACCTTATCACATACCTAGAGTAACCTACATCTATTTTTGTTTTGTAGTTTGTCAAGAAAAACCATAAGACAAAAAGGGGCAAATATAGACACCAATATCATGTCAACCCCCCTTTGGCCCCCTTCTAGACATTAACACTCCTAACCCACAAGAGCACACCTTATTAATTTAAAAACTACTTTTAAATTAAATACCTCACCTTGGACACCTCACCTTTGACACCTCACCTAGACACCTCGCGCTAAGACCATTTCTTAGCCTATGAGTCAGCCTAAGAATAAGTCTTCTAAATCCTAACTACCCATGACCTATTCTCACCCCTTCTTAACTCCTTAACTAACTTCCATGCCTCATAAGCCATTGTTTTGACCGTTCTCCAATGGAAAAGGCACTTGGCAGATGGATAAATGGGCAAAGGGATAAAAATAGCCCTTTTACCTATTCTCTCTCTACCAACATCAGTCAACACTCAGCTGACATCGGTCAACTAAGGCTGATGCTAGTGGGATCGTCGACGTCGATTACATAAGCCAAGCTCTAAACATTGAGCTTCCCCTACCTTCTTACATATTAATGCACACACTCTGAGACCTAAAGCATCAAAACTCAACTATCATCCTTCTAGCTACTGAAGCTCTACACAAGTCATTCCAGAGACTAGATTGAAATGTTATACAAGGACCTCAGCATCAGCCACAATGGGAATAAGCATTCAGACACCTCTGGTTCTTCACCTAATAGAGCTAATTATTCTGGTCTCTATTTCAAAGTTTTAGAATACACTGTTAATTAGTTTCAATTTGATATTTCTAAACACTATTGAGAGGCCTGATTTCTTCCATGGAGGGGCTGAAAGGCCTTTCCCTTATTCTCACCCTATTTTCATACCTATCCTCTACCTTTACCCTTCCTCAGACCTTATTCACTTTCCCACAACCCTACATAAACCTCCAAACTTCTAGAAACTCTTCTGATTATTCCTAAAAACATTATAAAACCTATCCAAGGCCCACTGCCCCTTTTGACATTAGCAACCCAATCGATGTCGACAACATTTTCCCACCGACCGTCATAGAAAAACTGATGTCGATGACTGTGTAAACCAAAAAACCTATCCAAATAGCCCATAGACCAGACAAAACCTTTGGATAGCTTCTGTAACATTTTGAAACTCATAGACTATAGGGAATAGATACACAACATTCTACCTTTCCATTTCTTTAAGTCTTTTATCATTTCTTTTTATACAACACTCATTTCTTTAAATAGTGGACTGTCATCCCTCAAGGAGCTTCACGCTTCCAGGACCAAGCGCGTAGCTTGGCAGTCCACCATATCCTCCTCTAACATTTTCTTTGTTTGAGTTTCTTTCTTATTGCAGGTGTTTCCTCCACAGCCAAAGAGGAGCTCCCACAAAGCTTGGATACGGTGCGTACTAAATCTGGGTAACGTCAAACCCCCAACCTTTTACCTTTAGTTTCTTCCTTAAATGAAATTAGCAAAAAATATAGAGAAACAATAGGTGCTTATCTCAATAAGGATTAATTTTAATGTTAGTAAGAATCATTAATCATTTAACTATTTATGTAAGCTTGTAGACTCAATCAATAACAATATTATTTAGGGATTTTCCAAATATAAATTAGTTGGATTGTATTTAGACATTCCTTCACAAGATATATTTAATTGATTCCCTTATTATCTTAAGGGCTATTTTAGGAACTCAGACTAATGATATATCTTAAAATGACCATTCAGGTCTAGAATTGTGATGTTTACATTAAATATTTCAATAGGAAGGTACTAAGAATTAAGGATGAACATCATTATTACGTATCTTATTAAGTTTGGCTTAGGTTTAATAATGAGTCTTTGTAAATTTAAAAGATATTTTATGCATTGCATCAAGGGAGATAACTATGGATATTAAGTAAACTTATGAACTCTTAATTTATTCCCAAAAAAATATATTTATATTTATTGTATACTCAGTTATATCATGTGTTGATAAACCCTAATTGTAGCCATAAATGGAAATTGTATGTGTATGTTTATACTATTTGACAATGGATGAGTATAAATATGCTTTGTTATGTCTTATTGAAATATTTGAATTTAATTTAATTAGATACTAGCCTGGTATCTACCTCCAGGTCATGAGATACATGACTCAAAAAGGTAAGTACAACATAATTTTCTTGCATCATTTCTTACTACTTAACCATTTCATCAATTTTAAAATAATTCTAACTTATTTCCTTCTTAAGTATTTATAAAGAACTATCCTTCTCCATCAGGTGAATGACACTAACCCCATTATCCACCAAGGCCTTATCCTTCCACTCATTAAACATGGTCAGACCCTTCTTAGTTAGAAGGTTCTCCTAGGAGGATCTTATTCTAGGGAGGACTCTTGAGAAGAGGACCCTATGGAGGGATCCCACCCTCCCCCTGAACACTCCCCCTAGAATAGTCTATCCAAATCCCCACTTGATGACCTTCAAATCAAGCTAATTTTCATCCCCAAACCCAAACCCATCAAATTTAGGTCTCCTGCCACCTCTGACTATAAGGGCAAGGCTATTGTAATGGAGGAATTTGAGAAAAACAAACCGATGTTGGAAAAATTTAACTCAAAGGTCCAACAAGTAGGATTTGGTTTGTCAAAGTTAATTTAGGACTAGAACAAGCTCCATCAAGTGGTAGAGGCTAATTTTAAAATTTTTGTTCAATATACCTAGCCCCCACCCCAATCCCCTACTTTTAAATCCCCCAAAGTCCTAAAATCCCCCCTGGGTTTCCCCAGGGGGTCCTCCCAAAATAAACTACTCCATAAGTGAAAATCAAGAAGAGGCCAAGGATGATATTCCTTGGGGAACCCACTGAAGGTCCTAGGATTTTACCCATGCCAAGGCATCAAAAGACAAACCAAGCATCCCAATAAAGAATAGTTCTACTGCTAAAGACACTCTAAATGGTCCCTCTACTTAATCTATTTTAGTTTCTATTTCTTCATATTTTCCTCTATGTCTTAGTGTTCATTGTTGCTCATCTCAGTCGTGAAGGGCCTGTTTAAGCTTTGTATATCACTCTTATGGCTCCAGTTCCCTGTAAAACTTGGGTTTACTTTATAAAAAAAAATTGAATTTAATTGATGAATTAAATGTATTTAATAATTTATTCATTACTAACTAGGTATGAACTTATGGAAATGAACTTTTAGTTTTAATCAAACTACTAGCACTTCCAATATATTGTTAAAGTATTTAAAAACCTAAACCAATAGATAAAGAGGGCGATATTATTTTTTAAAAATACAATTATTAATCCCAATGTAAGTCATCATGTTAAACATGAATATTTATAAAATTTTATTCAATGGGCAATAAGGGATTAGGCAATATGCTCTTATGTTGTATCCTCTTCTATTTTTAACCCTATATGATGTCAAGGTGTTAAACACATGTAATTTGAATTAATTTATAAATAAAATTATATAAATGATAGATTGTATTAGTTTCCTAGAAGTCTTAAAATTTTGTACCAGGATTATACAATTACAAAATAAAGTCCTTAAGGACTAGTGCTTTTATTGGCACATAAGTAGATTGTGTTAAAGTTTTATCTATTTTATTTCAATTTTATATGTGGTGACTTCAATATTTTACTATGTTATGTATACATAGATAATTTAGAGATGTTTGTATGGATATAATTTTGGATTATATAAAAGTAACAAGCCATGAATTAATGATGTTTCAAGTAAACTTATAAACATAGATCTAGATGAAATTGGTTGTACTTAGAATTAAATATTTAACTAAAATAATAAGGTTAACATAGTATTTCATTTATTTATTTTTATCCCGGTATCTTAGATGAGTTAGTATATTATGTTCTAGTATGTACTTATAAAGGATACTCATGAACTTGCATTAGTATGGTAAAGGTCCCAACTATAATGAGTCACTAAAACCCATAAAGTATCACTCCAATAAGTTAGTTGCCTTAACTAGAGAATTTTGAATAGGAATAAGATTAGAATATGAGTCATAATAGGTATAATCCTAAGTAAATTAGATGGACATGGGTGTCTACTATTGGTTATAATTAAGATCTAGGTATTAAATTCTACTACTATGTATGGAATTTGGTTTAATAGTATAGGCACTCCATAGAAAATAATCCTTATTGGTACGTAAGAACTGATAAAATATGAGTACTATGCCCTAGAATAGGGGATTTAATGAATATTTTAAATGTTTAAATTGGCTCACATTAATAATGGCATTATCTAACTTTGGTGGGTTTTGATATGAAGTTGTAAAGCAAAAGAAAGAGTTTATTTGACTTTATACTATGGTTGTATGAATATTTGAAGTTATATTGTATGGATATAAATACTTGATGATTAACATAAGATATTGTAAGTATCTTTGTGATTTCTCTTTGTGTAGACTCTATTTGTTAGCTACCTAATTATGTATGCATTACAACCTCTAAAATATATTTTCTTAATGTAAATAAATTCATAGCACATCTTTTTCCTTGTCTTTGTGAGTGGGAATCCATTAAAAATATATGAACTCAATTATTGAGGGTTTTTTAGGATTTAATTCTTCTTGAAGGTTGGAAATAATATATGGTATTTACTAAAGGATACTTGATAAGAACTCTCAATAAAAAAATTATCATGTGCTTTCAGGCATGGACTTTTATACATCATTATGGCACTACCATGATTTTTTTATGTTAGTTTGTCCAATTTTATCCATGCATTTGTAAATTAAATGGAATTATGATTATACTTATTGGTTAAATCTAAAATTAGAACTTTATTGAGTATATAATGCAATCTAGATATTAAGTGATAATTAGAGCCCATGTTATTCCCTATTTTAATGTCTAATTGAGCTAATAATATAACCATGTTTGAATAATTCAATTTTAAATTTTAATAATATCTAAATAATTATTGCCCTATGTTAAAACATTAGGAATTAATAGTGGTTCTAGGGTCCTTAACAAAGAATTATTATTTGAACAAAAATGGGAACTCTATTAATAACCTATATGATCTTTATACATGCCATAATGCTTATATGATATTATGTCAAAATAAACCTTAACAAAAATGGGAACTCTATTAATAACCTATATGATCTTTATACATGCCATAATGCTTATATGATATTATGTCAAAATAAACCTTAGTGCAATAAGATCCACTTGGTTATTGGGTATTGTATTTTCAAATTAACTAAGTAGGATTTGTGACTCCTTTTCTACTCATACCTAAAGGAAAAAGTGTTATAGTCATATTGAATTAGCTAATATGAAGGGGTGGTAATACCAACACCAATAATAATATATTAGGATATTAGGGTCACTCATAACATTAATAGACCATATTTAATGGTAAACCATGAATTCATTGGTAATTTAGCCCATAAAATATAATATAATGGTTTCATAACTTGTAGGTCCAGGATCGGAACTTAATCTATGTATTAACACATGAAGATATTTTACTAAGTGTAACTTCCAATACGAACTAATATATAAGGATAACTAGATTTTATGTCACTTTTTGGAGCTATAAAATGAGAAAAGTGTCAAGGTGACACCATGTCAAGTCACTATAATGGAAAAAACATAAATAAATAAATTAAATTTAAGGGTGGTTTGGAAGGAGGATTTTACATATCTCTTCTAAGATATTCTCAAAGGGCCTTTAAATATAAGGTCCCTTAGGAAACAAAAAATATTACAAGAGAAAATAATATTTTTCATGAACATCCCAAAAAATTTGGTTCAATATGCTTCATTTTAATCTTCCAATCTTTCATCAAGAGGATTTGTCTAGGAATAAATAGTAACTAGATATATGTTTTCATCCTCCACACCCATGTAATCAAGGAACACAATATTACTTTGAAAAGTTGTTGTAAGTTGATATATAATATTTCCTTTGGTTACTTGAGGAATTAGACATGTGATATTATTAATGTATATTTCATGTCTTCAACCACTTATCGATCTCAAATTATGAATAGGATCACCACTTAAATTGAGATTAATTGAAGTACCTATTGAAAAAATTATACACTAGGGTTATTTATTTTTATTTTAGAAACTAATCCTCTGAAATAAAATCTTAATTAATTATTTAAGATAGAAGAGCTTTATTTAATTTTATAAATATAAAAAAATATGTAATTAATGGGATAGCCCCATTAATTTAAATAAAGAGATTATATAAAAAGAAGAAACTAAAAGATGAAAAGCTACAGGTGGCATGAAATTAAGTTAAATTTTTTTATTTAATTTAAAATAAGAATACATAATCAAACCAAGTTTTAATTAAAAAACTATTTAAAAGAGCACTCAAAGGTGAAAAGGCCTACCAATATCTTTTATTTAAACATCCAAAAGTAAGCTTCCTTTTTTATATATAAAATAGAAGCAAAATAAAATTCAAAGATGAAAATTTTACAAAAATTAAAGTAACATAGGTATCAAAAATTAAAAATATTCCTTAAGCATTTAATTAGTAGGATTATAAAAAAAAACTAAAAGAGGAAAAGTTACAGGTGGCATGAAATTAAGTTAATTTTTTTTCTTTAATTTAAAATAAGAAAAAATAAGCAAGCCAAGTTTTAATTTAAAAAATTTATTTAAAAGAGCACTCATAAGTGAAAATTCCTACCAATATATTTTCATTTAAACATTCAAGAGTAAGATTCTTCTTTTTTATATAAAATAGAAGAAAAATAAAATTCAAAGATGAAACTTTTATAGCAAGTAAAATAACATAGGTGTCAAAAATTTAAAGTATTTCTTAAGCATTTAATTAGTAGGACTTAGATAGAGAAAAAAAAATGAATTATTTATATTCAAATTTATTCTAATTTTGGCACTTGACATTTGGGCTTTCGATTCTTCTTCATTCTCTTCTCTCTTTCTAATTTTATAAAGGTCAAAGCTTCATCATTGTAAAAAATATATAGGTAGTTTTTGTTATATTTATATTGGACTGACTTGGTCCACATATTATTCCATGTTACCATGACCCAATGTTTTAAAGTCTGTAAAGAAGATAATCCCTTGTGTGGAAGTATGTAATATTTGTATCTATGTATATTTTAAACAATTTATAAAATCTTATGTGGTTCTATCTTAACTAGCCTTTGCCTTTCTTATTTATATAATAACTTCATTCATGCATTTGATTTGGTTCTTACCACCTATTTTTTCTCATTCATTATCTTTTATTATATCTTGCATGTTTGGAAGTTGTATGTCATATTCAGCCAGAGTAGGATCCCAATGCCACCCATATTCATTTTGGTGCATCATCTTCAATTTAATTTATTGTTTCTCGCTTCCCTCTTCTTTTCAAAGTGTTAGATTAATTACTAGTTTGTGCATATTAGCACTAGGATAGGATCAAAATTAGTTATCTCTAGATGTTATTTTACAAAGAATAGTCCCAAACTAAGTATAATATCCCATGGTGTGACTAAAATATAGAATGCATACAATTAGACATTTCATACCTTTAAAAATAACATTAATAAATTAAAATCAATCTCTTATATTCCTTGCATCATAATTTGAAGAACATTTTACTATTGAATAACTTATAAAATGAGATTATTTCTAAGTTTAGGATTCAAGTGCCTTTATTTTGTGCTTCATTAATTCTAGATCTTGTGTAAAGCCATGAAATTGTAGATACTCAAATATATATATATATTACATGATAAAATAGTATTTTACACTTGAAAAATATCACTCGAGGATCTACCCTTAATTTCTTGTCTTTCTTACAATCAAAAGTCTTATGTTCACCATCTCACTATGCCTAAATGCTTATCTTATGGTTTGACCTTGATATTATAATTACCTAGATGACATATAGTCCATAGTATAATTAAAACCTGATATATATCCTTCATTATTAGTTAAATAGATTTAGTAATTCTCTATTCTCCATGACACTATTATTCATACTTGGACACTAGCATCAATGTTACTATACTAATTCTAATGTTAGTGTTTGTACCTTACAAACATTCAAATATTTTGATATATATAGGTCAGACTATTTATCTTAATTAACCATATATGATATTATTTTAAAATGGTGTTGTATAAATATAATCAATGACCATTCATTATGATCAATTATTTTCCAAGCACACATCTAACACTTACCAATAAAAATCACTCCCCAAGCTTTAAAAACTACCCTATTCTTCCTTATTTCAATATCAATCTTAGGATTAGTATTATTATAGGTTTTTAGCATGAAAAAATCATACCATGAGTATTATTTGTCAATTTTTAAGCTATACCACTACATGCACTTGCATATAACATATTGCAGCATTGCTCACACACAAACTATCACATAAGGGATAAATGCATATGTCTGAAGCCTTCTTTAGATTATTGTCTATGTAGATATTTTTCACTAAAAGAGGGGTATTTTAGGTCATCTCAACTTATTGATCCCACTAACCCTTATTTTACAAGTTAACATACCATAATTGGAGTACCTAGGGTTTTGAGCAAAATATTGATATCAAAAACTAGTGTGCATGATCTAAACATAGAATATGAAATGTTATAATCAACTATAATAGTTGTAGGTTAAATTTATATAAAATATTTATTATTATGTATAGGACATTAGTGATAGAATCAAGACACTACATAAGGTGATGTAAGTGTCCAAAGTGGTAGAAAGTAAATATTCAAAATCTGACGAATGGATCTAGATAATTTGATAGCCCAATCCTACACCTACACTATTTAGATATATTTGTGCATTTATGTATAAGATAATTATAATTTCTTCTTCACATTAGTATTATCATAATTTTGAATGTTGTACTTTTTATATTTGTCATATTCTTAGATTCAGTATATCTTATTAGAATATCAATAGAATCTAAATTCATTTAATTATCTTGATTTTTAGAGTAGCTTTCTCCTTTATTGATTATGATACTCTTTCATATTAATCCATATTTCCAAAAATGGTTAAACATTTTATGAACTTGAATTCTAGGTATTTTTTAGCAACATCCTAGCTTACCCTAGGGTTTTCTAATTTCTAATGTCTAAACTATTAAAAATAGTAAAAATAAAATATGCTTCAAATCTAAAGGAATCCATCATGTTTAATATGGATAAATATAATAATTATTTTCATGCACAAGACATTATTATAATTATTTTTTTACATCTTACATACATTATTATATCAATAAATTATATAATAAAATGGAATCAACAAAGTGGTACAAAAAAAGAGGGTGATTTAACACAAGATAAAGATATAACCTCTCTTTATAATTCTTATTGAAATACAATTGAACCCTTTTCCAAATTCATTAGGTGTCAACGTGCATGTTCTCAACATTTTATCCCACCTAGATCCTATTCAAGTGATAGTTATCATCCCACTTCCATTATTTATCCACATCTTATACTAGATTTTATGGTCCACATTGTTACTACACGAGAAGGAAAGGGTGCCCAACCTATTCAACCACCTATTAATATACATCATGTTCCTCCTAAGCCTAAAATAGTGATTTAATATAAAGGGTATGATATGATTGAACAATTAAGTAATACCCATGTTAATATATCAATCCTTGAGCTTCTAAAAAAATCAACTATTTATAAAGATATATTATATGAATCCTTAAATGAAATTCAAGTACCAAGCAACATAGAACCATATTAATTTAAATATATTATGCAAGATCTTAAAAATAATTAACTTTTGACCACATAGATTTACCCTCAAAGGATAATATTGATCATGATTTGTGTTTATTCATATAATTAAATATTCATAATAAGGGAATCAATAGAGCACTAATTGACAATGGATCAAGTCTAAACATTTGAAGTATATAATTCTTTAAGATAATTGGTATTAGTAATGTTCTCCTTGAAAAATCAAACATGCATATGAAAGGATTTGATAATTTATGCAGTTCACCAATTGGTCAAATCACATTAGGTGTGACATTAGGCCCCAAAATAGTATAAGCTAAATTCTAATAATTTATCAATCATTGCATTATAACTTACTTTTGGGTAGATCTTGGACACATTATTGAATTTATACCATCTACATTACATTGATGTGTAAAATCCATACATGATGAAACATTATGGGAAATGTCTATTGATGATGAACTCTTTAAATTTTGTAAAATTTTACATTTTGACATAAAGGGGTTCCTCAAATAGTTCCACTAATCAATTTATTCAAATCATTAATATATTAACTTATGAGACAATTGAATTGAGTAAGATAAGCCATATATCTCAAGATGTTCATAAGGCACTAACATCTGAGGTACACATGGATAAACATAAGGATAGGGAGATAGAAAAACCTCCATTAAAAAAGGAACCAATGATACTACCACATAAATAAAATAAAATATTTGAGATTACTTTATTGGTAAATTTAGAGAAGAAAGATAACAAGGTTTCTAATTATTATTGTAGACACCTAAATTCCTCCAGATTAACTTTGTTTAAAAATTGACACACTGAACCAACCATCATTCTAAATTTGAATTTTATCCTAATATAATTTCCATCCCTTTTTTTAATAATTATTTAACCCATATTAATTAATTTATCATACACACATTATTCCACAAAAATAATTAAAATATAGAATTTTCAAGTCACCAGACATCTTTCATGCTTATCTCAACCAAATGTTGAGTCATCCAACCACTTCTTTAACGTCTTCAACCATTTGTTGAGTCAACATTGAACATTCAAACTAACTTGGTGAATCATTAAACTAGTGTAACTCATTCATAAGACATTTTTAATTAACAACTAACTTTCCACTTTTATCTCAAACACATGAGAAATTGGTCTCTTCCACATAAATGAGGGCTCAAATTTAACCGTTTATAATTAACATTATCCAATAAATATATATTTATCCCAACCATTCATATCCTTACCTGAAAGTCTATAAATATAAATGTCATCCTTCATTTTCATCATCCACCTTCAATCTATCAAATTGCTATTAAAATTATCCTATCCATCCTTTGAGAAAATTAAGATCATATGTCCATATGCTACTAAATTTATATTTGCTTGGATAATTAATCTAGGCACCCACATACACATTTGTAAGATAAAATCAAATTCAATCAATGGAGAAGGTGATGCACTTCATTTTCATGATAATGTTGTAAGCATTTATTTTTTTTACCTTTGTTTGAATATCTTAATTTAAAGTTTTAGTTTAGATTTAGAATAGGAATTCACATTCATTTGTTTTCCTAGTTCACATAGGTTCTAAAATTTAAATATCACATTATGGTACATCTAGTGGGACCATTCCCACATCTTGTTCATCATAGTTGCATTCCTTAAGATTTTTTATTCATTTTTGAATTCTTTCAAGGTACATAGTTGTTTAATCTTAGATTGGAAGGTTGTTTTTTTAGTTTTTAGGTCTATTTTTGAAACATTCTATTTTTTTTATGTATGCCTATGGAAAAATGGTTTGATATTATGAAATGGTGGGTTCATTCTATAGAATGGTGGTTTTGCAAAAAAAAATGATGAGTTTGTAGAACATTTTGATGGTTTTATTCTTGGTTTGTTTTTAGGTCTTTCATGATTATTTCCAGCTTTATATTTTAAATTTTTTGGTTCCCTTAGATTTTTGACATTTTATATTTATGTACTATTTTTTTATTTTTTTTCCTTCTAAAAAATAGTAATCCTACATAACATTTTGATGGTTTTGTAAAACACTTTGATAGTTTCATTATACTTTGTGATGAATGCATCAATGTTTTCAATGGTTTCATCCTACATAATGGTAGGTTCACAATGCCAAATGGTGGTTTTGTATTTTATCCCTTATTTTTATTGTTTATTAATTTTTTATTTGTGTTTCTATTTTTTATTGATTTATCAGCTTCCTAACACTCACTATTACTATTTTTTCTTATTTTTACCTTTTTGTTTCTTTTTTCCTTTCTATATAAAAGTGGTTTTATATAAAATAATGATAGTTTAATGCTATGGAATGATAATTTTGTAGAATAATTTGGTAGTTTTGAATCATATTTCAATAATTTTATCACATATTTTGATAGTTTTGTAAGTAGTGTTTTCTTTTATTTTCATTTTTTTGACTTGTTTTATGTTTCTGTTATTTTTTTATCTCTGCATAATATCAATTTTGTTCTAGAGATTTAGTTTTTATCCTTTATATTTTATTTTTTAGATTTATTTGGATTAATTATAGGTTATTTAGATTACCTAATTCTTTGCATATAAACTACTAATAGTTTGTATGTAGGATAACTTACCAAATAATCAAAAAGTTAAACCAAAAATTTCTTTTATTTATTTTTGGCTAACCCTATTTTTATATCAAGTTTTATTCAATTAATAAATGAATAATTAAATAACTCTTGTTTACTTACAATATTCCTCATTTTTGTTACAAGAGTTCTATTTTTTTTCCTTTACATCACATTGGTGATGATTCCTAGAAATCAAAAATTATTCTTATAATTTTATATTGCCTAGACTATTCTTGCATATGTTTTTTCCTTATGCCACATTGAAGATAATTCCTATAAATTAAAAACAAGTCTAATATATTTTTTTATTTTCTAGGGTCTCTATCAACCATAGATTTCACCACCATGTAGTAGGCCAAACCCCATGTACTAGTGGGGTATACAAATTGAGGATCCATTGTTTCAATTTCTTAATTAGTTGTGTGTTTTAATAACACTATTATGTGAAGGGGTTTCATCCTCCAATAATCATTGGTTATATAATGATCTTGAAGTCTGATTTTTTTGACATCACTCCACTAAAATCTTACAGCTAAAGTGGGCACAAAGGGATTAGACCCTTTTATGTAAGTATGTTAATAAAATTCTTTCATGATATTTGGCCTTAACATACTTAAAGGTATATATAGTTCATACCTAAGATAAAATTTTATAAACTTTGAACCTTAATATAGTCATTCAATTGTTTAGATTATAGTGCACTAGTAAGTGGTTAGCTCTGACGAGTTACTTTTAACTTACCCTCAAAACTGGATTTAGTGGGATATGTGTATGGTTCTACCTCCATATTTATTGATCTAAAACATTATTCTAACACTTATTAATGTATGATCCAATATATGTGAGAGCCGACAAGTCATTCAAGTCCCTTTGCATAGATTTTATCCTTTTATGTGACTTGTATGTTTATTTTTGTTTACAATAGAAATTTTCTTATGTATATTTGTTTTATTTTATATATCCTTATGAAATACACATAATTGAAGTATTTTTTGTTTAAAAATAAAAAATTTAACCTTCCAAAAAAAACTCTTAAATCAAGAAAGCCTTAATCAAGAAGTTGAAAAAATAAAATAACTTAAATATTTTTTTAAAATATTTATATTTTCATTTTTGAGTCATACACCTTTTTGGAGTCAAGAAAAAACATTAAACATTTTTTACCATCACAAGTCACCAAACCTTGTTGAAAAATCTTAAGTTTAGGGAAGAACCTTTTGGAAATGACCCTTTCCGATTTGGAAATCAATAACATCACATTGAGATCAATGACAATGATAAAGATGAGGGACCCATTCAAGATTAATATGAACATGCTATTAGTTTTCCTAAGGAACAACCATCTCAAGTTATTGATTACCTCCTAGAGAATAAGAATGAAATTAAGTTATAACTCTTAGGACTAGGAGCCAAGTTTCCACCTCATTTTGATCCCAAATACTAGTCTCTATTAATTTATAAGTTAAGTAAAACACCTCTTATACAATATTAAGTAACATACAATGATTCTCTAGGCAAAAACAAGGCCATCAATAGTATCCTCCCATACAAATTTTGAAAATGTATCTCAAACCTATATTGATAATGGAAAGGTGGTTATAAATGAAATATCCCAACAAAGATATGTCTTTACCATTTAAGACCATGTCAAAAGGTTTGAAAAATAATTAGTTTATCTTAAATCCAACATGTTAAACAATATTTAAATAATAATTTAACCAATTCAAATATAAATTATATTTATCCTATCAATAATGCCAATAATTCACATCAGTAAAAATACACATTTTAATTTAAATTTGAATCTAATTCCAAACATCAATCAAAATTGAATTTAATTTTGAATCCAAATCCAAACATCAACCAAAATCAAAAACAAAATTCAAAATTCACATTGAATCCCAATCCCAATACAAAATTTAATCAAAATCAATCAACAAATCAAAATCAAAATTTGAATTTAATTTCAAATTCAAATCAAAACATCAATTAAAAATAAAATTAATATCCAAATCTGATTTCAAATCTAAATAAATTTCAATTCATGAATCCAAATCAATTTTCCAATTCAAATTAATCTACAAATTGATATCAATTATAAAATCCCAATCAATTTTCAATTACATATCTAAATCAATATTAGTTTTCAAATCTAAACCAAAGTTCACATAAAAACCCAAACCAAAAATCACCACTCAAGGACATGGAATTTTTCCAAGAATGGAAAAGTATGATAAATTAAATACAAGTATTATAAGATAGTATCTATTCCTAATTCAAAAAGTTTAAGTTTGAATAAATTTATCCACATCTATTTGACATTACTATAATGATGGTATATTTTCCTTCACATTTTTAACCATCAAATTTTGAAAAGTATAAAGGAAAATTAATCCTATATAATACCTTAAATATTTTTATATGGCATATTCATATATGGTAATAATTATCTACTAAGACTTTTTCCACACAACCTAGAGGTTCAAGCATTAGAGTGGTTCTTACACTTACCTAAAGGTTCCATCATGAATTTTGAGGACCTTTCTAGAAAAAATGTGTCACTTTTAATATAATGTTGAACATTAATTTACCATGTTATATATACAAAACTAAACAATATAATGGGGAGAGCTTCACCTCCTTCTTGCAAAGATGGCATGCCTTGACAAGCTTGTTCCCATGGTCACCTCCCAGAAAATAACTTGTAACCATATTTATAAACAATATTGATTAAAAATTTATCAATTACAAATCCATTGCAATAAATCATTTGATGAAATCATAAAAATTATTTCAAATTAAAAGAGTATTAATTACCAAAGGTACCATAAAAATATTCAAACAAGACAACTCAGCTTCAAGTTAAAATGAAAAACCCAATTTTTATTCAAAAAACAAGAACATTGTAGGGAATGGTGTAACTAATGTTAAACAAATAAAAAAATTCCAACCTATCAATAACATTACCATACCTAGTGGCCAAATCTAACAATAAAATAAAAAATCAACATTCACTCCTTTGGGAGAATCATTTAAGTCAATCCTTTTAAAACAATTTGTTGCAAACATGATCACGTTTCTAAACAATAATCCCTTTTATGAAAATTTTCCAAAACCTAAGTGGTATAGAGATAAAAAAAATATTTCCACTACCATAAAATCAAATGGCATTCCTAAAATTATTGTATGATACTCAAGCTCTATGTCTAAGATATAATTGATCATGGTGGCATAGAATTAGAGAATCATGCATCAACCTCCACTAATAAAAAAACTATGGATATATCAATATCCCTTTTTGAAGCATGAGAAAGGGCATACTAAGTAAAAATAAATTCAAAACTAAAAAACTAATGTCAACCAAGATACTCATCCCTTTGATTCTATAGTCAATCATGTTTACCATATGGATCATCATGTTTATGTTATTAAGATTAAATCCAAAGATTATTCCATCACTATGAGGCATGAAAATATTACATTTCAAAGTGTCCTTTTTCCTACACTTGAAGGTAAATATAGCATCATAGATCAACTTGAGAAAACACTAACCCAAATGTCTATTTTAGACCTATTATTAGTTTATATTATACCCTTTGAGGTAGATGTGTTTTAGACCTACCTTATTCATTTGATTCAATAGAATCACCTCTAAGTGTGGGTATCCTAGTTAGTGAGGTGAACCTCTAATTTTGGGGCTTGCTCCTCTAATGCATCATCTAAGCTCAGTTGCTAAACCTATTAAATTGTTGATGAAAAGGGATAAAAAATGTATAAAAAAAACCTAAGATATGGGATATTATGCACCAACATGTCATGTCCACTCTATTTGACCTTTCAAAACACTTATGAACCAAACAAGGACTAGTGACTAAAATTACTCTCTTAAAGACTCATAAGCATCAATACTTCACATGGAGGATATGACACATGGATGTAACTTGAATATGATGAATGAAAGGTCTATTTTCATGACATTTTCAGTTAGATTCTACTCCAATCAAAATCACCAACACTTTCACACACCATATGACCTGTTTAGAACAATTTCCTAGAAACTAGGTGAGAACAAGGACCTGCAAAGGAAGATAAGACTCAATGCTTATGAAAATAAACAAGTATAAAACACACTAATCTATCATAGATAATTTAAACTATTATTATTAATTCAAAGGCTTATAAAGTATAATTTGGGAAAAATTTCTTCATACCCAACTAAAATATGCCATTATGGTCTAATTGGCCTCCATGAAGCATTAAGTACCCTACCTCTCTCTTTTACATATTGACTAGGTCTAAAACTACCTTATCTTACATAATGGTCATGAAAGAGCAAACTTTCCTCAATATAGTAGTTAAAATAGAATTAATAATCTTCCACTCAGCCCCTTATCTATGCATCATACCATGATTTAGGTCCCTTCAGCTGATTAAGGAGTCCAAACCACTCAAACATCTAAAAAATCTATATTTTTAGAATTTTTGTGTGCCTTTTTCCCTCACACATGCCAAGTTATTATTTTAAAATGATCCCATGAAACATGTGGAGATAATATAATAAATTCCAAGGTCAAAAATTTTCATTTAATGGTTTTTAGAAACACATTTTTTCCATCTGGTCATTATGAGAAGTTTAAGAAGGGTTTAGAGGCTCCACTGGTCTTAACAATGATTCATAGAGTTAGGATGCCTAACCAAAAAAAATTACAAGAACACTCATTATAAAATCCCCTCTATCATCTCAAAATTCCACTTAGTCCCATACAACTTATCCTGCAGGTACCAAGAAAAACTATGTCCTCTTTGAGCTCCAAAATAGGGCAAATAGTGTTTCTAAGGTGATTGGAGGTATTAATGATGATTCATAGAGTTAGGAGTTTTTATGAGATAAAAATTACAAGAATATGAAATTTAAAAACATATAAACCTTTTAAAAATTTAATTGGATCCCATTCAAATACTTATTGATGTTCTAAGTGTGAGAAAGTAGCTCCCTAGGCTCTTCACAGTGTATAATAGGGCTTTGAGCTAACTCTCCTCCTTAAGGATCATTCATATCATGTAGTGTATTGATAATCAAACCAATGTTATTGGTTAGAGTTAAAATACCTTACCAAACTCCTCAAATATCCATCTCAAACCATGCACATTCTCCATGGAGTTTTGAGCCTCCCAAGATAACTTCTCGAGCATGATAGGACTGTGTGTGTAGGCATAGAGGGATCCTCAAAAAATAGGAAATTAAATGGATACATTTTTTTTAAATTAATACATTATGTGTTAAAAATCTCTCACCATATATCTATATTCCTTTTTATTCATTTACTCCCTCAAAATCATTGAGACTTGGTCTAACCCATGCCTAGGGTTTGTGAGCAACCCTGACATTCTGACCCTAATAGTGTTTGTTTATCACTTGGAATATCTTAAAATGAGATAAATTTTAATATTAAATTAAAATAAAGTATTATTAACCTATTTATATCCTTTACTCTTCAAACTCATGAAAGACATGTAGACTTTCTCCAATTTCCTACACATAGGCTTATGGGTGACTGCCTGGGGTATCTTGACTATAACCTTGAGGATGGGATTCCCTCATCAATTTTATTAATCATCATATTAGTGAAATGTGAAAATTTGATATAATTTAATAGATATTCATTATTTTATAAGTCTCTAATATGCATCTTCAGATATTCTTTATACTAGCTCAGGCCTCAAGTGGTTTAAGGGTCGATTATTTGCATATAGGTGTCTTATGGTATCTTAGGCATTGGATATGAATACATACTCTTATAATAGTCATTAATATTTAAAATCATTAAAAAATTGAATCTGTAATATTGTTAAACATTTAAAACCACTCACCTTAATTTAAGCTTTAATAATGCACACCAATTACAGACCTATAGGTCTATATATGCACTGTCTCAAGCCCTTCATGGTGCATGATTTGATCAATTTGGCACTAATAAAAATTCACACCATATCCTAAAAATATTAATTTCCCTTAGGAACCTCATACCTCTCTGATAATGCAAGTTTTATCAAGTTTTCATACACAAGCCTACGTATTACTATTTAGCTCCTTTAGGCCTAATTGGACCTTCTACCCTTTGAGTTATCTTCAGTCTCCTTGGTGAAACTCTTGTGATGGTATTTTTGGAACTTAGATTAGATTTAATATTTTACTTCACCTCTTACAACCTCATTTTTAATACAAAACTTTTTCATCTATACTAAACTATTATAGGTACTAATGGATTGTATGGTTGTAGGTGTTGATTGGGAGCATTTGATTATCATTTGAGCCCTTATACATATCAGTGAGCATGAGGAAGGTTTTTTAGACCAAATAATGGATATGATTGATCCTTATTTAACTTAAATAACCTTATTAAGATAATTATTTTCTCAAACATACAATCATTCCTTACATCTACCTAGGCTCAGTTGTAGGTGATGACTTAGGAGGATTTTTGAAGGTTGGACTTGAACCTGATCTTTTAAACTACATCACTAACCTATTAATAGTAGATAAACTTGTTTGGGATTATCTCTCAAGGTTTCATTGGCCTTTCATGGCATTACACAAATCTTTGGTCTTACTTTCACACATAGGCTTGTACATGCAGACTTAGACCTATAGGTGAATTACATAGTCCTTTTAAAATTTTGAATTTGGAATCCAAATCTTATTATGAGGTAAAAATGACTTGGTGGAGTCACTATATAGCAGATGTCTTTGGGAAACCTTAGGTGGACTATTATTCCTCACTTAAGACCACCTCTTGAGGGCTTACACATCCCCATATGGATACTTAATAAGGTAATGCATTTGTTTGATTAGATCAAGCATTCTAATAGATAAAACAAACCCTAAGAATCCTTGAAAACCTTAAACAATGCTAGAAAACCTTAAACACTTTTAAAGGCCTGTGAATGCATTTGGAGTTGGTCTATTGGTTTTGGTCTTAAGGTACATAAGGAAACCTATTTATTTTTAAAGGGGAACTCCTCTACATTATTACATCATTCTTTCCATTTTAACAATACATCATTCATACACTTGCAACCAGAAGATAGGAATAAACTTAAATCTTTCCTTTCTCATTCACATAGTGAGCATTGAAAATATTTTAATGAGTTCTGATATGGATCATGTGGAACATGATGGGATCATGGAAGGAACTTGGATAATCTTTTTTGAAACTCTTATGCTCCACCTTTTCATAAAACATAGAAACTCTTGTACATAACATGTAATTTGTCAACCAAGGGAAGCTAGGTGTTGATCTAACCCTGTACATGCCATGATAACGTGCTCATAGGGGTATAATACACTTAACAAACCCTTAGATACCTTTATCCATTCTCAATATATCACAATGATCTCAAAATTTTGATAAATCTACCTATAGCTAAGCTTATGGGGTTTGCAAAGTTCATAAATCCCAAGGCCTTGATCTAAAAACCAATGTCACTAATCTCAATCCTACTAGGGACTCTATCTTTATCTAAGAGATTGGGCTCTAAATCTTCTTTTACAGACCATACCATCTAACTCAATTTGGCCTTTGTGAGCTTGCCAAGAGCTTTATGGGAATTCCACTTCTTTTTCTACCCTTTTCTACATTTTAAGACATTAAACTTCTTTTTTATACCTAAAAATTACCTCCCATTAAGTTTCTAACCTCTCTTGGCTCTAATCTAGCTGTACAGGCTCATACATGTCTAAAGACACCTAAAAAACACCTATTTTTACTTCATATTTTTAGGTTAGATATCTAAATGGACCATTGGAGGACAAGATGATGGAAGTGGGAAGTAAAATTTGCTTTCAAATTAGAGAGTATGGATGGGGAAGCTAAAATTTTATATCTTCACTCATGTGGGCCCCTTGGTGGTGAATGAAAAGCATTTGACTTCTAAAAGAAGATCCTTTTGCATATGAAACCCCTCTATAATGTTATTATGACGGTAATGAGACCCTTTGAACACATTTTACCTTTGATAATTATTTAATGGTGTCCTAGGGGCCATAATAATACTATTCACATGGTGTGAATACCCTTTAAAGGTAACATGCATGATCTCAAGTGAAATATCAATTGAAAGTTACCTTAATATTTTCTTAAAGACATTAAAAATGATAAGGCTTTAAACAAGGTTATCACATTCTCTTCATACCATCTCTAACCCTCTAATTTTTCCATATTTTATAGGTTCTCAACATTCTTAGATGCATTCATAACTGGATTAAAGCTTCAACATTCGATTCATCTTCTATATGAGTGATTTTATATCATAAGGACCACATCAAGACTTGTTATGGACTCTTATACATAGTTAGAACAAAATGAACACTTGACACAAACTCAAACAAGGTGATCAAATGACCACCATGACATTCCTTGACATAAGTACACCACTTGAACATGTTGCCTCTGAATTGATGATAAGTGACCCCTCCTTGAACTACCATGACAAGATCTAGATCATCATATGCAAGATTTGAGGGCCCTATGAGAAAATTTTGAACTATAGGGGTTGATATTTGGCTTGGGAGGCCAAATTATCAATAGGAACTTCTCAAGACTTCTTCTACTTGTAATTATATTTTATAAAAAACCTTGAAGGAATATAAAGTTATATAAGATATCAATCCATCTAACTTCTAAGAAATTTCAGGACACTTGTCCTCTAATAATCAAGTGACTTTTGACTACTCAAACATTCCACCCTTGGGTTCATCTCATAATTTTCCATTGTACATATAAGTATTTATTTCCAAGCATAAATTAAAAAAGGTGTTTATATATAATATATTAGGCTTAAATATATGTACATTAAGTTTTATAAATTATTTTGAAATTCTATGGAAACATTATAGCCTAATACCATTACTTTAAATGAATATGATGATAATGAGTGTCATTCAGTGGTATTATTTATCTTCCACTCATGGTGGGGCCTATCATCCAAGAAACCCTCATTCATGTTCTTGATCTACATCTCCCATACAACTTACTCCTTGGCCATCTATGGATCCATGCCATGAATGTCATTACATCCACCCTCCATCAATTTTTAAAATAATAGTATGGAAGTCACCATTCTAGGTGATCCTCAACCTTTTCAATATTACAAATTATTAGAAGGGAGATACCTTTTACTAAATGTTGTAGAAAATTTAGGTGCACAAGTTATCTTAGTCGGGTCTTGACTTCTTACAACTAGGAATAAACATGAGATTTTCTTTTTGAACTCAACATTTTAAACTTGGATATGCCGACATCAATTCACATAAGCCATAGGCCTCATAAACTCTCCAAAAGTTCAATTGAGAAGGAATCGGTACCCGCATTAGGATAGTTGTGCCATGGTGCAATATTTCACTTGTGGAACTTGATCAATTCATAAAAGGCTTAAGTAGATCCATTGGCACAAGAATTTCTTGGGATATACTTATTGGTTTATCGGTGAAAGCCTTTAGGTGGATTATTCCTAGTCATAAGGGTGAATCCCTTGTTTAACTATAGTCTCACATCATATCAGACTTTAAGGGTCAAGGGCCTACTTTCAGTTAAAGTACTCATACTATACTTTCACTTCTTAGAAAAGGTAGGAGCACTTAGTTGATGACCCTCTTTACACATATTCTTTTCTTATAAATATGGCTAATGTCATCATTAATCTTAGGGACACCATTAATGGTGAAACTAAAAGCATGTATAAACATTTCTTAACATAAACACATGGATATTACAGCATTATAATTAATATCACATTTAAATATCAATGAAAAGGATGCATAGACTATAAAAATCATGTTTACTTGAAACATTCATCATCATTTATCAAGCTTAAGTAATACAGAGTTCATAACAGGAAATATGTTAAATTTTATACTACTTAATGGCCTAGAGGCTCACAAGTGAGCTTGGATGTATATGAATAGAGCCTTCCTGGCATTCGAGCTAGTCTTAAGTCTAATGGTGATCATTATAATTAATACAAAACTAATTTCAATTCTCCAAATCTTTGTCGGATTAAGTTCTCATTTTTAGATCACTTGGTTCAGGATCCTTTTATAGCTCTTCAAGAACATCTCTACTAGGGTCAAGTGTTCATTCTAGATGTTGAGATGGAGCCTTAGTGATCATTTTTCTAGTTCTATTACCTTTCACCCTTCACACTATAGTTATCTTTATTTCCCAACCTAGAAGATGCCCCAAAAATCCTAAAATTAGTTAGTCATCGGCCAGTTGGTGTAAGGTATACACTAATTCCTCTAGTTGGCTCTAAGATGCCAAAAATTCATCATCACTCAAAATTATCAACTCATGTATATGTGTTTATAATGTTGGCATGAATCCTTACATAATTAAATAAGGGGTCAAATATTACCCCATAAAAATTTCTAGTCCATCCTCAGACTAGGCTGTCAAATTCTTTAGCACGTAGAACTCGGGCATGCTCTCCTTAAGCTTAGTGCTAAAATCCTCAAATACCTTTATGGTGAGATTTATTTATTCAATATCTATATCTATTTAATTTAAGGTTACACTAAGATCAAGCACATCGGTCTTGTCTAGCTCCTTCCTAAAGGCCTCTAGATTTGCCTTAGCCTTTGTCACACTCCCATCCAGGATTACTCCTTGTTCATAGGCCTTAGTCTACAAAGTGAAAAAGAGTGCTTCCAAGTTTTTTTTTTGGGTCCTTAATCTATGTGCTTAGCACATTGACATTCCCCATGATGTGTACATGCTCTAACCTACTCATAGAGTATACTTGCACCATCAACTTCTCCTTCTCCTCTTTTGCTTACTTGAGGCACACGTTTATGACTAAAACATGGTTTGAGAAGCTTAATAATATGGCATCATTTGAATATACACCCTCTTTTATTTTCATGAAGAGTTCCTCTACCTCTTAAAGCTTAGCATCAAGCTCCTTCTATAATATGGTGCATGGATCTTCTTCTTCTTGCATCAACTCAGGTTTTATCCTTACGAGCATCTGCTCCACTAGCACATGGATCTTATCAACCTATAAAAGGTTTGAAGTATCAATGCCAACCAAAAGAGATGGTTTTTACATCTCTATGTGCTCACATAATTTTTTTATCTTGAATTTTGTGGCCTATGCTTCATCTTTGGCTGCTTTGCATAGTTTCCTCCATTTTCTTTCCCTACCATCATTAATGATATTTTTGCATGTAACTTCAATGGCCATTATAATAAGTGCATTATTATAATAAAATAGGTTCATGGTGAAAGGTTTTTTGAGGAGGGAATCTCACCCCTATGTGGGCTATTCTACACACAAATTAGCCTTTCAAGGTGCCTCAAAGTGAGGCACATCCATATAGTGATCAAATGCAAATGCAAGTTATTTGCACATCCTAGTTATGGTGGATTTGAGGTGTATGGTATCAAACATGTAAAAACATTCATCCTTCCACCCCTTCTACACCTTCTCACTTATGCTCAACTCTATGCCATCCTTTTCAATGATGACCAACTCTATTTTCTCTTCCTCCTCTTCACTGGTGCTGCCACTTTATTTGGTGCTTTCCTCAAAATACTCATCTTCTTGTTTCTTAATGGGTTCTTCCTCAAAATTTTCCCCTTCACCCACTTCTTCCTCCTAGGGTTTCTCAATGTTTACCTTCAATTTTATTCCCTCGATGCCAACTTCACCTTGTTCCTGATGGGGTGCCATAGGTGTCTCCATTTGTTGTTTTTAGGTATCAGTATTTCCTTCCTTTTATTCAAGCACCCCTTCACTACTTAGGTACACCTATTCTATAGCTTTATTTATTTTCCTATTGGGGGAGTTGGGTGCCTTCTTTTTTGCTTCAACAGTTGGTCTCATGCTTATGGGTACCTTCTTGGTATTCTTCTCTTCCTTGGACTTAGCCTTTTCCAAGGCTAGTCTACACTTTTACCCAAGCACCAATGCCTTCTCAATATCTGCCTCACTCAAACCCATTTTCTTGCATGCTCTTCTTTTCTCCACTTCCATTTTTAGGTGTGGTGTGTAGGATTTTTCATTGGAGGATGATCTGACTAACTCTTCTTCTTTAAGCATGAAGGTTATGCCACTTTGGAGGGCCTCCTATACATCTTTGGTTTTGGGATACCTTTATCACCTATCAAGAGGGGGTGATCATCATCTTTTTATACAATGGTTCCCTTCTTACATGAATTAGTCTTGTAATATAGATTGAATATGTTCTTGATGATTATTTCCTTTTGAATTGGATGGAGGTCCATTCAGTTAGAGTCATCACCCTTATCCTTAGTGTAATTTTATCCTAAGAGTACATAATGGCACCTTAACCTTCTCATTTTTTGGTCCATAGTCTTCATCAGGATCTCCAACTGCTACATATTGGGAATCTTCCTTAGTGATACTATGAAAAATTTAGCACAAAATGCATAAGGCAATTTCAGCCATTTGGAGAGGTTTATGTCTATGAGTGTTAGTTTCACTACACATAAATTTTGAATTATGTTGAAGGTCGTCATTCCTACCATATAATAGGGGAGCTCATATGGGATACCCCATTCAATCCCAAAATCCTCAATATACTTATCACACCACCCTTGTACTCTCATCTTATAATTTTGGGAAAAGCTATGTGGGAAAATGAAATCTTGATACTTTAGCATTGGGGAGTCATTATGTGGTGGGAACACCCAAATATTTTTATCATCATCATATGGCACATTGATCTCCTTCATCACTATTAATATCAGCCTGGGCCCTTACCTAAAGGTCTCATACAACTTGTGGCATTCTAGCACATTTTTAATAATCTATTCCAAAATAAACTTGGAGATGTTAAACTTTTCTACTTACACCATGTGGTGGGTGATGTATAAGTAAGTCTTGATAATGTTGGATCAATGTCCACTAGGGCAAAGATTAGAGATGTAAGGTAAACCACTATCCTTGTATCAGGGTCTTATATATCCTTAATAGGGATTGTAAAACCTACCTTGTAGTAACCCAATAGTTTCATAACCCTCTCTACCTCTACATCATCCTCCATCATTTAGAAGATGTATATCCCTATGCTTTGGATCTCTATGATTATGTTGATGAGGCATGTTAAGATCTTCATGTACCTTCCTATAAAATAGAATCTATCACCATGGATGCATGAGAGGATGAATTATACCAATTCTTATAGCTTACCAAAACTTGGTAGCTCATACAATTGGGTTGTACCTATTGTTTTCAACTTGTCTCATATGGAGATTTCAAATAGTATTGTGCCTACCTTAGTATTCATTCTTGTATTAACCATATAGTCTTGGTTGAGCTCTTGCACATTTCTTGGCATCTTATGGTTTTACTCATTTAATCTATACATGTGTGTGAAGGATAACCATATCTCCCACACTATGACATCAAGGGGAACTTCATTTCTCTATATGCAAGCTTTGAACTTGCTCAAGGTCAACCACCATAATGCTAACACCTTCTACCAACTACACATTTTTCTTCATAACAGCTTCTTATTGTA
This sequence comes from Torreya grandis, assembly GCA_037957365.1. NCBI lineage: Eukaryota > Viridiplantae > Streptophyta > Pinopsida > Cupressales > Taxaceae > Torreya > Torreya grandis. Next base: position 244,804 of record JARHVA010003610.1, read on the forward strand.
TTGATCGCACCTTCTTGACATCCTTTTATTCTTAAGGTGGACCTGAACTTAACCATTTCTTACTCATTATAAATCATTTAGTGTTAAAGTGTAGTTTGTTGATATTTATAAATCCCTTAATCTTGTTTAACATTTCCTCAAGTTGTGGGGTATATGACTATAACTTTATCTCTCAATATTTTAGCACTGTTAATGCTAGCCACAGTGTTTTAAAAAAATTTACTATTTGGTTCTCTCATAATTCCTCTTCCACTCACCTTCTATTCAATTCCAAATGGAACACAATCTCTATCTTCATTCAACCATTCTCACTTGGTGGATGTGGGTGCTTGGTTTTCATTGTGGTAGCATTTTTTTTGGTTTGTCTCTAGTTTAGCTCTATTCAAGTTTAAATTCTCTCAAGGTTTGTAACCTATTACAATATGTTATTTTCCTCTTTATACCATAGTTTCAGCTATCTTATTAATGGTTGGTGAGTAATGGTGTGGTAGCATGTAGATATATTGAAATCTACTAAACCTATAAAATTTGTAAAAATCCACCACCACATTTGCATTTATTTTGGATCTTTATGCCTCCACCATCACCACTTTAAATTTTCTTAATGGTGTATTCAATGTAGTGAACAGTGATACAAATGGTCACTTCCCACTGACTATTGGATGAATGCCAACTATCTTGATGATTTCTTTCTTGTACTTCGTTCACCTTGGCATGACCTTTGCCTTTCTTATGGAAACTTAGGTGCAGCACTTCACATGCATGTAATTTAGCCTCCTCAGTTCTATCTTGTCTTCATGTTGTGCTTCCTTTCAAGTACACTTCCATTTCATGGTCAATTTCTCTACACTTTAATCTCTTTCTTTGGCATCCCTTACACTATATGAATTCCTTGCACTGGTCCTTTAGTGCTTCATTCTCATTTCAATTTTTTTCACACTAGTATCTTGTGTGCTTCCCTTTGTCAAATTATCACATATTTATGTATCTCACAAACTTTATGCACCTAAAAACTTAAGTGTTTGGCCTTAGTAACTTAGAGAGCATCCATACATGAATCACCTGATTGGATTTATATGTGTAAGCTATAGAAAAGTTATCTTATAGGCTTGAAAGTGTCATGCTTATTTACCTAACACAAAACATAAGGAAATGTTTGGCATGCACCATATTTTATTCTAGTCAAGACAAGGGAACTGACTTGTGACTAGGAAGTTAGTATCTAATAGCACTAACACCACCATTGTGACTATAAGGTTAAAATATATTACTTTTGAAATGCCCAAGGAGTATTTCACACATCAATGTGCATAGCATACATGTGTCAGTCTCTAATATACTATGGATGATATAAGGTCCCATCCACCTAATCTATAAATTTCTAGGGTTCTTGAATTACTTTGAGTCATATAACAAGGCTAGTGATCCTTCAATAAGTACCTTTCACTTGATTGTTTATCATGCCATAGCTTCTAGCATGCCTTTTCTATTTGTTGGCTCCATCTTACTTGGGTGTGTGTCTTAGCTAAGTGATCCAAGTATTTCAATCATGCACTTAAAGACTCTTAGTAATCTAAATGATGAATATGTGCAAAGTGCAATGAGGGCACTATAAATTCCCTCAATAAAACTACTTTTGTGGCAAACACTAGTTGGAATGGTATAGCCTTATTTAGGTGCTTATACATGGTGTGATAGGCCCATAATACTACTAACACATAGTCATCCTAATATTTGTGACCAATGTCACATATCTTTGTGAGGCATGTTTCCAATATTTTATTGATTGCCTTAGCAATACCATTTTCTTAGGGATTGTAAGGTGTTGTATTATGGTTCACCACCATGTATTTAGTCACCAAGATTTGAATGGTCTCATTGATGAAGTGTGTGTTATGGTTACTAGTTAAACTAAGGGGACACTCATAATGACTAATGATGTTCTCCCATATAAACCTTATTGTAGTTGTGACTTTGAAATCTTTGGTCGGTGTTACCTTAGCCCATTTGGTGAAGTAATTTGTGGCCACTAGAATATATCATGTGCCTTTATACCTCACAGTGTGAGTAACAGGTCAAAAAAGTTCAATGGCCCATTTTTAAAATGGTGCCTGGATAAGGATGGGTATGAGAGGCATCTCATCCTAGTGGTTGGGATTTCTTATGTACTGGTAGATGTCACATGCTTTGGTGCACTCTTTTGTGTCTTGAAATAGAGTTTACCACCATAAGATAGATTATAGCACCTTTTACATTGTATCATCTCTAGTGAAATGTCCTCATACAATCCCCTTGTGCACCTCTTTCAAGATATATTTCTGTTCATGCTCTAGGATACTTCAATATAAAACCTCATCTCAGCTTTACTTGTATAGTTCCCTACCAATGAGTTAAAAGGGGGTGGTGTGAGCTCTAAGTTGTTTATTTTCCTTAGCCATCATAGTTTGAGGCATAGCCCTAGATGTTAGGAATGTGGATATATCTACCAAGTCCTTGAAGACACACTAGACCCTATAAATTTGCACATCAGGCATATTTCAATAGGTGTCACTGCATCACCAGAGTTGATGTGGGTGTTTCTCTAGATTTTCACTAATTACATTCAAATGAGAAAGAAAATAAGGTTAAGAGGTTATGGGTTTGATGTTACCCAGATTTAGTGCACATCGTATCCAAGCCTTGTGGGAGCTCCTCTTGGCTGTGGAGGAAACACCTACAGTAAGAATGAAACTTAAACAAGAAAGATGTTAGAAGAGGTTATGGTGGACTGCCAAGCTACGCGCTCGGTCCCAGAAGTGTGAAGCTCCATAAGGGATGACAGTCCATTGTTTAAAGATATAAGTATTGTAAAGGAAGAAATGATAAATGACTAAAGAAATAGAAAATTAGATGGTGTGTACCTGTTCCCTACAGTCTGTGTATCTCAGAATGTTACAAAAGGCTGGTTGAAGGTTCTGTCTGGTCTAGATGGGCTGTTTGGATGGCTTTTTGGTTTGCTAGTTCAGAACATAGTCACCAATTTTGGTGGGTCTACCAAGGTCAGTCGAGTAAATAGTATCGACGTCGGTTGGTCTACTGATGTCAATTTGAGTTGTAGATGCCGATGTTAGTTGGTCTACCGATGTCAGTTGGGGTTGTCAGCCTTGGATGGCTTTTAGAGTATTTCTAGGATAGACAGAGGGGTTTTTGGAAGTTTAGAGGTTGGTGTAGGGTTGTGGGAAGGTGAATGAGGTCTGAAGAAGGGGATAGGTGTAGGATTGGTGTGAAAAGGGGGTGAGAACAAGTGGAAGGCCTTTCAACCCCTCCATGGAAGAAGTTGGGCCTCTTGACAGTATTTAGAAATATCAATGCAAACTAATTGACAATATATTCTAAAACACTAAAATGAAGACCAGAGTACTTAGCTTTATAAGGTGAAGAACCAGAGGTGTTAGAATAGTGATCCCCATTGTGGCTGATGTGACCAATGTTGTGAGACAATGAAGTGAACATGGATTTCTTCAATTCAGTACCTTAAGGTATGACTTGTGTAGAGCTTTGGTAGCCAAGAGAATAATAGTCGAGTTCTAGTGCTTGAAATCTCAGAGTGTGCGTGTGAATGTGCAAAAAGGTGGCCTTAGCTCAATGTTAGAGCTTGGCTTATGTAACCAACATCAGTGATCCTACCAGTGTCAGCGTAGGACTACCGACGTTGGCTGTGGGTTGATTGACATCGGCGGAGAGAGAATAGGTAAAAGGGCTATTTTTAGCTCTTTGCCCATTTTTCCACCTACCAAGTGCCTTTTGTATTCAAGAATAGTCAAAACAAGGGCTTATAAGGCATGAGAGTTGGTTAGGGAGTTAAGATGGGGTGAGAATAGGTCATGGGTAGATAGGGTTTGGAGGACCTAGTCTCAGGCTGACTCATAGGCTAAAAAATGGTCTTAGGGTGAGGTGTCTAGGTGAGGTGTCCAAGGTGAGGTAATTAATTTAAAATAAGTAGTTTTTAAATTAATAAGGTGTGCAAGTTTGGGTTAAGAGTGTTAACGTTTAGAAGGGGACCAAGGGGGGTTGACACGATATTGGTGTCTACATTTGCCCCTTTTTGTCTTATGATTTATTCTGACAAACTGCAAGACAAAAATAGATGTAGGTTGCCCCAAGTATGGGATGAGGTATTCCCCCTCAAAGCGAGAATCGAGAGAAGGTAATCTAAAATTGGGTGCCAATTTGATAGGTAGTGGATGGGTAGGGTGAGGTTGGAGTTTGAACACTGCAATAGTTGAGATTGCATGTATACCACTTCACTTGATAGGCAGGTCAAATTGTCGCAGGCAAGGTCAAGGAGGACTAAAATCAAAGTAACTGGTCCCCAGATTATTAGTGGTAGCTGATTGGGTTAAAATGATCAAAGTTGTAGTTCCAATGGTTGAAGAGGAATAAAATCAAAGTAACTAGTCCCCAGCTTATTAGTGGTAGTTGATTGGGTTAAAATGATCAAAGCTGTAGCTCTAATGGTTGAGGAGGACTAAAATCAAATAACTGATCCCCAGCTTATTAGTGGTAGATGATTGGGTTAGATCGATCAAAGCTGTAGCTCCAATGGGCATTATGTTCCAAGTATCTGGGCTAGGAAGTGCTCATAGAAAACATGAAAATGTCACAGATATTGGGGATCAACTTGGTCATGATCTGACAATAAGTGCGAGGGGTGCGTATAATGTGCTAACTATTTGTGAGGTAGCATATGCAATCAAAATGACCAAGACAAAGTTGTCTTGAAAGTGGTCGTGGTCTGAGGAGATAGTCACGATCTTTGAGATCATTTATCGAGTCAGGCTAAGATATAAGTGATCTCGAGTGTTGTTTGTTATGGTTAGGGAGATGTATGTGATCTCCAATGTGCTCTATGAGAAGTCTAAGGTGACTTATATAGTGTCAGGGTTGGTTGTTTGGTCATGATTTTGGGTAGTTTTAGAGAAGACCTATGTTTTTAGGTCACTGACGTCAGTTAGGCCACCAACGTTGGTAAGTAGTCAGAAGGATTTTATGGTCATGTCATCGATGCTAGTTAAATAACTAATGTCTGTAATATAGAAAGGCATTATTTTGCTGACGTCGATAGAACATCAGCTAATGTTGGTGGCCTAGGGCACAATTTTGTTGATGTCAGTGACCTAACAAACCCAAAAAAAGTAGATTAGTGGCCCACCAAAAGTCATTTGTGACTTTTGAAGTGTTGAAAAAGAGAGCTCTGAGTTTTTAAGTGATAGAGACCTATTTTTCTGTGTCAGTAGTGTTAGGTGTCAGGGTGTGAGTGGTGAGGAGTGTTGGTGAGTGTTGGAGTGTTTGTGAGTTTTTGGGAGTGTTGTGGGCAACCGGTGATTAGATTAAGGAGATGAGGTAGATGGAGATGGTAGATACTAGAGGAGGCCTGATAGGAGGACCACCACCATCAGCACCCATTATACAACCTCGACAGCGATGATGAGATGAGGTAGGGTGTGTGATTTGAATGTTTGATTGATTTTGGATTTGATGTTATTTTTGTAATTTTTTGAGTTTTTAGTGATAGATTGGGGGGGAGGTGTATTAGAAGGGTTGGTAGGTTAGGTAGGGTACTTTAGGTAGCTTTAGGAGTGTTTTGGGGGGTTTTTAGGGGTGAAGTGGGGAAGCCCTAAATTTTAGGGTCACCCCATTCGACCTGAGGGCTAAACCAGTCACCAACATCAGCAGTGTTATCAATGTTGGCAGACAAAGTGACTGATATCGGTCAATATGACCAACATCAGTCACTTTTAGCCACCAATGTTGGCAAGTTAGATGTTGACGTTGGTTAGGTTAGAGCCGTCATCGGCACCCTAACCAATATTGGTTGCCTATTGAAGGTTGTTTAGACCTTGGAAAGGTTGAAAATGATAATCCAGAGGGCCTAAGTCATGCTGATGCACTCTTGGGTGTGGTGATGGGCATATAGGTTTGTTTGATGGGAAATTGTAAGTCATTTGTAATGATTACATGGTGATTTAGCTGAGCTAACCCCAAAATACCCTGTGTCAACTGAGTGCTACTTACATAGCCCATGCGAGGGGCCTCAGGCTGATGTAGTTATCCCAAAAAGGGAAAGTGGAGGGTAGGTTATGGATTGGGTTTGACTAGGTTAGGTCATGGTTAAAGGTTAGATGGTTAAAAAGACTAAAAAATGAGGTAGTTTAGGATAGGGGGTGAGCCTAGGGTTCAGGGTAGGTAGTGAGCCTAGGGTTTAGATAGTTGGTCCATTAGGTAGACAAATGAATGAATGGCCGAGCCAACCTTAGAAGACCCCATGTCAACTGAGTGGTGCCTACATAGCCCCTATTTTAAGGGCCTCAAGCTAATGTAGTTTTCCCAAAAGAGAAGAAGAGTCAAAGAGGTTACTAGTTGTTTATGTGATATTTGCTAACGTTGTTACATGTGTGTTGGTCGTCTCCCTATAATGTTGACGTGGATGCATAAAGACATCACAGGGGATGAGTGGGCACATATGGCCATTATAGGGCTCGGTGGGTTGTGGTGATATTGTCAAGTTGATAGGGATGTTAGTTTGATGGTAGCATTGATCAAGCAGTGGGATCATACCACCAACGCCTTTAACCTGTCGACTGGAGAGTTGATTGTTATAGTGGAGGATGTGTACCAGATTTTGTGGTTATTGATACATGGGGTAGAGTTATATGCATGCTCGAGAGAGGAGCATGACATTCATATGGTTACATTATTTAGGGAGCATGTTGTTGAGGCGACCTACCATTCGGTGAGTTTTGCTTATGAGCCTATTTATACTGTTGATGAGGATGAGCATCGACTAGCCATTCTGATGATGATTGACATCACTATATATGCCCTTCCTGATGCAGATGGAGGGAGATTCCTGATCTTGATGAATGGGGTTTTGGTAGACATGTTAGGAGAGCAGACAATTTTTGCATGGGCTCTAGTATTTTTAGCTTAGTTATACAGGGAGTTATGGGGGATCAGTCGGTGGCAGCAATACAGCTTATGTGTGGGCCACCTCTTGCATTGTTGGGCTTATGAGCATATCATGGTTACATGACCTCTTGGCCTCCCAATAGTGATCCAGGCTGACTTTAAAGTTGGTTTCAAGTGGTGGTGAGAGGTTATGGCACAGACACGTGTGGATGCCATCATCCGAGATATTGAGTATTATAGGGGGCATTAGATGCCCTAATCCTAGTGGATATCATTTAGAGGCCATACTTGTTATATCCGATGTTCAGAGGTTAGGCAGAGCAGCTAGTGGGGGTTCAGAGCATGTGATGGGTGAGGGGCAGGTGAGCTGGTGAGCTTGAGAGAGTTCTTATTGAGAGACTATGGTGCCAGTATGGGCTATTATAGGATGTGCCACCTGCTCTCCCACAGTATAGACATGATGATATTGAGGCACCCCTCCCACTGCCAGAGGAGATAGAGCAGCCATATTTTGAGGAGATACCCATAGATCTAGGTGTGGTAGATCTAGGGTGTATGATGACCTACTTGGCTTGGTGGGTAGGTCACTATGATGTGATTCAGAGGGGACCACCTCCTGATCTATAGGTGGTCAGCAGAGAGGGATGCTAACATTTAGGCGTGAGTTGTAGCACGAGCACAGGTGGTAGTACTTTAGGGATAGGTGATAGTTTTGACATTTTAGGTGGTTGCCCTAACAAGGTAGGTTACTACATTGTAGGGGTAGGTGGTTTTAGCCTAGGCACAGGTATTGGTAGGGTAGGGTTTTAGAGGGCAGGGCCCTATTCAACTGCCACCATAGTAGCTAATGCAGTAGCTAGCTCAGTGGGTAGTGGAGCAGCCACCTCAGCCATAGCCACAAAGTTCTCTATAAGGCATGGCATTGGTATTGATGGGTCCACTACAGACTGTACCTATATTTAGGTACAATACTGCATTGGATGTGATCACGTATTATGAGGGTGTCATCAGGGAATTTCCATAAATCTAGCGATATTCTGAGATGTTAGCTCAACAGAGATTTGTGTCGCATGCCACTACCTCCAGTTCTTAGAGACAGTGATGGTCAAAGGGTGGAGATGATTCAGCATCTTCGTGACCACCACCACCACCACAACCTTGAGGTGTTTGTAGTTGTTGAGGTGTATATATATACCAGCCTGCATGTTGTTGACATGAGATGTACATACATTTTAAGAGAGGCATATATATATTGTACTATTTTAGATATTTTTGATGTATACCTTCATTTGACAGTTATATATATGAGATGTTTGAGATATTGACATGTTATGGATGTGACTTTGTGTTAGTTTTTTTGGTTATGTTAGTGTTTTTAGCATTTCCCATATGTTTGATGGTGCATGCTTGAAATGATGATGTTATAGCCTTTTCCATATTGTGTGATGGTGTATGTTGTAACATAGGTTATGTGGTTTTTCATCCTTAGCAATTTTCCATATTGGTAATGGTGTATGCTAAAAATGAAATGAGTTTATTTATGCTTCAGCAAGTTTCCATATTGGTGATGGTATATGCTTGACATAAATTGTGTTTGGTTGATAGTTTCCATGTGTATTGTTTTCCATAGAAACTAATGTGAATGGGCTATGATAATTTATATAACACAAATTGGTATTTGCATTAAATAAATCATGATGTTATGTTAGTGGTTAGAAAATGTTTTGGTTGTATTTTATCAGAAACATGTGATGTTATTTGTGATAAAATTGAGTTGAATGTTAGGTTCATAACTTTATAGTGAAAATTATGAGATGACAATATGCGAGCATATAATTTTAAGACACTGCATCCTAAAAGATAAACTAGCATGTGATGAAGGTGTGTAAGAAGTGAAAGGTGTGTTGTTCTTTCATTGACAAGGACCATAATGATAGCATAGATAGGGTTTTTGCAAACAAAATCCCCGTTCATGCATTACATTGTTAACCATTGGTTTTTGTTAATGAAGTACCCTAATCACTTGACATTAAGTGAGCTCAAAATCCCTTGGGTATTTTGGGGTAATAGGTGTGATTATGTGATATGTGAGGATAGCGTAACCCTTTTTAGTAGGGATAACTTTGCCCCTTTTATAGGTGACCCTGAGAATGACTATAGGCATGTCCGTGACTTAATAGTTTGTCAGTCACTTTTTTTTTTGGGAGACTGATCAATGTGGGAAGTTTACTTGGGGATGTTGTTTTTGTTTTTTGGTCATGTGAAGCTGATCGATGTGAGGAGCTTCTGAGAGGGTGTTATTTTTGTAGCAAAATTTGGGCATAGCCATCCTTCGAGGGAGTGGTCTATATTTTGCTTTGTATGTTTTGATTTCTTTGAATAGCTGTCCTCCAAGGGAGTAGTCTATTAATTACAGAAATAATGTAGTTGTCCTTCAAGGGAGTAGTCTACATTTATAGTTTATGACCTTTTAATATTTTTTTAGGTATCCTAGTTTCATGTTTTTTTTGTTGACTAAACTTTTAGTCATGGACTAGAATATAGAGGTTTAGGGGTTTCCCTTTTATTAGGATAAAGCATTAATGCTTAAAAAGGGGTTAACTAATTTTTTTAGGGAAAAAGGGTTAAAAGGAATAGGAATGAGGATGACGGGGGTTACTCAAGGGATGAGCTCAAGTTAAACATCAAGTGAATGATTACTTGGTTAATAGTAAAATGGTTGTAGATGCAAGGCATTAAGGGGCTCAGGTTCTAGCTGGCCTTCGAGAAAAGATAGAAGTGCCTGATCCATACTTGTGCATTATTATATAAGGTCCAATCCAATTAGGAGCAAACTTGCCTCATTTTCTTCTTTCCATATTGGTCACGTGTTGGTTTTCTTTAAGGATGAGATATCTGATTTTGAAATATTTGCTCTTTCATATTTTTGTTGTAGGCACGCTTGATGTGATCTTAGTAGATATAAAGATGATTAAGAGCAACAAGATGATGTTCATCAAGTAACTCAAGTTGTGTTAATCGATCTTGATGAAAGTCATCGTTAGAGAGCATGTCATGGAAGGAGATACAAAGAGAAGGTATTTATTCTTCAAGAGGCAAGATGGCCTCAGTTCCATATACTAAGGAGAAAGGTGTAGCACCCATAGGGGTTTGGATGCTAGTGTGATAGGCCCACAAAGCGAAGGGAATGTGAGTATACCAATCCCTTCTAGTGTCGTTGACCACCTTCATTAGGATTTTAGTTAGGATTTTGTTAGAAGCTTATGCCTATCCATTTGCTTGTGGATAGTAAGGCAAGGATAAGCTGAGTTTGATGCCAAAAGTGTCTCAAATCTTTTGGATGGTTTTGTTTTTGAAATATTTGTCATTATCAGTGATTATCTTGTGAGGTACACTGAAACGATAGATGATGTGGTGGTTAATGAAGTTGATGATTTTGTCAGCTTTAATGGAGATGAGGGGAATAGCTTCCACCCATTTAGTGAAATATTTAGTCGTTGTGATAATAGACTGATGTTAGAGAGATGAATGAGGTTTAATCTCACCAATTAGATCTAAGCCCCATTGTGAAAAGGGCCAAAAATCCTTAGCAACTTGTAAAGCGTGGCTAGGGATGTGAAGTAGGTTAGCATGTTGCTGGCATTTGATAAAATGTCAAACATAGTCACTATAATCTTGGTTAAGAGTGGACCAATAATAGCCCAGGTGGAAGATGCACTTTGCAACCGAGTTACCATTGAAATGTCCTCCACAAATCTCGTCATGGACTTGTTTGATGGCATGAGATTTCTTAGTGGTGGTTAGGCATCAGAGAAGGAGGCCGTCAAAACCTCATTTGTAGAGAAGATCCCCTAGCATGGTGTATCAAGTAGTACTCTTGATAAAAGACTACTATCCATTACTAGAGAGGTCAGGAGGAATGATAGAATAAATCAAGTAGTCAACAAGTTGTTTATACCAAACATCATGTGGACTAGAGTCGATATTGCCAACAAAGTTGATGTCAGTTGAGATATATGAGGGCAATGCCAAATGGTGTACCATGACATAGATTCTTGAGGAAGCAGATGAAGATGGGATGTGTGAGGTGAGAGAGGCCATTGTGTTAGCAAACTTATTCATAGAGCGAGGAATAGTTTGCAAGAGATAACAGTCAAAAGACCCTAACAATGTGTCAACATGGTGTTTATATCATTGCAAAACTTTGTTTTTACAAAGATATGAACCGTTAATCTGATTAATGACTAGTTGCGAATTGCCAAAGATATTGATTGTCTTAATGCCCAAGAAAATGGTAGTTTGAAGCCCCAAAACTAAGGATTCATACTTAGCCATGTTATTGGTGCATTCGAAGTTGAGTTTGAAGTATAGAGGCATGGGCTCACCCTCGTGAGTATGGTGTGAGGACCACTACTGTGCAGGGTGAGGTTCAAATCTAACTTCACTTATGGGTGAGTTAGGTTTGATATAGGGTGAACACCAAGAGATCTAATCTATTTTAGCATGGTGGACACCTGTGAGGGTTTGGATTTAGATGTGGAAGGCTGAGCTTCTGATGATTTACAAGTGGAAACCCAATCCTTGTTAGAGACTTTAGGGTAAATCATTGTGGAAGGGTTGGCATTATAAGGCAAAGCAAGATGTGTAGGATAAGGTGCCCTAAGTCACTCCCATAACACCTCATACTCTAGGTTCCTAGAATGGAGGAATCCTAAGTTTTTTGCCAATCAAGAGAAGGGTTTAGATGATGTCATGTGAGGCCTTACAGTTAGTCCTTCAGAGGATTTGGGTGATTGTGAGAGTGAAAACATGTTGGATGTAGCGATTTCAAGCCAAAGGTGAGAGAGAACCATCACCGGATCTTCCTCAGCCAAAATGGGTGAGGTGGCGAGTTCTTTTCTCGATAGAGAAGGGATTGGAGAATTTGGCTCTTCAAGCAGATAGAGCGCAAGGATGATCATGCCTTCCACATGTGGTCTAGGAGCATTGAAATTATGGTCCTCCATTGGTAATAAGAAGGATAAGGGTGGGGCCACTGGCGTTGGTACCATCAAAGCATCCTCCAATATGGGAGAGGTCAAAGTAGACTCTCCTATGTGTGAAAGGGGGGTAGATGGAGGACTATCCTCCATCAGTGGAGGAAAAATAGGAGAGGAAGGCTCCTCTAAAGGGTAAAGTAGAGGGATGATGGCCCCTTCTACATGAGAATGTGGGGTATGAATGGTAAATTCTTCTAATGGTAGAAGAAGAGGGAAGGTGGGGGTAAGAGGAATAGGTAATACAGGTTCCTCACGAGGTAGAAGAATGGGTAGAGGAGGTGCTTGATGTTTTGGGGGTGATACAGGTGAAATGGGTTCATTCACATGAGGAAGAGGGTAAGGCAAAGGGAGCTCTTCATTGTGTGGGGGTGGTATGGGTAAAATAGGCTCTTCTGCTCGTGGTGGAGAAATGGATTGACCAACCTCTTCAGATTGTGGGAGAGGTTGGATAGGAATGAAAGGAAAGACAATGTTGACCGTGTGTATGTTGCATTCTTGAGGGTCATTGGCCATGTTCTAAACATTTTTCTAACTTGGGGGATGGTTAGGAAATGGTTGCCTAAAGGCATTCATGTTTTGGTTGGGCGGTGCATTAGGGTTATCCAAAACAAGGTCCCCTTTGTCTAACATGTCTTGAACAATGTTTTTTAGGGTTTTGAAATTATCCATGTCATGACCCTTGACACGATGATATTTACAAAAGTTATTTTCCCTATACCATGCAGGGATGGCTTGTGAGGGGTCAAATTAGACAGGTGGTCAGATTTGAGGGAGGTTGAGGACTCCCTGCTTCACTAATTTATCCAATATGGAAGCATACGATTATCTTATTGGAGTATATCGTCACTGTTCATATCATTGTTGGAATTGTCTAGTGATGTTTTGTGAGGTGGAGGACTTAGATTGGTTGGTTGTGGTAGAAGATGGTGACCTAAGGACCATAGCATTCATCAATCCCTTGGACTTGGGGTGGGAAGAAGAAGGTTTGGAAGAAGAAAGGTCATTGGGTTTTGTGTTAGTATTTTTGTTACACAATTTGACCTTGTCTTCTTCGATTTCATAGAGTTTAAGATTTCAAGCCATAGTGAAAGCTTCATCAAATGTGTAAAAATTTTGAACCCATAGAGTGGATGAGATGTGCTTGGCACATGCTCTTGAAAATATCTCAATGAGCTCAGGTTGAGGTAGTGAGAAGGAGATTTGGTTAATCAAACCTCTCCAACGGGCGATAAAGTCTACTATTGACTCATCCTCAAATTGTCTAATGGAATAAAGGTCTGTGATGGAGACCTTCTTGGTAATATTGATTGAGAAATGATCGAGGAATAGCTGAGTGAGTTAAACAAAGGTAAAGAGAGAATGACTGGTAATGGAGCTATACTAGTCAAGGGCAGTGCTAGAAAGTGACATAGGGAATGTACGAAGCAATAATGCATCATCATGACCTATGAGGTAGAAAGCGTGTCTAAATGCTCACAGATGTTGTTTTGGGTCCTCTTTACTCTAAAAGTGAGTAAATTTTGGGAGTTCCCACTGGCTAGGGTATGGTCGAATAGGAACTAAAGGGTGGATAGGTTTGTTGTAGATTTTTTCATATAAAATAACACTCCTTAAACCTGAAATAGATGTCTTAAGGTTGGACATCTTATCCATCAGCATCTTAATTAGATCAGCAGATGGATTGGCATAAGGGGCACCCCCTAAGTTATAGGGTACCTAGAAGGCATTGGAAGGGGTGTATGACATACTTGGTTGCATTTGTGTACGTGCAACATACTAATAGTTCATCATAGGGGCCGATGTCGAGGCCAAGGGGGTTTGTGCTACAAAGTTGGAGGGCACAACTTGACTAGATGCCGCCAAGGGTGGTTGAATGGTGGCAAAACTAGTTAAAAGATAAGTGGTCACTCTCATGTTTATAGGTGCAAGAGTGGATGGGATAGAGACAATCAAGTTCTGTAAAGGTGTCAAACTTGGTTGAATTATTTGTGTTTGAGGGGGTACAAAAACACTAATGGAGGTAGGGAAAGAAAGGATAGAAGGGGATGCCAAATCTTGAACATTGGCCATGGTTGGGTTACTAGTCGAGGCAGTGGCCTGAGTGACCATAGGTTGGGTAGCAGATACTATTGATATCATTGCCGCTTCAACTAAAGAAGTTGGCATCCCATAAATAGGGTTACCCAAAGGATCTCGTGTTTGGCTTCTAGAGAGATAATGTTGGAGAACATTAACGTTGTGGTCAAGGAATCTCTCAAAATATTGATCCCCTTTAGGAACAATAAGAGGTTGATCAGGGGTAGGTTAGATAGGAGTATGCTCGGTGTCTGAAGTATACTCCATTAGATGACTTGGCATGAAGGGAGAAGGTGGGAGTGGTTGTTGACTCATGTGGTCAACAAGGAATTTTTCTTGACTGCGTGTCAGGACCATCCAAGGCAAAAGGGGTTCAGGTTCTAAAAACTATGTGTTTTAGTTTCAAAAAACCAGAATTTGTGTTAAACAACAAGAAATTTGGGTTTTAAGCTTGATGTTTGGAAAAAAAATTATTTATTTATTGATGGTGACCAATGTCAGTTGTTTAATTGATATTGGTTAGAAAATGTTGCTAACGTCGGTCAGTTAACTGATGTCGGTGAAGGTTTGGTTGCCGATGTTGGTGGAGAAACTGATGTCAATTTCTGTGTAATTCTAGAAACACAGAAGATTGATAATTTTTGGAAGAAGAAGATATTTTGAGTTGTTTTGGACTTCAGAATGGTACGACCTTACTAGCTCAAACACTTAGATAAAACTAGTAGAATATATGATTAGGCAAGCAATCTCTAAAACATTAGATTCCTAGGAATGAGTTTTAAAGTCATGGTGGCTTATGCCTTAAGAGAATGTGTTGGGAGTTGGGCTTGTAGAATAGTTCCTAGAGAGGAAGTCTATGGCTGGTTTCAAGGTTTATTATGGTGCTCAAAGATATCTATGTTAGGGTCAGTATGTGGCCTAGTGTTGGGGCTTGCTCCCCTCACTTCACAAACCTAGAGCCGAGCTAGGCCACTTATCCAGAATATACCTTCCCTATAGTTTATACTCTGCTAGAGAATAGAGTGGGTCCTCCTCTTGGTGGTGAAATCCAAGTAGGATCATCGGGTGGGGTAAGGTATCCGCTAGGTGATGAAATCCTAGACGGGCCTTGTCTCAAGTAAGTTTATGTGTTTGATTTGGAGTGATTTTGGTTTGGTTGTGTCACATTCATGCACTACGATTCATTCATAATGCTTTAATTACTAAGTGGGCTAAGTGTGCATCCAAGCAAGAATGAAATGCAGTAGTTTTTAACCCAAATCACAATATGTTATTCAAATGCAAACAAATGGGGAAGAGGTAAAGAGTATGAGTTTTCACTACTCTATGATGCATGCAAGAAGTAACAAGAAGAAAAAGAGATGTTCTTTTTAACCTCTACTCATGATTTCCTTTTGAAAAAAGATAGAAGAGGTAAAAAAGAAGGAGAAAGAATTAATTAACTTTATGTAAAAAAATAGAAATTAAGGGAAGCTAAGTTTTTTATTTCTCAAGAAATAAAGGCAAAGAAAAGGGGATGCAAGAAGTGAATATTTTTCTAATGCATCTACATGAAAATTTGATTTTTTAAAAGAAGAAGAATGAACCCAAGGAAAACTCCAAGGGTCCCACTGGGCGTGCCAGAATGTTTCTCTAGATTTTCACTAATTACATTCAAATGAGAAAGAAACTAAGGTTAAGAGGTTATGGGTTTGATGTTACCCAAAATTAGTGTGCAACATATCCAATCCTTGTGGGAGCTCCTCTTTGGCTATGGAGGAAAAACCTGTAGTAAGAATGAAACTTAAACAAGAAAGATGTTAGAAGAGGCTATGGTGGACTGCCAAGCTATGCACTCGGTCCCAAAAGCGTGAAGCTCTATAAGGGATGATAATCCACTATTTAAAGATAAAAGTATTGTAAAGGAAGAAATGATAAATGACTAAAGAAATAGAAAAGTAGATGGTGTGTACCTATTCCTTGCAGTCTGTGTCTCTCAAAATGCTACAGAAGGCTGGCTAAAGGTTCTGTCTGGTCTAGATGGGTTGTTTAGATGGCTTTCTAGTTTGCTAGTTCAAAACATAGTTTCTAACGTTAGTGGGTCTGCCAAGGTCAGTCAAGTAAATGGTGCTGACATTGATTGGGTTGCTGATGTCAATCTAGCTGAAGGTGCCAATGTCATTTGGTCTACCAATGTCGATTTGAGTTGTAGATGGTAACGTCGGTTGGTCTGCCAATTTAGAGTATTTCCAAGATAGATATAGGGGTTTTAGGAAGTTTAGAGGTTGGTGCAGGGTTGCAAGAAGGTGAATGAGGTCTAAGGAAGGGTATAGGTGGAGGATTGGTGTGAAAAGGGGGTGAGAACAAGGGGAAGGCCTTTCAGCCCCTCCACAGAAGAAGTCAGGCCTCTCAATAGTATTTAGAAATATCAATGAAAACTAATTGACAATATATTCTAAAACACTAAAATGAAAACTAGAGTACTTAGCTTTATAAGGTGAAGAACCAGAGGTGTTAGAATAGTGATCCCCATTATGGCTGATGTGACTCTTATTGTGAGCCAATGAAGCGAACATGAATTGCTTCAATTTAGTAGCTTGAGGGATGACTTGTGCAGAGCTTCGGTAGCTAGGAGAACAATAGTCGAGTTTTGGTGCTTGAAATCTCAGAGTGTGCATGCAAATGTGCAAAAAGGTGGCCTTAGCTCAATGTTAGAGATTGGATTATGTAACCGATGTCGGTGATCCCATCGGCATCAGCGTAGGACTGCTAACATCAGCCGCAGGTTGACCAACATCAATGGAGAGAGAATAGGTAAAAGGGCTATTTTTAGCTCTTTGCTCATTTTTCCACCCGCCAAGTGCCTTTTCTATTGGAAAATAGTCAAAAAAGGGCTTATGAGGCACGAGAGTTGGTTAGGGAGTTAAGATGGGGTGAGAATAGGTCATGGGTAGTTAGAGTTTGGAGGACATAGTCTCAGGCTGACTCATAGGCTAAAAAATGATCTTAGGGTGAGGTGTCTGGGTGAGGTGTCCAAGGTGAGGTAATTAATTTAAAATAAGTAGTTTTTAAATTAATAAGGTGTGCAAGTGTGGGTTAGGAGTGTTAATGTTTAGAAGGGGACCAAGGGGGCTTGACACGATATTGGTGTCTACAGTGGGACAAATGGTCTAGGCCCAAGTTTTATTCTCTAGGCTTTACTATAATAGAGAACTAGAAATATTGAAATAAAAAAATCTGTCAACAAATGTACCCATGGATAATGGGATTTTTCACTAAGGAATTAAGTGCCTCATGATCAATAAAGAAGATGAACGGGGTCACCAAAAAATATTTATGAAATTTATGTAAGTCATTGACCATGGCCAATGCCTCACACTCATTTGTGGTATAGTTATACTTTACCTTGGTCAATTTTTTGCTTGTGAAAGAAATGGGATGGACCATTTTACCTTCACCTAGGTACACAAAAATGGCATCAATCATAGTACCAAATGTATTGACATGGACATAAAATGGAGTTATCTAGTCAGGAAATTATAGTATCGACATGCTTACTAGTTTGAGATTCAGGGTCTCAAATATATCTTATTGTGATGCACCCCAATAGAATGGTATATCCTTTTGAAAGAGATATTCTTTTGACACTACAATATTTTCATAGTTCCTTATGAACTTCCTATAGTACCTAAAATATCCAATAAAGGCATGAATTCCTTTCTACATTGATGGGGTCTAGATCTAAAAGATTATTACAATTTTCATGGGATCAATGAGTAGACCATCTTTATAGATGATGTGCCTGAGTAAATTCCAAATGGCATCATGAAGACATACTTATTAAGGTTTAGATAAATATAAAACTCCATGTACCTATCAAACATCAAGCACAAGTTGCCATAGTTACCCCTTACTAATCCATACACAGTCTAATCATCTAAGTACACTTAGAGGAACTTGTGAATGAAGTCTTTAAAAGTGGTGATCACCACTTGGTATAATATGACTAGCACATTCTTGATTCCAAATGGAATCATGATGTATTCAAAATAACCCCATTCTATCATAAAGGTAGTTTTGGGTTTGTCTTCCTCTTTAATTTGGACTTGATGATATCCTAAGAAATCATCAATGAAAGTGTATATCTTGTAACCTATGATGCCATCCAAGACTTCATCAGTGAACGGTGTTGGAAATAGGTTAGTTACATATGCAACATTCAATAATCTATAGTTGACACAAATTTGGATAAACCCATCCTTATTAATGCTAATTACCATTGAGATAACCCATTCAAATTCTTGCACATGGTAGATGACACCTACAACTAACATACCATCAATCTTCATTTTAACCTTGGTGCAAAGGTTTGGGTTCATCATGTAAGGTTGCTTCTTGAAAGGTATTTCACCATCAAATATCTTAATGCTCATCTTCCCAAGGGATAGGTGTGTGCCCTTCATATCTCTATAATTATTAGGGAATAAGTCTTGAAATTCCTTCAAGAGGTCCACAAAGCATGCCACCTCCTCATCAGACCAATAGGCACCCAAAGTAGTAATCTTTGGTTCTCTTTCTGAGCTAATATCTACCTTTGTCATTTTTAGTGATGTATAATAGGTTTCATTATTCTCTTGATATGAATCCTTGACATGCCTATTACCCTTAGTTGTTTCTATCCAAAGGTGGGTAGGGTCTTTTTCTTCTGGGGTACCATCCTCAACTTGGCACACTAATGTTTTTTGCTTATCAAAGTCCTCAAATTATATGTCTTCCATGTTTCATCATCCTCATTGCTAGAGTCACTATTGAGGGTTTGTTCTTCAATAAAAGTTGGGAGTGACAACCTTTTTTCACCAAACATGTATTTTAGGTGCTTCTCCAATATTTTAGTTTCCTCAAACACTAACCTTCAAACTACTTATAGTGGCTCAATCAGTTTAAAGGTTTTGTGAAGAAAAGGAGAAGGTGTGGATAAACTACTCCTTAAGTGCATCTTAGTTGGATATCTCATGGTGTGTATCATTAACAATGTATCATGTTTATGCCCATGTCTTCAAGGTCCTATAGAAGGCATGCACCCTCAGATTCTTTGTGACATTCTCACCATAGATAGTCCATGTTTATTTACAAAGGTACACATGTGCTATAGGGTTAGAGTCACTAGAGTAGGTAGAGATGTCCAATTCCTCATTACTCTTCATGAATCTAGTGTAAAGAGTGGCCTTAACATCTTACCAAGTTGGTAATCTAGGCCTCTATACTTCCCACCAATGAACAATAGTGGTCTTAAATGTATATACTAGTACACCCATTTTATCTACCTCTTTTGGGATGCATGATCCAAGGTCATGGACATACTCTTCTACTGAATTACTCTGATCATATCTTAGGATTGATTCAAGTTTTCCCTTACTAATTAAAAACACTCTCTTTCCCTTCTTTTTGGTATAAGGGACCCATATTTTCAAAGTGCAATCAATCTGGACCCATCCTATCTTTATTGGTTTTGGCACCTTTGATTGCACTAAGTGGTACCTTTGACTAGTGATCTCATGCTTCTTCAACCCAATGGTCACAAGAAACATCCATGGTGTCCAAGGTTGATTGTCCATCTTTCTAGGAGAGGACTCCTTGATCATCCAGGTTTAGATTCTTAGCACCTTGTGTCGTGATGTTATGTATGTGGTTTATGTCATCCTCAAGGTCCACACTCTTAACATAGGGAGTCCTTGTTATTGTGATATGGGTATAACTACCCTTTATTTTCCATTCACAAAGGTCATACAACACCTTTTGAAGTGCATATCTACATTGTTTGCATAGCACCATGGCCTTCCTAGAAGTGTTGGATAGTTGTCTTGTTCTACTAACTCGATTACTTTGAAGTCAGTGAAAAATTTAGTGCCCATGATATCTATAATTATGATTTTTATAATTATAATGGGCTAAAATTGGGTCTTGTTGGACATGAAAATTACATGAGGAGAAGGCCTCAAGGCTGGCCTATCCATTTTATCCCAAGCATTCTTGATGAAGATATTGACCTCGGTGCCTGTGTCTACATGGACCTCATAAATAGACCATACATAAATAGTGGAACTCATGAGGATTTTTTTTTCATACTCCACATTATGTGTATTTCAAACCTGTCACACCCTCTCCATGTATGGTATAGTGACTTCAACTAGTTTTTTCCCCACATGCTCCAAGAGCAAGTTCTTCAAAAGGGGAAGCATTATATCTATTTGCATGAGGCATACGATCTCTATTAATTCTTGTATCTCAACATCCTAGTTGTCATGATTCTTTTAGGAGGTAGAAATTGGTGCTTTTAGATCTTATGATAATTAAATTTCCCCTTACAATTTTTGGATTACACTCATAGCTTGCTGCAAAACATCTTTTCTGGTGCACTAGGTCTGGTATGGTGTAGTTTTGGGTTCAAGCTAAGTTATGCACTCAGTGTGACCCTTATCCCCATATTATAAGTGCAAATCAAGTGTTGGTGTAACTGATGGTTGAGTTTTGAGTCCACTGTGAGTAGTCACCTACACCTTGACTATCTTTGTGTAGGTCAGTTGTGCCTTTGAAGTCTATTTCTCCATTTTCAGTTCATGCCTAACCATTCTTATGCCCTTGTCTATGCTAGCCCTACCTTGGGTCAACTTTTTGTATATTTTAGGGCATTCCTCAACCTTATGGGACCCTTGAAAATACCCACACATGGGATATATAGGGCAATCATGTTGATAGTGTTCTATGAAACCACACTTATAAAATGATCAGGATGGGAACATTTCACCACTACATCCTCCACCTTTCCCTTTGGTGCCTCATTGCATCCCAAAGCCTATATTCTATTAATTGTAGACTTCATTTCCTTTGTTAGTCTACCTTCTGACTATTATAGTGGCCTAACTTGTGCCTCTCTCTATGTTCTCATGCATCTCATAAATCACCCAATAATGAATCATCATATGAGTATAGGTATTGCACAACTAATAATAGATAGTTGTTTTGACCTAGATAGTGCATTGTAATAAAGGGTAGTTACAAACATTATGTGTCTCTCAATAGACTTCATAAATTATAATTAATGTGTGTATATTACTTTGATAGTAGTTATTCCTATTATGGTATTTTTCTTCATAATCAATACACCATAATCCACTTCGAGCATCTTATGATGAGCTAGAAGTAAGCTTTTAGATTTGGGAGGCCATAGATACACCTCCATAAATGGGATGATTCTGTATCTATAATTTCAACTACCTTGGCTTTGAGTGTAGCTTCAACCAATTTATGAGGGTCTATAAAAGTCTTCATAGAAGTTAATCTTTGTAATGGTATAAGAAACCCTCGAATGAACCACTTTACATGTTGGTAAGGGTGAATGTCATAAGGGAGCTTGGAAAGGATATTTTTGAACCTTGCATTATACAAGTGCATGCTTTCTGAGAGTCCTTAGGTAATCTCTTTGATCATGGTGATGATCTATTATTTAAACTTTTGAATGTCAAATTCCTTTAGGAAAGTCTCCTTCAAGGTGTCATAGTCAACCATAGCCTAGCTAGGGTCAAATTTCCTATATTAGGAATGGGTGTAATCAATTAGAGTGGTTATAACTTGGGTTTCTTTGAACTCTAATTGAGTTATGCCTTGAGCATGCCATTGTGGTTCACACTTCAACACATGCTCTATGGAATTTTCCATGTCATGATACTCTGGCAAGTGTATGTCCATTTCATAATAGATTTGTTATGAGGGGAGCTGAGATTTGAGGCACTTGTCCCCCTAATGTCTATCTTAGTGGTGGCTCTCTAACACCTCCATCCACTAGGTTAGGCATTAGTCCCATCATTACTACTATCATTATTGATGTCGATGGAAATGTACTAATTACCTATGGCATTGAACCACTTCCTATGGGCTATTACCCACTTTACATCACTAACATTCACTGAGCTAGTATGCTTGCACTCAAGTTTTATTGTGGTGAGCTAGTGCTCAATGGTCTAGAGTTAGTCACACTTACCTCTTTATACAAAATTTTTTAGAAGTGTGTTTTCATTGATTTAAAAGGTCAATTTCATGTGTGCATTGATGTCAAAGATAATGAAAAAGTTGTGATGTCATGATAAAGTGGTAATTTCATAGTATGATCAATGTTCTAGCATGGATCTTCAATAGTAGCTTGGATACATATGTTGATGGATGTTATTGATGGTATGGACATGTTGAAGAGACCCTATGGGTGTTATGAGTGCTTAGAGTGCTTATTAAAGTGAATGGAATTTATAAAATCAGTTAATTGAATGTCTAAGCTCAAGTATTCATCTTGATAGACAAGGTTAAGTAATTAATTTGATGACATCATATTTCAAATGTGTGAAGGTTTCAGGAGTATTTTGATACATGGATGGATTCCCATGTGAGATAATATAATATAGTTAAAATTTTAGGTATGTACATGGAGCATAGAAAAAATTATTAAGGTGAAAAGTTATAGCTATAATAAAAAGCATTTATTCTAACTAGATAAGGATATAATAGAGTGCATGATCTTGTCATTAGTGATATAATGTCACATGTGAAATTAAATATGTCAAAGGATGTTCATAAAGCATGCGCTAATGACATGTGTCATAATCACATAGTTTGAGCAGTAGATCTACAGTGAGCATGAAACATGTCAAATAGAGATCAATGGTGAGTGTGTGATTGTATAGTTATGATAAAATGGTGTGTATTTATTCAAAATGTCAAAATATGCTTAGAAGGCATGTGGGGTTACCAAATGGTATAAATTCATTGGAGTCAAATAGTCAATGTGCTCAAAAGGCACGTGAGGGTGCCAAGTGTCTTAATCATGATAGCACAGATCAATGATCAATGATGAGAGATGAAAGGTAAAGGCTAGTATATTCCCAAGGATATCAATGGAGTGTATTTTTTCAAATTTTATATGAATCATGAGATGATGACAAAGTGTTTTATGTTTAGTATTTACATAGTAATCATTGGAATTTGAATATTCAAATTAATAAAGGAAAAACCAGTGTTCATTATTTTTTTTATTTTTTTTGATATAAGATGAATTTGATGATGGTGTAAAAATAAAAATAATATAGTAATACAATGGATATCCATATAAATTGGTTATAATATTTGGATTTTTTACAATTGCATATATTGAGCTCCAAAGTTGACTGTGTGTTTGACCATGTTCTGTAAGTGACCTGAGAAGGATAATTAAGTTGTTCTTAATGGTATCTCAATGTTTTAAGATGAAATAAATATTTTAGAGTGTTTTATACTTCATTAATACTATATATATGTATTTTGGATGTTTGACCAATCCATATTTAATATAAACAATTGCTTAGAAGTTAATTGTGTTTGTTGAATGCACTGGCAGATTGAGTGGCCATGTTACAGGAGGGAGTTGAAGGTGTTATGAGAAAATTTGAATAATAAAATGAGTATGGAGGTGTTATATAATTATATAATACTTATGATAAGGAATTTTTTTATAGTTTTCCCCTGATCAGTTATGGAGAGTCAAAATAAGTTTGACTATATTTTGATTATGTATGACCAGTCTAAGTGATCATTTTGAGAGAGTTGAATTAAGTGCTTAGAACCTATGTTAAAGTGTCTAAATCACAAGGATGTGTATCATATATCCTAAAGTGTTGTCCCATGTTATTTAATCATATGGTTATGTGAAATATTTGAGTATTTTCTTTAGAAGTTTGAGACTATTTTTTTGTGTATGAAGGCCTAAAGAGCAAGGAGACCTAATTGGTAGGTTTAAGTGTTGAGCTGGTATTCCAAGTGGCATGGACCCATGGGGGAGTTATAAATAGTATATTGGATATAATTTTAATTTGTTAAAATAATTTTTAAAGGATGAAGATGGTCCAATTAGTCTCATATGTAACATGTGAGTATGAATGCCTACTTGTTTTAGGTCTCACCAAGACCTAATGGTGGTTTGGGGATAATGAGGTAACGACCAACCTATGAGAATGGATTTGAGATATGTATTAGCATGATATAAGTCTTAAGGGTTAATTTAATTCTTATTTTTGACTAATAATATAATATTCATGAAGATTCTATAAAGAGTGAAAGCAAAGGTGATGGTTTTTAGACATGAGATTATAGAATTGAGCAGTGGTGTGTATGCATATTCAAGAAAAAAAAGAATATTTGAAAGAGAAGGTATAGGTAAATTAGTACCATTAGTGTGTGAGAAATATTAGACATGTTTATATTATAAATTTGATATAGGAGGACACATTTGAGTAAGTTATCCCTAGAGGATCTTGAGAGAGATTGGAGGTGAAGAGTGAAGACAAAGGTGATCATCATCAATTGAAGAGTAGAAAAAGGTATTTAAGGTGATATATTTAGGTATCTAAGTGGGTGATTAGTTTCCTAAGGGTTTGTTTCCTCCTTTCAAGGTAAATATTGTTAAAGGTCTAGTTATTGTGGGTGCTCAACTAGATAGGGGTAGTAGCTCCTTGTGGGATTGGTATCTCACTAACCTAAGGGATGGGTGTTATTCGATCAGTGGGTGATGGTCTAAATGTTATATCTTGTTTTATAATACTATATTCTATCTTTTAGGTTTTATTGGTTTTTATCCCCAAAAAGGTTTTCCCACATATATGATGTGTTCATGTTATGTATGCTCTTATGTATGCTTTAGATATATGTGTTTTCATGTTTATGTTGATTGATCAAGTTGATGCATGCTAAATACTTAAGAGTTGGGAATTGAATTGGATTGTATTACATCACTGATTCACCCCTCCTTCAATGATTATACCTCTAAAAATTGGTATCAAATTATGTCCTTTTGTAAAGGCTTGACATCTTGAAGGTGATCCAAGGTACAATATGGGTATCCATCAAATACAAGGAGGTTTTTTCACTACGCAAGCACTGATATTCAATGGATCTAATTATGCCTTTTGGATTATGAGGATGAGGACCTATATCATGTCCCTAGGGTTTGACACTTTATAATCTATTGTGGATGGTTATTTTTCACCTACTACTCCTCCATCTAGTGCTACAAATAAGAAGTTGTTTAAGAGCAATTTTAAGGCAATGACTGCTATCACTTATGGTCTTTTAAAGACTAAATACACCAATGTAATCCATTGCATATCTACCAAGTAAATTTGGGATAAATTGAAGATAATTTATGAATGAGATTCGAATGTTAAGTTGGTAAAGTTGTAGACTCATCAAAGACAATTTGAGAGTCTCAAAATGAAAGAATAAGATTCTATTGCATCTTTTCTATAGAGAGTTGATGAGATTATGAACATTATCAAAGGTCTTTGAGATAATCTTGAAGAATATACTATAGTATAAAATGTATTAAGGTCTCTCTCTCTCTCAATTTTTATTCATAAGTGTCTATTGTATAATAAAGTCATGATCTTAGATAAAAATGGATTAATTGCATGGCATCCTTACTACCTATGAGATGATATTCAATGAGGATAAACCACCAAAGAAGGAAGTAGCACTCAAGATAGAAATGAAGTTAAAGAAAAATTTTCAAGGTAATAAACTCAAGGAAGATGAGATATATGATATTGATGATGATGAACTAATTACTTTGTTTACAAGGAAATTAAAAAAAAATGTTTAGGCAAGTATAAGGGTAAACTACCCTTCAAATGCTTCAATTGTGGAGAGCTAGGATATTTTGATAATAATTGCCCTCATAAACATAAGAAGAATGATGATGAAGATCATGGTTAAGACCAAGATGAAAACAAGAAAACATATAGGTCTAATAAGAGGAAGAAAGAATTCAGAAAGTATGACAACAAGAAGAGTCTCTACACCAATAAAGATTCTAGCTCATTAGATGAAAGTGAAGATAGTGATTTTGAGTTTGATAATGAATATGATGTTCCTATTGAAGATAAATCCCTCTTCATGATTGAGGAAGGAAGTTTTTCATATCAAAATGAGTCTATTTGGAGTGATACAGATAATGAAGAAGACAAGGAGGACTATGAGACTGAATTGAGGAATGTTCTTGAAGAATTTAAGATTGAGAAGAATATTAATAATAAAATAAAGTGTCAAATCAAGGAATATGAAAATAAATTTAGTGTGTTTGAGGAAATAATTAATGAAGACACCAAGGAGCATGAATATATGGTCAAGAATCTTAGTTGTCAATTAGAAATATTTTCTACAAGCCTAAAAGCTAAAGAAGATACATGTTCAAGGTATGTGATTGAAATTGAGTCATTAAAAGTTGAGTTAGAGAATACATATAGTAAGTTGAAGCCATTTTTTAGATTTGAAAAAATATCAAGTGATCTAGACAATATTTTGAATAGTCAAAAACATGCTAGTGATAGAACTGGTCTTAGATATGAAGAAGAACAAAAGAATGTAACTCAAGACAAGGTGAAGACTAATGTAAACAATGATAATCAAACCTTGAAGGTAAAAATTAGTCATGGATTGAATATGCTAGTATAATGAAGACAAATTAGATTAGATAACCAAATTCCATGAGGTATTCAAGTTTTAATGGTTACTATTATAAATGTAATCAATTTGGTTATAAGGATAGAGAGTGTAGAAGACCTAATAAGAATGAGTGGAATCATCAATCAAGTGGTGTGATCAAGGTTGAGTGTTTCAACTCTCATGATGTGGAACACTTTTAAAAACATTTTCCATTTAAATTAAGGCAAGTTGAGTTTCCTTCAAGAAGTATTTTTTGCTATAACTATGAGAAGATTGGTCACATTGCTAGGTTCTGCAAGCAAATGTTATCAAGTGAAAATAAGTCAATTAGGCTCATAGAGTGCAAGTAAGAAGAAAATTTAAATCATTGATGCCAAAGGTGGTAAGTGTGAGTCATGATGAGTCTATAGTTCTAAGTAATATGTTTTCTATGGTGGATAATGCTACAAAAGTTGAAGAGTGCCAAGGGCTCTCATGGTCTACTAATTTTATAAATGAAGAGACCAAGCTGAAGGAGAAGACCAAGGTGATGGTTGAGGCTCATTTTAAGGTGTGTATGGATTTAATTGAACATCATGTTATTGTTGAGAATGTTTCATGCAAAAACCAATAATTATTGATACCTAGTGATGAGGTTTTTAACTGCAAGATTCTTCAATTGAAAAGGTATGTCATAATCTATGTTATCCCCATATGTTATCAATACAGTCTAAAAAGAGAAGGAGAATGTTGTAGTGGATGAGAAATTTGTTTCTCTTAAGCCTAATAAGAAGAATAATCATTCCTATAGCTATAATAGGATCAAGGAAGTAAAAAAGGAGATGTGGGAAACTCTTGGTTTCACATTGTTTAAGGGCATTGTGAAGTAGGGTGTCTTTGTCTATGCTTCATAGGAGACATCTTTATTGTGGACAAGAAAGTATGTGTGATAAAGGTGTATTCAATACTTTGGTCTTAAAGGTATATTTATGTCATTTTGGA
Source organism: Torreya grandis (assembly GCA_037957365.1). Taxonomy (NCBI): domain Eukaryota; kingdom Viridiplantae; phylum Streptophyta; class Pinopsida; order Cupressales; family Taxaceae; genus Torreya; species Torreya grandis. The sequence continues at coordinate 272,346 of JARHVA010003610.1, forward strand.
TGCTTGTTCTAGTAGGTAAAATATTAAATAATGAAGGCAAGGTTGATGTGAAGTATGAGGAGGATGTGTGCAAGTGCATTCTAAGTGGTTTCATGTGATAGTAGGTTTGTGAATGATATTTTATGAAGAGGAATATTTGGATGATGATTTTTGGCATGCATGAGAGGACATATGATTTTACTTCATATATTTTATTTCAAGTCTCGAAGGTGTCTACACAAAGAGTTATGGATGTTGCATTGATCAAATTGGCTTGTTCATTTGTTAGTGATCATGGAGGTGGATTGAGAGAAAATATATGAAGATAAATGTGTTATTTCATCATGGTTTATGGTGGAACTCAAGAGGTGCCGAAGGTCAAATAAATTAGGATAGTCCCTCTTAAATTTTTTAAGGTGAGTTCAAGCAGTTTTTGGTGTTCATGTGTGTTTAATCCTCATTAATAGTAGTGCATGATCAAAGAAGAATGTTTTTATGGAACATGGTTGAGAATTTAAAGGTAAGAAGTGGTATGCATAAAGTTAGGGGGAGATAATGTAAATACTTTGAGTGGCTTGAGGATATATTCATAATTTAAGGATCATATGTGAGATGCTTTAGTCATGTTGAATATGTGGTGATATCTACTAAAAATGAGAATTCAATAATTATGATATGATGACTTGATCAAACCTAGTCATAATTATGAAAATATGTTGAATCTTCATGCGTAAGTAAAGGGAGCTTGTGAGTTCTATAGGTAAACAAGTCCAAGGATCAGAATAGCCCAAGTTTATATTGTTTTATGTCAAAGGGGGATCAATTGATTCATATGCATAAAATGAAAGTAATTATCCACCTAAAATTATATTTGAATATATATAGGATTTTAAGGGAAGCTTGGTGGCTTTGTAGTCCACTTTATCATTAATGGAAAAGGGGGAGAAGGAGAAGAAGAGGTTGCCATAAATGAAAAAGGGGGAGATTTTTAGAAAGTGTGTTTTCATTTATGTAAAACTTAAATGTCATGTGTGCATTGATGTCAAAGATAATGACAAAGTGGTAATGTCCTGACAAAGTGGTAATTTCATAGTATGATCAGTGTTCCAGTATAGATCTTCAGTAGTAGCTTGGATAGGTAGGTTGATGGATTTTATTGATGATATGGGCATGTTTTAGATACCCTATGGGGTTTAATAAGTTTTCATATTGCTTATGGAGGTGAACTTAATTCATTAGAGTAGTAAAATGAATGTTTAAGCTCAAGTAGTCATCTTGACAGACAAGGCTGAGTAAGTAGTTTGATGGCATCATATTTCATAATTATGAAGGTTTTAGGATCAGTTTGATACATGGATTGTTTCCCCTATGAGATAACATCATATGGTTCAAATTTAAGGTTTGGACATGGAGCATATAAAAATTTATTAAGATGAAAATTTGGCTTCTCAAATAGAATTTACTAAGTTCCCATACTGAGCCAAATTTACATTATCAAATATCTATGGTGAGCATTTAATCAGAGCATAGATCTAATGGTGAGAATTTATTATGATTGTATAAGGATATAATATATAAATTTATATTTTTATTATTTATTAAATGGCATGTGTGAAATTAAATATGTCAAAGGATGCTCAAAAGGCATGCGTTAGTGACATGTGTCATAATCATGTAGTTTGAGCAACAGATCTACAATGAGTATGAAACTTGATAGATAGATATCAATGTTGAGCACACAATCATGAAATTATGATCCAATGGTGTGTATTTAGTAAAAATTTCCAAATATGATTATAAGTAATGTGAGGCTACCAAATGGTATAAATTCATTAGAGTCAAATAGTCAATGTGCTCAGAAGGCGAGTGAGGGTGCCAAGTGTCTTAATCATGGTAGCATAGATCAATGATCAATAGTGAGTGATGAAAGGTAAATATCAAGATAATCCTAAAGATATATATGGATTTTATTTGTTAAAAATTTCTAGGAATCATGATATTATGACAAAGTGTTTGATGTTTAGTATTTACACAGTAACAATTGGAATTTGAATATTCAAATTAACAAAGGAAAAACCAATGCTCATTATTTTATTTATATATTTTGATATAAGATGAATTTGATGATTTTGTAAAAATAAAAGTGATAGAGGAATCCAAGATATATCCATATAAATTGGTTATAATATTTGGATGTTTTTAAAGTTGCATATATTGATCTCCAAAGTTGATTGTGTGTTTGACCATGTTCTATAAGTGATCTGAGAAGGATAATTGAGTTGTTCCTAATGTTATCTCGATGTTTTAAGATGAAATAATTATTAGAGAGTGTTTTAGACTTCATTAATACTATCTTTATGGATTTTTTAGGTTTTACCCATCCATATTCAATATGAAAAATTGCTTATAAGTTGAATGTGTTTGTTGAATACACTAGTAGATTGAGTGACCATGTTACAGGAGTGAGTTGAAGGTGTTTTGAGAAAATTTGAAGAATAAAATGAGTATGGATATGTTATAAAAGTATCTAAGGCTTATTATAAGGAATTTTTTCATATTTTTCCCTTGTTTAGTTATGGAGAGTCAAAATAAGCTTGACTATATTTTGATTTTGTATGACTAGTTTAAGTGGTCATTTTGAGAGAGTTGAATTGAGTGCTTAGATCTTGTGTTGAAGTGTCTAAATTACATGGAGGTGTATCATAATTCCTAAAGGGTTTACAAATATTATCTAATCATATTTATATCTTAAATATTTGAGTATTTTCTTTAGAATTTTAAGACTGTGTTTTCTATGTATGAAGGCCTAAAGAGCAAGGAGACCTAATTGGTAGTTGCAAGTGTTGAGTTTTTATTCTAGGTGAAATGGACCCATGAGGGAGTGATAAATGGTATATTGGAGATAGGTTTTATGATTTTTAAGCATTTTTAAAGGATGAATGTTTTCCAAGTAGTCTCACATGTAACGTGTGAGTATGGCAGCCTAATTATTTTAGGTCTCACCAAGACTCAATGGTTGTTTGGGGCTAATGAGGTAATGGCTGACCTATGAGAATGGATTTGAGATATGTCTTATAATGATATAAGTCTTAAGTTTTAATTAAATTCTTATGTCTGGCCAAGAATATAATATTCATGAATACTCTATAAAGAGTGAAAGCAAAGGTGATGGTTTCTAGACTTGAGAGTGTAGAGTTGAGCAGTGGTGTGTGTGTAGATTCAAGTGAAAAAGAGAAGATTTGAAAGAGAAAGTAAAATTTAGTTAGTACCATCAGTGTGTGATAAATATCATACATGTTTATCTAATCAATTTGATATAGGAAGATACATAGTTTAGTGCACCTAATGAGCTTAGAAGAGGAAATTTGAACAAGTTAGCCCTAGAGGTAGCTTGAGAGAGATTAAAGGTAAAGAGTGAAAACAAAGGTGATCATCATCAGTTAAAGAGTAGAAATAGGTTTTCAAGGTGATCTGATCAAGTATCTTAGTGGTAACTTGGTTTCTTATGGGTTTGGTTCCTCCTTGAAAGGTAAATCTTGCTAAAGATCTACTTATTGTGGGTGTTCATCTTGATAGGGGTAGTAGCTCCTTATGGGATTGGTATCTCACTAAACTAAGGGATGGGTATTCCTTGATTGGTGGGTGATAGTATAAATGTTAGATCTTGTTTATAGTAATATAGTCTATATTTTAGGTTTTAGTGGGTTATATCCCCCAAGAGGGTTTCCCACATATATAATGTGTTCATGTGGTGTATGCTCTTATGTATGCTTTAGATGTATGTGATTTCAAATCTATGTTTCTTAATTAATTTTATGTATTCTGAATATTTAAGAGTTGAGAATTGAATTGGATTATCTTGCATCACTAATTCACCCCTCCTTCTCAGTGATTCTACCTATAATAGGAATAATTTATTCAATCACAAAAAAGCACTCTAAGTCTATAAAATGTTTAAAATCTATGTTAACCATAGGTTCAATTATCACTTCTATACTTTCTCCAAGTAGGGGATCTAGCAAATGAGCATGCACCATAGGTTTAAATGGGGTAGGTGCATCAAGTGTATCTTCAGTTACCAATTCTTGTAGGAACCCAAAAAATTCTACATCTATCAAATACTGAGCTCAATTCATCTCTTCATTATTTGCCTCATCTTCATGGTGTTGAATTTTAATATATCCTTCCCCATTCCCTTCCAACTTGCTACATGTTTTCTCAACACTTCTATGTTCTAGATATTTCATTAGTCTATGTTATCTCTTGTTATACATCTATCTCCTAAGTCCTTGGGTGTCAATCTACTTGTCCCCTTCCATTATGATTCACCTACACATCCCATTTTCCCCCTTTGAATTTATCATACATGAAAGTAATGTATCCCTTCATCCCCAAATTTTCAAAGCCATAATCGACCATTAGCTTTTTAAGCTCAGCACTAAATTCCTTCATAAATGTGCCTCTAGGTTCATGTAAAAATTGGTACTCTACTTCCTCAGGGCATGAGTATGTTGAAACTAAAAAATCAATCATGTAACTATTTGGTGCTCCTTTCCACCATTTATCTATTGCTCTAGTCCAAGTGGCATCTAGGATTTTAAGCCTCTCTAGGCACTCTTCCATCCACTCAAAGCATTTTTCATAGCTTTATCTTATGTGGGTTGAATATGAAACCAATCACTGGTACACATGCTCAATAAATTTATAGAAAAAGATCTCATACAAATCATCATACAAGTTGTTTTGAACCCACTTTCTTGGATTTTGTCTTTTATAGGTTGGATGCTTCAATGTAAAGCTATATTCCACCTATTGTAACTAGTACTCAATGTTTTTTAGGGAGAGTTGGTACATCATTCTATTTCACCATTACAACAACAAAATTCAAAATGGGTCCTAAAAATAAAACCAAAATGTTGTAAAAAAATTCAAGTGCATAAGTTGTCTTAGTTGGGTCTTTACTTCTTACAACCAGGCATAAACATGGGATTGTCTTTCTACACTCAGTTGTGTTGGCATCAATTCACATAAGGTACAAGTCTCATGTGCTCACTTGAAGTGAAACTAAGAAGGAACCAAGGCTCACATTAGGCTAGTTGTTCCATGGCACAAGATTTCACCTGTGGGACTTGATCAATTCATAAAAGGCTTAAGTAGATCCATTGGCACAAGACTTTCATGGGATAATCTTGGTGGTCTATAGGCACAAGAATTTAGGTGTATTATTCCTATTCATAAGGGCATAATCCTTTATTTGACCATATCCTTGTATCATATCAACACTTGAAGGGTCAAGGGGTTACTTTCAGTTAAAGTGATCATATTAGGCTCATGCTTCTTAGCAAAGGTAGGATCACTTGGCACATGACCCTATCTACACTTAGTCTTTTCCTATAAGTATTGTTGATGTCATCATTTATCTTAGGGATGCCATTAACGGTGTAGCTAGAATCATGTATAAACATTTATTAACATAAATGCATGGAAATTACAACATTAAAATTAATATCGCATTTAATTATCAATGCAAAGGATGCATATACTAAAAATATCATGTTTAATTCAAACATTCATCACCATTAATCAAGCTTAAGTAATACAAAGTTCATAACAAAAAATACATTTAAGTTTATACTACTTAATGGCCTAAAATCTTACAGGTGAGCATGGGCATATACAAATGGAGCCTTCATGGCAGTTAAGTTAGTCTTAAGTCTAATGGAAGTCATTATAATACATATAGAACCAATTTCAATTCTCTATTTCTTCATTGCACTAAGTTTACATTTTTGGAGCAACTAGTTTGTGGTCCTTTTATAGCTCTTCAAAACATCTCTGCTAGGGTGGAGTGTGGACATCAAGTGCTAAGATGGAGCCTTAGTAAACATTACATCAACTTCATTACCATGTGCCCTTTGCATTTTAGTTTTTATGTATCTCCCAACCTAGAATATGCCCTATAAATCTTAGAATTGGTTAGCCCCCTACCAACTGGTGTAAGGTGTACATTAATTCCTCCAGCTAGCTCCAAGATTACAAAAATTCATCATCACTCAAAATGATCACCTCGTGATGATGTGTCTATTATGCTAACATGAATCCTTACATACTAAAATAAGGGTCCAAACACTAAACATACCTATGAACCTACTGAAGAGTCACCAAATATTTATACTTATATCCATCCTGATGAGTTACCTTGTACATCCACTAATAACCCATCTATATTTGAAAATCAACCATCAACATCCAAGTCCACATTTTCACCATTTATATTTTCAATTGTGGATGCAAACCTGGGAGAATATGAAATCCATGATTTCCATTATCTAGGAAAGATTCACATGTCCCCCAATAATCATGGCATGCTCCATCATATAAATCAAACACAAGTGGTTTTTAATTTTGGCAAAACATCTTTTGTGGAAGGAGGATTCCTTTCTAAGGAAAAAATTTAAAATTCTAACTCCTTTTGGCTCTACTCTAATGAATTAGCTATGTGTTTACAAAATATTCAATATCCTATACCTAAATTCATTATGTTTAATATCATGAACTACAAATTAAAAGGTCTTCATCTCCATAAATAATGCCTCATTGAAACCACCTATAATATCGATAAAAATGAATCCTTTCAAGGTATTGGATTCAAACCATCTAGTGTGAGCTTATGCAATTATGATAGTGACTTTTCTTCCATGTCTGAGGACGCCTATTTAAACACTAAAACAAGTTTCATTTTTAGTCATTTTGAAGACATATCCATCATAAATATATTTCATGATAACATAATTTTAACCCTTGAAATAACATCTCCACATCTTATCCTATGGGACCAACAACAAACACCCTCATTTAATCATTTTCATAATGATGAGACCATATCTTAGTTTTTCATAGTTAGAAATTATATACCAGTAGGAGATCACAAGAAAGGATTTTTATTTTAATTAGATAATTATGCATACTTTGGGTATCTTTTCAGCTCAATCATATCAATGAAACTACATCCTCTATAATATTAGATGAAGACACTCCCAATCAATAATATTTTGAAAAGGAACTTAATCTACCTTGACCTCTAACAAAGTTTCAAGAATAATCCACTTTATTAGTTTAAAATACTATCAACATCAATAATAAAACTGAATAAAATCCTAAGATTGTGAAACTTATCGCCTTCCTTGATCCAGAAGAATAGTCCATTTTAACTCTAATCATCAAGGAATTTTTAGATGTGTTTGTATGGTCATATGTAGATATGCTAGGGTTGGATCCTCTACTAGTTGTTCATCACATTGTTGTACATAAAGATGCAAAACTAGTCAAATAGAAACTCAAAAAAAATCATCTAAAGGTGGTATTAATCATGAAGGAGGAGTTTTAAAAATAGTTAGAATTTGGATTATATGATCAATATACTACTTAGAGTGGATATGTAATATAGTACCATTCACTAAGAAACTAGTAGTGATAATAGTCTACATATATTTTTGGGATATCAATAAAACATGTCATAAATATTAGACATGATTATTGATTCTAAATAAGGTCATGTGATGTTGTCCTTAATGGATGGTTTTTCATAGTATAATAAAATCAAAAATAGCTCTTGAATACTAACATAAGACAAGATTTATCACACCTTGGAGCACATTTTGATATCAAGTAATGTCATTTAGCCTCAGGAACATTGGATTCACTAATCAATATACAATGATAATTAGATTTCATGATATGCTTCATACTATTGATGAATACTATGTAAATGATACTTTGGAAAAATCAAGAACTATATAAAATCATCATATGTTACTATGCAACATTTAAGAATGATTTATTGAATACAAGGTTCATCTTAATCCAAATAACTTTTTTGGGGGGTTACTTCAAGTAATATTTTTAGCTTTATTATATCACAAAGAGGTATATAAATGGACCCTGCAAAGGTCACAACTATCATAGAAATTCCTTCACAAACAAACCTCAATAATATTATTAGTTTTCAAGGTAAGATTCAATCCATCCATAGGTTCATATCACAACTTTCAAACATATGACATCTTTTCATTTTTATTCTTAAAAAGAACATTATTTTTAATTAGAATGAATAATGTAAAAAAGAGTTTGAAAATATTAATCTATCTAAAAAACTCACCAATCCTAATGACACCAACTCTATGGAAACCTCTACTACTATATATTTTACTAACATAGTATGCATTTGGGGCATTGGTATCACATCATGATGAATAAGTGACATAAAGAGTAGTGTATTATCTAGATAAAACCTTGGTATCCTATAAACTAAAGTATTCTCCCATAAAAAATCATGTCTAGTAGTTGGTTTTACTTCCCAAAAAATTCTCCATTACATTCTTAATAATCAAACCAAAATCATTGTAAAGGTTGATCCACTTAAATATCCTTTCTAAATCAACTTTAATAGGGAGAATGGCTAAGTGGATCATGTTTCTAAGTGAGTTTGATATAGAGTATGTCACCCAAAAATGTATAAAATGACAAGTATTTGAAATACCTTCATAGAAGCACCATTGATATATTTAAAACCTCTCATCACAAATTTTCCAAATGAAGCTATCATGTTCTTGGATGAATCATTAGAGTAGCAATTGTACTTTGATGGGTCTTTCAAAAACCATGGCTTGGGGAAATGTATTTTTCTCATCAATCCACAAGGTGATCTCATTATGAAATCATTTCTGATAGGATTCCCTTGTACCAATAACATATTAGAATATGAAATTCATGTTTATGGCCTCAATCTCATAATTCAATGGAACATCCAACATCTCCTAGTTTTTTTTGTATTCATAACTAATCATCATACAAGTCACTAATGAATGCCAAGATAAAGATGATAAGTTATTTCCTTATAAATAGATGTTGGATAGTATTAAACAATGATTTTATTTTTTATCAAGTTTCTTAGGTCAATAATATGGTATTTTATGCTATGTCCATTATTGATTCACTCCTCGACATGCATCTAGATGACAATCATAGACAGTTCTTTGTGGAGTGCTTGATATTTACTATATAAGATACTCCTGACTTTGAAATGGTATGACATGATGTTGGTCCTAATTCTCCTTTGTACCAATATATATACACATATCTCCATGATAATGTGATCCCTCCCAACCTATCCCAAAATCACAAGAAATCCTTCATCCAATGAACTTCTCACTTTACCATCCTTGGAAATAAAATTTATTATAGGGGTTATGATAGAACTTTATTATGGTGTTTAAAATTTTAAGAGGTGAATTTATTTATTAAGGAAGTTCACAATTGTATTTTTGGTGTTCATATTACTGGCATGGTCCTTGCAAAGAAAATTCTTTGAATTGGATATTACTAGATAATGATAGAAATTTATTCATGCTAATATTCAATAAATGTATCATGTACTAAAAATATGGTGACCTAATCCATTTTACAACAATTATTGTAACCCCTTACCACTCCATGGCCAATCTCCACATGGGGTTTAGACCTCATTATAAAAATCAGCCCCAATTCTTCTAATGGGCATAAACACATTATCACTGCCACTAAGTACTTTACTAAGTGGTTCAAAGCCATTATACTAACATATGTAAATGGCAAATAGATTTCCAATTTTACCCTAAACCATATAATTTGTCATTTTATTATTCCTTCTACCATTATATCAAATAATGGTAAGCTGTTTCAAAAAAATATCAAGAGCCTTTTCCAAGCATACCATATCAAGCACAAACGGTCCAGACCATACTATCTCCAATGTAACAGTCAAGTAAAGGCATCAAACAAAAACAACATAAAAATCCTTAATCACATTGTCAATGATGTTGGTCATGATTTGCATTTACAACACTACCCTACTTTATGGGTTATTCATACTAGCATTCACACACCCATAAGGGATACTTCATACTCCCTTTTTTATGGATTGAGTCTATCTTACCTATTGAAATTGAGCTTCCATCTTTATGCATTTATTTACAAAATCTTGTTTATGATGAATAATATCACATTTTTAGGCTAAATGAGCTCGATCTCTTAGAAGATAAATGTCTTAATGCCCTTAACCATTTACAAGCCTATTAAAACTATCTTTATCATAGCTATGACAAAAAAATCAAATTTGGAGAGTTTTAAATGATAAATTGTTCTAAAAGAAAACCAACAAAATGCCAATGTCAATCATAAAAATAAATGCAAGTTTTAACCTAACTAGTTAAGTTTATACATCATCATTTCCAAATATGAATTGGGTACTTATAAACTAGATATATAAAAAGGTGAAGAGATTGATGATCCAATTAACATAATTCACCTCAATTGATTCCATTCTTACACTAATCTAGTGTTATTTTATATAAATAAATTATATATATATATATATATATATATAAACAAAAAGAGAAAGAAAAGATTCATATAAAAGTGAAACCCATTCTAATAGAACTTTGGAAAAGTACCATTGTGAAACCTAATTTTTGGCACCATGTGTAAACCGTTATCTATATACACCCTATTTATGTTGGGGGCATCCCATAATATTATCCATCCATTTATATATATATATCCCTATCAATTTTTAAATATACCTATTCATTTATATATATCCCATCTTTTTATTTGCCTGACATTTTAGTTTAAGGTTTGATCTTCATGGTTACATATATACACATTTGATCATGTTTTCATATAATCTTGTACATAATCCTTAGATAAATCACTTATACATCCAACACAACAACACCCATCCATAATAAAACCCTACCATCTATCATAATTTTTTGGTAGGGTATCTCTTCATCATCATCTTACCTAATATCATTACTTTTTGTTTCTTCCCTCTATTGTGAGAACTACATCAGCCTAAGATCCATAAGGAGTATGTAGGCAAAACTCATTTACATGGGGTGTCTAAGGTCATCCTGGCCACCATCTCCCAAAATTCCAATAACATCCAAAAACATTATAAAAACCCCAAAAATATAAAACAATCACAAAAAACCAATCAAAAATCCCTTTTCCTTGCTCAACATACCCTAGTCATTCCTTATGCAAATTACTCATCAAATGATTATCATTGTAAAATATCTAATATGAAAAAGGTTTTTACTCTAACTAATGACATCCATGTCAGGTACCCCTCGAACAACAAACATGCTCTGGTACCAATTGATGGGGAATCTAAGAACAAACACAGCTGTTCTGATCCCACTTGTTAGGATCTTGCTCCTTAGAAAGAGCACAATATGATTACCAAACTTAAGCAATTAAATATGTGGAAATATACCATAAATACAAGTAAGTAGAATTCACCAATAGCACAGAATATGAGAGACAATATACAGTCTTATATATTAATACTTGTAAAGAAAAGAATACAATAAAGAGCCGCCACACTCTTCCACCTTACAGAGGCTTCCCACACCTCAAGTGTACAGTAATTCTTCTTCAAAACACTCTCATACCAAAAAAATGGTCCCAACACACAACTCACACACAGAATTGGTGTTCACCTCTCCAACCAGTCAGTAATAACCCTGCTAGTACACCAAGCACTCTATAGTACTTCAAGTTGATCTCCCATGAACCTGTAACCTGCAATTCAACAGACCATACTCACAATGGAAGGATCTTCCTTGCCTTCCTTTCTAGCTCATAATGGAACTAGGAGGAACACACACTTTGTTCTCTTCACTAGCACACTTTACAATACATGCCAATGGGTCTATAAATAGATCCCAGACTTAAAAAATAACTTAGACTCCTATTTTACTAATAATAGTGTCATGTCCCCTTTTTCGTGGACATGGACAGACTTGATGGTTAGCCTATTATACGACCTTCGTAGGCTAATAGGATGGATAGAGGGTCATAATGGAGCTTGGCTTGACTTTGATTCATAGGATTTCTACATTTGATTTTCATTCAGGTTATTTTAGACATATTTAGCCAGGGCTCCTACTTTTTAGGGATATTTGATATGCAGCAGAGCACCTTTATTTTGGTATGGTCATGTGCAAAATCACTCCCTGATTCACCTGCTTCGATCGATTTGAGGATCCGACGTATATTGAGGGAGATATTAATATTTGATTGATTTAATCAAATATTAATTATTTGGTCTCATTAATTATTAATTATTTGCTCTAATTTTAAATTAGAAACCCTAATGCTAATTTAAGAAAACCCTAATTAGGGCAAGCATATCTTTTGAGGGTATAAGGGTTTCACATGGAGGCCATTATTAATTATGCTAATGATTATTGATTATTGATTTTGAAGAATTTCTTCTGTGAAGACTGAGCCTAGGGTTCCAGGATTCCATTACAGTGGAGAACGTTCCCTCTTCATTGTGTGTGATTTAGAGGCTGTGAGATATCAGCTGATTTATTACCAAATTGAGAGATAGCTTCATCCAGAAGTTATCACAGAATTCTAGGGTTGAGAGATAACTTCACTCAAAAGTTATCACAGTATTACAGGTATTTATTTTATTAGTTTTGATTCAATAAATTATACAGATAGAAATATTCTGTATTAGAATAGTATATCTTCAGATCAGGGTGTTCAGCAATCAGGGGTTAAGAACAAACAGGTTGGCGGCCATACTAAATCTGTACAGGTCCGTTCAGATCAGCTCAGGGACCGACCTCGGCAGACAGAGGGCTACAGTGACCGACATCGGTTGACTGAAGACCAATGTTGGCAAAAAGCCGACCGACAGGGACCGACATCGGCGATATATCGACTGACGACGGTGTCTGTGTGTCGACACAGAAAATCTGAGACTTCCAGAATTGCAATTTTATTCCCAGTTTGCACGAATTCAGGGTTTTAAGACCTTATCTGTAATATTTTTTGGTTGGCATAAGAAAGGACATCTATTGTAATCAGCTGGATGAATGATAAGATCTGTGATTTGTTTATGCATGTTTGAATCTTTTTTGCAAATTGCATCTTGTTCAGAGCTTTATGTGTTTATATGTTCCCTGTTTGAAAGGGGATATTACAGTTGTTCAGAGCTTTTGTGCAGATAAAAGAGCCCCTAAGTAAGGGACATCACAGTGGTATCAGAGCCAAATTCTTGCCATCCTGTTGGGCACATCAGAGCTAATGTCTTGCCATCCTGTTGGGTGGTTTGGGTAGATTGAATCAGCAAAGTATCATGATGCCTTCATATACTCAGAAACAGTGGGACAATGATATGAAGAAGCTGGAACACAGTCTGAAGTAGTTGGAAGCAACCCAGAGGAGGATGAAGGAAATTCTTTCATATCCTACATCCAAAAACAAACCCGCAAGGTATAAGACAGTGAATGATGAGTGGGACTTATTACCTCCTCATGTTCAAGAGAGGACGACCTTTGATCGTTTTGTCAAGCTGAGGAGAGAGCACTACAGATCACTTAGACGAGAGAGCAGCATGTCCCATAATTATTATGATTATGAGATAGGATATAGTGAAGATGATGATGAGTTAGATGCTTGCACTCAGAGTGTACAGGTGGGCTCAGATGTTAGTGCACTGAGGGTTGATGATCTCTCAGTTATGACAGAGATTGTAGAAGAGTCCCAGGATCCTATTATTGCAGATGACACTCAGGAGAATGCAGTGGACAGTTTTGAGGACTTAGTTTCACCGGTTGTTTCTCTCTGTATGGAAGAGTTAGACAGTGATGCTACAATTGTTGATACTCCATCTGTTGATATGAGCTTTGGCGTTGATTTACAGAGTGTGGATGATCATTTGTATATTAGGGTGGTTGGTGATGAGTACCTTCCTGTAGTTGTTGCTGATGAGCATATTGTTGAGGCTGATACACATATTCAGGATTTGGGAGTACCTGATTCTGATGAGCTTGAGATACCAGTGGAGTCGAGTCTCCAGATTGATTATTCTCACATAGATGATAGTGTGGTACAATTGGTTGTGCCACCTTTATAGAGAGATCAGTTGGGGTGTGTGGGGGAGTATGTTGATGCTTCCACATATAACTTCTACTATGCTAAACCATTCATGGAGTATTTGCTGGATAGTGCAGGTGTTCGTCTGGACTCACATAAGATGACAGAAGGTGTTCTTGTCCGAGGTTCTAGTGCTATTAGCAGATTGGGTGAGGAGATTTTACGAACCCTTTCTACTATGTTACCTTATAGGGATGTTGAGGTGATGTTTGTTGAGCCGAGATTGGAGCCATCCATTGAGTCCCAGTTTGGCAATAGTGAGCCAAAAGTAGAGTTTGGGGGTTCTTACCAGCATCATACGGTGAGGTATGCTCCTTATTCTTCTTTGCATCTAGAGATTAGTTTTGGTGTCAGTGACTCAGGGACCAATGATTGTCATATCCACGGTCCAGATGGGTGTGAGTATCAGTTAGATAGGGACTTGAATTTTGACAGGGTTGATATTTTAGCTGGCTTGAGTCCCTCAGAATGGTTTCTTCTACCGACATCTACAGTTGGTTGTCAGATAGTTGTTTGGGTGTCGAATGCAGTTTTTCAGTTGCTAATTTTGATACTGTTGATGCTGTTGATGTTGATGATTTATTTGCATGGGTTGATTGGTGACATGATGGATGTTACACAACTTTTTCCTTGGGATCTAGGGGGATCGAGTAGTTCATTGTTCCGAGATTGCTTGGGGACAAGCAATTTCCGGAGGGGCGGATTGTCATGTCCCCTTTTTCATGGACATTGATAGTCTTGATGATTAGCCTATTATACGACCTTCGTAGGCTAATAGGATGGATAGAGGGTCATAATGGAGCTTGGATTGACTTTGATTCACAGGATTTCTACATTTGATTTTCATTCAGGTTATTTCAGACATATTTGGCCAGGGCTCCTACTTTTTAGGGATATTTGATATGCAGCGGAGCGCCTTTATTATGGTATGGTTATGTGCGGAATCACTCCCTGATTCACTAGCTTCGATTGGTTCGTCGATCCGACATGTATTGAGGGAGATATTAATATTTGATTGATTTAATCAAATATTAATTATTTAGCCTATTTTTAATTAGAAACCCTAATTCTAATTTAAGAAACCCTAATTAGGGCAAGCATATCTTTTTGAGGGTATAAGGGTTTCACATGGAGGCCATTATTGATTATGCTAATGATTATTGATTATTGATTTTGAAGAATTTCTTCTATGAAGATTGAGCCTAGGGTTCCAAGATTCCATTGCAGTGGAGAACGTTCCCTCTTCATTGTGTGTGATTTAGAGGCTGTGAGATATCAGCTGATTTATTACCAAATTGAGAGATAGCTTCATCCAGAAGTTATCACAAAATTCCAGGGTTGAGAGATAACTTCACTCAAAAGTTATCACAGTATTACAGGTATTTATTTTATTAGTTTTGATTCAATAAATTATATAGATAGAAATATTCTATATTAGAATAGTATATCTTCAGATCAGGGTGTTCAGCAATCAGGGGTTAAGAACAAACAGGTTGGCGGCCGTACTAAATCCATACAGGTCCATTCAGATCAGCTCAGGGACCGACCTCGGCAGACAGAGGGCTATAGTGACCGACATCAGTTGACTGAAGACCGACATCGGCAAAAAGCCAACCGACAGGGACCGACGTCGGTGATATATTGACCGATGATGGCGTCTGTGTGTCGACACAGAAAATCTGAGACTTCCAGAATTGCAATTTTATTCCCAGTTTGCACGAATTTAGGGTTTTAAGACCTTATCTGTAATATTTTTTGGTTGGCATAAGAAAGGACATCTATTGTAATCAGCTGGATGAATGATAAGATCTGTGATTTGTTTATGCATGTTTGAATCTTTTTTGCAAATTGCATCTTGTTCAGAGCTTTATGTGTTTATATGTTCCCTGTTTGAAAGGGGATATTACAGTTGTTCAAAGCTTTTGTGCAGATAAAAGAGCCCCTAAGTAAGGGACATCACAGTGGTATCAGAGCCAAATTCCTGCCATCCTATTGGGCACATCAGAACTAATGTCTTGCCATCCTATTGGGTAGTTCCAGGTTCAATTCGATTATCAGTATGGCTCTAAGAGGGGTCAAAGATTTGGAAGAAAGCATGCACAATGCAAAGAATAAATTAGATCATCCATTTCAGCAAGCAGATGACACTCTAAAAATTTTGGAGGAGTTCGACACTTATTTAGGCAAGGTTGAGCATTCAAATACTTATGAGATGCAAACAGCATTATTTCCAGCGTTTGATTCGTTGGTGAAGCCCCGATTATTGAGACATCATGATGAGGTGGTAAGACTTGCAGCTCTCTCTTGCATTAGTGAAATGATGAGGATCATAGCTGGCTTTGATTTTCATGATGATCAGATTATGAGAGAGGTACTTTATGCCATGGTAAAAAGCTTCGAAAAGTTGGATAACATTAGAGACCCTCATTTCTCAAGGAGGGCAAGATTACTTGAAACATTTGCAAGGTATGGATTTGAAAACGTTATGATGTTATTAGGTTGTATTGGTGAAATTTGCATGATGTTTAAAATATTTTGGAATATTTTAGATGAGTTTCATTCTAGCAATATATTGGCATCAATGCACTCTATTATGTTCACAATCTTGTTTGAGGAGGAGGATAAAATTTCCAAACTCTTGGCAGAAGATTTATGGTATGTCTGGACAAAAGGGAGAAATGTATCACCTAGAGCTTGCATGTGGTTAAAGAATTTAATTAATAGGCCCAAGGATCATAGTGCTTTCCCTATGACATGCAACCACTTGCATAATGAGTTTGACAGTCATGCTGATCCAGTACAGGGAGATATTAACACATCTTCAGGTAATGATTTATCTACATTATCTTCACAGGGAGGAGTAGTTGAGGATGTTGTGGATGAGCTTTGTCTTAAGGTGAGTTTAACTCAGGGGTTAGACAGTGAGGATGAGTATGATGCTTGCATTTAGAGTGTGGAGGTGTACTCAGATGTTAGTACACTGAGTGTGGGTGATGAGTATGTTTCTATAGCTGCTTATGAGGAGCATGTGGTTGAGGCTCACACACATATTCAGGACTTGGGAGTACCTAATTCTGAGGAGTTTGGGATACCAGTGGAGTCGAGTCTCCAAATTGATTCTTCTCACACATATGACAGTATGGTATAGTTGGTTGTGCCACCGTTACAGAGGGATCAGTTTTGGTATGGATTAACACCATCTTTTGTAGATGGGATTTGCAGTTGCCAAGTACACAGCCTACAGTATCGACACATCCAGGGCAATTGTGATTTCAGAGATTGGTTGAGTTGTGTTCACCAATTTGATTATGGGTTCCTCTTTGTTTTACTTCTGATGATATTGCAGGTACTCACATTGGTTCACAGCAGTGCAGAGCATAACTACATTTGGGATCCAGGTGGATCGAGTAGTTCATTGTTCCGAGATTGCTTGGGGACAAGCAATTTCTAGAGGGGCAGATTGTCATGTCCACTTTTTTGTGGACATGGACAGACTTGATGGTTAGCCTATTATACGACCTTCGTAGGCTAATAGGATGGATAGAGGGTCATAATGGAGCTTGGCTTGACTTTGATTCACAGGATTTCTACATTTGATTTTCATTCAGGTTATTTCAGACATATTTGGCCAGGGCTCCTACTTTTTAGGGATATTTGATATGCAGCAGAGCACCTTTATTTTGGTATGGTCATGTGCGAAATCACTCCCTGATTCACCTGCTTCGATCGGTTTGAGGATCTGACATATATGGAGGGAGATATTAATATTTGATTGATTTAATCAAATATTAATTATTTGGTCTCATTAATTATTAATTATTTGCTCTAATTTTAAATTAGAAACCCTAATGCTAATTTAAGAAAACCCTAATTAGGGCAAGCATATCTTTTGAGGGTATAAGGGTTTCACATGGAGGCCATTATTGATTATGCTAATGATTATTGATTATTGATTTTGAAGAATTTCTTCTGTGAAGACTGAGCCTAGGGTTCCAAGATTCCATTGTAGTGGAGAACGTTCCCTCTTCATTGTGTGTGATTTAGAGGCTATGAGATATCAGCTGATTTATTACCAAATTGAGAGATAGCTTCATCCAGAAGTTATCACAAAATTCCAGGGTTGAGAGATAACTTCACTCAGAAGTTATCACATTATTACAGGTATTTATTTTATTAGTTTTGATTCAATAAATTATACAGATAGAAATATTCTGTATTAGAATAGTATATCTTCAGATCAGGGTGTTCAGCAATCAGGGGTTAAGAACAAATAGGTTGGCGGCTGTACTAAATCCGTACAGGTTCGTTCAGATCAACTCAGGGACCGACCTCGGCAGACAGAGGGCTATAGTGACCGACATCGGTCGACTGAAGACCGACGTCGGTAAAAAGCCGACTGACAGGGACCGACGTCGGTGATATATCGATCGACGATGGTGTCTGTGTGTCGACACAGAAAATCCGAGACTTCCAGAATTGCAATTTTATTCCCAATTTGCACGAATTCAGGGTTTTAAGACCTTATCTGTAACATTTTTTGGTTGGCATAAGAAAGGACATCTATTGTAATCAGCTGGATGAATGATAAGATCTGTGATTTGTTTATGCATGTTTGAATCTTTTTTGCAAATTGCATCTTGTTCAAAGCTTTATGTATTTATATGTTCCCTGTTTGAAAGGGGATATTACAGTTGTTCAGAGCTTTTGTGTAGATAAAAGAGCCCCTAAGTAAGGGACATCACAAATAGACACGTAGATCAAGACTCAAAATAGCCTTTAACATGCAAACACTCTATTCACTAAACTAACTATTCGTGCAATGAACAGTTCTAGAACACACAGGCAACTGACTCTGATCCCTGCTTGCCTGGTGTTGCCAACATCGGCCGACTTCCTACCGACGCCGGTTGCCTTCTACACTGGTCATGACCGACGTCGGTCATGCTACCGACACCGGTGCTTCTGGGTCTTCAACAACCTCCTTTTCTTTGTCTACAACAAGTTGAAGCTTTTAGCTCCACAACCTAACAATCCAAAATACATTTGTTTGCTTTTTTGTATAGTTACTCACTTTATTTGTACAAATTATGTGTTTTGTTTACTTATTTTTATACTCAGCTATTTACTTCTTCATTTATTTTCACTACTTGGTTTCATTATTTCATATGCTTATTTTTATTCTTTATTGAGTCTAGATCACTATGTTCATTACAAATAGTGCTATTATGATCTTTCAAATCATGATGCATTAAGTCTTGCACTTGTGACTCTATCAGTCCCTACACGTATAACACAATAAACATCATGGTTTTTATATACCATTGGTGCATATTTTCTTGTACAACATAAAATTAAAGGTTTATAAACTCATGTTTGAACATAATGCTAAAAATATTGTTATAAATCTAAGCCAATACTATAAAAAAAAATTATTTAATGCATCTTAATTTCACAAATATATTTCACATCCATTTTTATAACTCATCATAAATCTCAAACCAAAAATAATACCACATGTCAAATATCAAATATATAAGAGATCAAATCACGTATACATACTATCCATCTACTACATCTATCAAAAATAAAACAAATATAACATAAGTTAATCAATAAAAAAATCACGTGAACCATAAGCCATGTATTTATGTATGTATGTATCATGTGTCCATAAATACATCTCAAGTACATCTCAAAAATGTGCATCTATCATATATCATCTATCCTTTAGCTCTTTCTCTGACCCTCTAAATGGGGTGATGTTGGTCATGGTGGTGTACTTGATGGATGTTGCATGGCATGGTGAGATGATTGACCAAAAAAACACTTTGATGTCACAGTTTGTGTTTCCCTCATCCTTAATCAAGATATTACTATGTAAATACTCTCTAAACAAAGGTGATCAATGCTTAAGTGGCACCAATCACTCATGGATAATTTTATAGTAAGTTTCCTACTCCATCACCCTCACAACATTGGATAGGGCATTCAATTGGCTCAATGCAGTCAATATCTCATTCACCTTTTGTAGATCTATCTCCAAGGCATTCCACTCTCTATGGTATCTTTTTGCAATCCCCACATCATCCTTTGATTTTTTACCCACATCAAAATTCACTAGACCCTCATCTCTAATCCCATCATTTATAGTCAATATATCAACCTCCATTTGTAATCTCACTATATTTGCAGCTCTCTAATCCCTTTTATCCACTTTATCACCCTACAGGCCTATAATGTCCACATCTCACACTCTAATCTCATCATGTAGCCTCTTAATCAAGGCCTCATCATCCCCACCTATGTATATCTTTAGTGTTGTATACATCTTTATGTCCACCCCATATCCCTACTTATCACTATCAATCACAATCATATGTGTATCTACTTCTTGATATATTTCCCTCAATCTTATCAGTCTCTACTTCGTCAACTCACACATCCTCCATGTGAACCTCCTCGCCACTAGCTTGTCTTCCACTTCTAAGGGAAACTACTTATATGGGTTCCTATTTTATCCTATACTTTTTGGTCGTATCCTAAATTATGCATATAATCTTTTTCTCCATGTCCAAGGTCTCACATAGGGAATTATTAATATAATGGTTCACATTTTCTCCCACTATATTTTATAGGCATTAATCACCCCTAAATATGTTATATCCCTCCTCAGTTGATAGCATACATATGTGTCTAGTAATGCTTTACCACCCTCAGATATATACCTAGTGCCCATTTAGGTCTATCTTAAATTTCTCATGCAAACACATGTGGTTGTACTAGTACATCATGTCATATAATAAATTATCTCAACACTTGATCTAGCCTATAACACTCTATAATATACTCATGTTGGCCAATAAGGTAACAAAGTGTTAACATGTAATCCACGTAACATACATCATATGCCCAATGTGGATCCACCTCCCTATATGGTCTCTATGTAATATCTATTTTCCCCAACTATTCCAATACCCTCTAATAAAATGTCAAGTCTCTTATATGTGTCCTTTGTGCACCTATCACAATATACCATCCATATGCAAATAGATCTCCAACATCTCTCTATCTCAACATCCCAACAAGCCTTTCCACCATAATATGCTCCCATTCCCACACCTACAATAGTGTGTATAGGCATATGTTAGTTGTTCACTTGTACAAGATTGTATGCAAGTATTTATACAAGTGTGCCAAAATGCAAGGTCCCCATGTGAACTTTGTCACACTCTAAAACATATATGTAATAAATCTAATAAGCCTATGGTAAATAATCTCCCACTCTTATCTAGTAGTAACACATGACTAAAAAGATCCATAATCACCAATGTTAGTACAATTATCTCATCCAATGCTATGTAGGCATCCAAGTCTATCCCATATTCTATCATAGGGAAAATGCCTCTCCAAACACATTGGCTAATGATATTTCATGTGTAATCTATCTCCAATAAATCTTCACACCCCTTATATGTATGTGAAGTATCATCCATACATCCTCCAAGGTCACCATCATCTCAATTATTAGTTACTATAATGTGGTGGTCTCTAAATGCCAACACTCTACCAAAGTTGCAAGTAATGTCGTATCTTCATGGATCTCTAGCATCTCTACAACATATGCCAATATGACTTCCTCTAAGACACCCACCTCATAATCAATACATATTTCTATTAGTTATAACACAGTTGACCACCTATCCCACATAGTAAGTAAAGTCATTTATCATGTACACATCTGAAATGTATAGTGTTATTCATTTTCACATTATAAATCAATTTATCATCTTCATTATTTCCATCCCACCTATTCAAGATGACATCTCTATCTAATAGGATAAAAATGATAAATTTACCAAAAAAAATTAACAAATTTATTTCACCCTTAAGATGAATTCACCACTCTAATGAATTTTTTTATGTTACAATGAACTCACCATAGATTTTAATGAATTCACCATTGATTTTAATGAAACTATTATTCTAACAAAACCACTAATCTATCTCATAAACCCAACATTTTCACTAATTAAACTATCAATTTCAAAATGGTGGGTTTATTTAGCCCAAATTTCCCTAGAATTTATGACCCTCAAATCACAAACCAAGTATTGAAAATATGACCTACCAGATCACCTCTCTCATCTAGCCTCTAGAACATTTAGACTCTCATTGTGATGCCTATTAGCTAATATATGCTCCATTTTCCTCTCACAATCCAGAGAAAAATATAACACAAGGTGTATAATCAACACAATTCACATAAATGAACTTCAAACAATTAAATTTAAATTACCCATACCCCTATATATTCACCCAACCCTACATTTTTAATCATATTTTCCACCCTATCACCTCATTTTATCTTCCAATCATACTACCATTTCATCAGATTACTCAATATATTTACTTCAACTTGAAAATTAACATAATAAATTTTATCAATTATCCTTGGAAAATTTATTTCTCCTTTTATAGCCCATAACTTACCAATGGGATATATCATTCCCACATCTACTCCTATGTGTTAATAATTCATGGGGTAGAATCTAAGTGTGCAACTTACAAATGGGGAATTATATTTCTCCAAATCCACTCTCGAGCACCAATCCACTTGGGGAAAATATTTTCACATATGCTTATAATCATGGAAGAATTTTATTGAGATTCTTAATTTGTTAAACGATGGTATTAACTCTATCATTTTTCATTTACCTTCATTCATTTTGATTTTTTGACTTCATCCATTCTCTTATACAAACACTCGATGGGGCATCATGTTATCATTAAAATCCATTGGGGTATCATATTTATATATCCATCTTCACTCTAATTTTTATTTATTCTTTGAAAAATCATTGCTTTTTCTAATTGCAATGCCCTTTCAATGAGTAGAAAATGTAGACACCTAAATTCTGCCATAATTAGAGTCATATCAACTTTGTTTAAAAATGACACACTAACCCAACCATCATTATAAATTAGAATTTTGTCCTAATATCATTTCCATCCAATTTTCAAATAATTAATCAATCCATATTAATTAATTTATGATATACACCTAATTCCATAAAACTATATAAAATACAAAATTTCCAAGTCATTAGACATCTTCCATGCTTCTCTCAACCAAATTTTGAGTCATCCAATCACTTCCTTAACTTCCTCAACCAATTTTTTGAGTCATCATTGAAAATTTCAACTAACTTGGTGAATCATACAACTAACTTGACTCATTCATAAGACATTTTCAACTACTAAATAAATTTCTCCTTTTATCTCAAACACATGAGGAATTGGCCTCTTCCAAATGGATGAGGACTAAAATCCAACCATTAATATTATCCAATAAATCTAGATTTATCCCAACCATTCATCTTCTCACAAAGAGCTTATAAATATAAAGGACATCCTTTATTTTCATCATCCATCTTCAATCTATTGAATTGCTATTAAAATTATCCTATGCATCCATTGAGAAAATAAATATCATATGTCCATATGCCACTAAATTTATCTATACTTGGAGAATTGAGTTGAGCACCCAAATACACATTTTCAATATTAAATCAAATTTAGACAATGGATAAGGTGATGTACTTAGTTTGCATGATGGTATTATAAGTATTTAATTTATTTTCCTTTATTTTAATAGCTCAATATGAGGTTTTTGTTTAGATTTAGAATAGGACTTTACATTCATTTGTTTTCCTAATTCACATAGGTTCTAAAATTTATCTTTCACAAATATGATAGTGATGATGAACTTCTTTATGATATGATATATGAACAATTACACAAACTCAATTTTGATCTACTTAATCATCTATCCCATAATCTATTCACACCTATAAGCCCTGGTACATACATGTTAAATCCATTTCCAAATTATATAAAACTAAACTTAGATAAACGTAATGTAAAAATAATAGATTAACATGTGAATTCTTGTTATACAATTCATCCCTCTTAGTTAAAATATTTAAGTCAAACTTATAAGGGAAAAATTCAAATACATCATGTGAATAATGTGAAATCCTCACATAGGTCTCCATAATAGATTTTACAAATCATGATAGCACAAGATGCTCTATATACAATACTTTATGTGATAATTGAGCACAAAATAATATATTTACTACCTAATAGGCATATTCCACAAAGAAAATTGGCATGTACAAAAGGATGAAAATATTAAAAATATCATAAAATCATAGGCCATGATACAGATCATTGTGAGGCATCACAAAAATAAATTTAAAAATACAAAAATGAAGGGTGTATATAGATTATGCAAGAACTGTGATAAATAACCTTGATATTTAACAATTCAAACATATAAATTACATGGGGGCATACTTGAAAGTGCCTATAAAAAGAAGATCTAACCATTATTTAAAATATTAATGGGGACTATTATGAATATCTCAAGATTGATATTAATAATTATAACACAGTCTATAGTGTTCCATGTTTCTGATAACTAGGACATACTACATATGAGTTAAATCATTTTACACTCCTTTCATAATCTCTAAGATATATTATCTTACCCATCACATGTGGACCAAAAGTGGTCCCTATGGTCATAATGGTATTATATCATCAACCACCTTTGACATTCCATTTTGGGAAGCATTTTTTAGCTAATATGAATTGATAATGGATACTATAATCATGTGTCTCACTTTTCATTTTGAGGGTAAGGAGGTTCACATCCAACATGATGGATATAATTATAAATCAATATAAATGGATTCTATATGCAATTATAAATGCATCATGTCTATAAATCAATCCTAACTTGGAGAATATAGATCATACTTACACTTTTGATTTGGGATACATTAGACATTCAAAAACATAACCAATATGGGAATCCACTAGACCTAATTAGGAGATATATTACCACAATAAAAAATTATAAGGAGGGTTCTAAAGCCTCCAAACAATCAAAATCATGAAATAGCCCTAATTAAGCCCTATGTTTTCATATTTCACTAAACTAATAAAAAGTAAATCAAAGAAATCTAATCTAGTGCTCACCAAAGCTTATGGCATAATATGAGGGTTAGTAAATAAACAAACATGCATAGGAAAATCTCAATTAAGATATGTATGAGTAAAACCCTAATGCATGGAGAAGAAGAGTAATATTATTTGAAGCCAATACTTATGCTACTTCTATCTACTAAAGAGAGGAGCAAAGTTAGAGAATACTTACTTGAAATATATACCCATTGAGAATCAACCTCTCCCTTAGCCAAAAAGGATTCATAAGAGGTTGTTTTGGTTTATAAGGATCACTAAGAAAGGCCAAAGCATCCAAGACTTATCTACAAGACTAGATTCTCCAAGTAAAAACCCTAATCTAAGACTCCTCAAGTAGAATGGTAGAAGAACAGATTGTAAAGAAGTGCAAGTAAATAATAACTCTTTTCCATTACTAAAGAATGATGAAATAATCTTGTATTTATAGATGGATTTAATGTTAAGCCCTTCTAAAAAATTTAACTAACAAGATTGACCCAATCAACCTAGTAATGTTATGGGCAAAAATTCACTAAGTCATAGGCTAGGTTGGCCAAGAACTGACCTATACCCTAAATGAATTTTACCCAAAATAGTATAGGGTTGACTTAGTATAGTAGATTGTTGAAAGGGGCTTAAGGTGAGGAAAAGAGGGATAGAAAGTGGGAAAATACTGAAGGAGTATGTAAAAGAGGAGTAATAACTTAGGGAATAGTTTTTAGGAGCTATTTGGATTGGTAATAAGTGGTAATAAGGGATAACAATCCTAAGAATCACCGATAGTCTACCCACCCCTTTTTTGATACACCATTTAAGGCATGCACTCAGAGAGATTGAGTCTCGATAGGTTTTTATAAGATGTAAATCATCAAAATTTTATAAAAGTTTGAAAATATCATGTTTATACATATGCCCCACTCAAATCTCATCACATATCACTAAGGTGCAATAGGGGATGGTGCTTCGAGAAAGAACATAGTAACACACAATGTTGAGTCTAAAAAAATTTGTAGTATTTTAAAGCATAAAATAACTAAAAGTAAATGACTAAAATAGAAATAACTAAAAAGTAAATGTATGTGTACCTTCACTTACCTTTATCATTAGATGGTTATCTATTGTGTTTGTAGTGTTGATTATAGAGGGCATAGAGACTAATTTCAACAAACCCAATAATACAAAACTAAAGATAAAAAATAAACAAACATAGGAAAGCCAAGATAATTGGTGCTATTTATATGGGACATACTTCAAAATTTGGCAAAAAGGGGTGATAAGTGATATGTTATACCAAATGACCAAGTCAAAATTAGAGTAAATCAGGTAACTAAAAAGACAAAGATACTAAAGACCAAAAAACTCAAATAATTAAACCTTAAGTAATAAAGGAAAACTCACCAAGTCAAACCAAGGATACATGTCAAAAAGATGGTAATCAAACATCAATGTAAAATCAGTAACAAACCTTACATAAACAAAGATGGGAAAGCAAAAAAAGTAAAATAACATTGTTGAGTTAGCAGTAAAAATACTTACCCAATCATCAATGGAAAAAGGTGCATAAAATGGAAAACAACATTGATGAGTGAGAAGTAACAAGCCAACCTCACTCAATAATGGAAAAAGTACATGAAAATAGAAATGAACTTAGGTGTACATAAAAAGGGTTGTACAACAATGACAAATGGTAAAAATAAGCAAAGCACATCTAGGGATGTAGAGCCATGGAGTAAGGAAAGTAATCCATAGTCACTCAAACATATTGTTTTTCTCTAAGGATAGATAAAACTAAAACAAACGAGTGTTAACATGCTTTTAAGATGTGAAGAAGAAGGAAGTATAGAAGAGGCAAAATAGATTTAGAATCACATTTTAACTATCAAGGGGGAAAATGAAATTGGTGGATGGGAGAACAAAAGAAACACCAAGGTAGAAAAACTCTTTATCGAAGTTAAGACACTCAAATTAGGTTTGTAAAAAAAATAGGACTTTTGACCTTAAGGTCTCTAAAGAACTTATCCTAGCCACACAAGTCTTAGGTCAACAAATGAATTATGTAGATCATCCTATGAAGGCTATACGCATGAAAAATAAAATGGACCTACCTTCCCACAATATGTTTCCCATTTCTTAGGACCCCTTACAGAGTCATCAGTGTACTATGAAGATTGGGTACTTATAGGAGAAATTAGGTAGCACTGTAGAGTTTGTTGAATTCTCCTATTCCAATATACTAGCCTATTACACCCCAATGAACCTTGACTCTATTGTGAGGCCAACTATGGAGTTTGAGATTTGATTAGATATGTGAGATGTGCTTATAATCATGTCTTTTGGTGTGATATTGACTTTTGAAATTTGTATGTTGACTTTTTTATATCATTTCCTTTTGTTCCAAATGATTTGGCTTTTAACTTTCTTGATGGATTTTTCTATTCCTCCTTCATATGGATTTGGAAAACCAAACATGGATGATAAAGATAACTTTCATTTGAATACTTCAGACTTGGTTGCTAAGATAAATAACTTCAGAGAGCATGGTGTCTAAGAGTCTCATAAATTTAGGTGAAATAAAAGTGTTATCTTGACTTTGACCTTGTTTTATCTAATTTGGAGTGAAAAGAAAGGAAATCAAGAGGAATGACACATGGAATAATTTGAATTAATTTAAATCATAAAAAATGTGACAAATAGAGAAAAATGGATACAATGATAGAAAAAAAATGTGATTCCTTATCATAATAATGAGCTAAATTTGGTAAAACATGCTAACATAGATTATTTTTCAAATTCCATCTATAAAATAAGCAAAATCTAAAGCTGAGAACAAAAATCAAGAGCTCAAAACCATTGTAAAGTAAATTCTAGAAAAGGAATGACAAGAGAGTGATTTTATGAGGAAGACCAAGTTTTATCTATATACACATAATATGTTCTACCTTTTATCAAATATTTATGTTTTACATCTTGTAGGAACCCATTGAGACTCAATCTCTCTGAGTGCATGCCTTAAGGGGTGCACCAGGAAAGGGGTGGGTAGAACTTTAGTGCTTCAAAAGATTTTTGTCCCTTATTTCCACATTATTAAAAATCCAACCAGCTATTAAAACCATTCCCTAAGATATTACTCCTCCCTTGCAGACTCTTCCAATCTTTTTCCTCTTTCCATCCCTCTTTTCCTCACCTTGACCCCCTTTTACCAGTTGATGGTACTAGTTCAGCTAGGTCAACCCTATACAATTTTTATACTCTAATTAATATAAAAGGTTGACTTGGTTAACATTATACTATTTAGGGTATTTTCACTTTGGATTTTCATTAGCCCTTTAGCCAACCTAGCTTGGGACCTAGTGATTTATCTCTTGAAAATATATAGGGTCGACTGATTCGACCCTATATAACCAACATATCCATAAGGATTTAGGGTGAGATCTACATATAAATATAATATCATTTCATCATTATTTTAATATTTAATCAATATTTATTATTTACGTATGCTTCTTTACAATCTTCTCTTCCACCATTCTACTTGATGAGTTGTAGCTTAGGGCTTCTACTTGGATAATCAAGTCTTGTGGATAAGTATTAGATTATTTAGCCTTTATTAGTTATCCTTAAAAACCACAACAACCTCTTTTGAATCCCCATTTTCCAAGGGAGATATTTAGTCTCGACAGGTTCACATTCAGGTAAGTATATTCTAACTTTGTTCTCCTCTCTTTAGTAGATAGAAGTAGAATAAGTATTGGCTTGAATAATATTACTATGCATATTCCATGTATTAAGGTCTTACTCATACTTAGCTTAATTCATATTCTCTTATATATGTTTTGATTGCTTTACTAACCTTTTATGTTGTGCCACAAGCTTTGGTGTGCACTAGATTAGATTTACGTTCTTGTTTATTAGATATAGAGTTAACATTAAACCTAAGACTCTTTTAGGGTTGTTTCATGATTGTGTTAAATTGTAGGATTTGTAACCCTTCCTATCATGGTGTATTATGATAATTTATCCCCTAATTATGTCTAATGGATCCTCATATTAGTCATTTTCTCACTTAAGAAATCTATTCCCAATCAAAAGTGTAGGTATGCTCTATATTCTTTGAGCCAGAATTGATTTATACACATGATGTATTTCTGATTGCATACACTATCCATGGTTTGACACTACAACTCATAAAATAGAAACTGATGATGGTGCCAAAAATTATTGGAAAAATAAATGGGATAAAAAAAAATGGTATTTGTGAGGAAGGCCAGGTCCTATCCATGGTCTTACACTGCAACTCACAAAGAGAAAACCAAGGGGTACCAAAAAGTGTTTAAAAAGTATGAAAAATAAATATACTATATTACATCATGAGGAAT
Source organism: Torreya grandis (assembly GCA_037957365.1). NCBI lineage: Eukaryota > Viridiplantae > Streptophyta > Pinopsida > Cupressales > Taxaceae > Torreya > Torreya grandis. Next base: position 301,727 of record JARHVA010003610.1, read on the forward strand.
ATTGGGTCTTATCAATGGTTTTACAATGAAACTCATGAGAAAAAGGGAAACCAAAAGACCAAAAAGGAAGGACTAAGGTTTGTGAAAGGAGAGAACTACTACAGAGGGAGAGATAAATGCTTTGGTATAAAATGTAATGTCAAAGTTTTTTAGATATAAAATAGATGGTGAGGTAATCACGTTCAACTTTTGTATAATGTTTATCATAATCAATGAGGCCTCAACTAATGTAATAGATGGCATACTCTTTTTTGGTATCTTCATATTAGAAAAGCATTGCCCCAACTAATATGGGTGTGGAAGAAGTATATAAGATCAAAGCTCAATAATTTTAAGGAAGATGAAGTGTAGGTAGGTGAGGCAATGATTATTTCATGCTATCAAAGGATTTTTGACAAGGTTCTATCCATTCTAGAGTATTACCTTTATTAAGAACAGAATTAATAGAGTGTATATAGTGATCCATTTCAAGGATGAATCATCTAATTACCCCAAGTTTGCATAGATAAGTGATAATGTCTAAAATGGAATGAGGAATGGAAATTTTTATGATATAACTAATTTTATTAGGGTCAACATTGATGCCATGGAGAAAGACTAGGAATCCTAATAATTTTCTAGATGTGACACCAAAGACACATTTGTAAGGATTTAGTTAAACTTGGTATTTGAGGAGATGGTCAAAGATGATCATAAGATCAAAAATATGAGTCTTATGACTTGGATTTAGAAATGAGTCCATCCACATAGGTTTCAACAATTTTTTGGATAAGATCATGAAAAATGAGTCATCGCTCATTGATAAGTGGATCTAGCATTTTTGAGGCTAAAAGGAATTTTAACATAGAAATAAATGCCCCATTCCATGGTGAAAGTTGTATTATGTTGGCTCTCAAGGATAATGTCAATTTTATTATAGCCAAAAAATCCATCTATAATAGATAACATTTCATAACCAATTTTGGAATCGATAATGGCATCTATCGAAGGTAAAGGGAAATTGTCTTTGGGACAAGGGAGATTAAGATTATGAAATTCAATACAAATGTGAATGACCATAGTGACATTTTTATAAATGGGAACTATGTTAGAAACCCATTCAAATAATCCACTAGTTTGATAAATTTAGCATTGATAAGTTTGATGATTTCTTTGTGACATAAAGTGGAAACCTCAGGTGGAAATTTCCTTTTTTTATGCACAGTCTTTGCATCAAGATAAGTAATGATGTTATGCACCATAATTCTAGGATCAATACTAGGCATGTCCTCATAGGACCAAGAAAATATTTCATAATATTTATCAAAGATTAAGCTAAAGTCATCATACTCGGTAGGTGATAGTTCATAAGAAACTATAATTGGTTGAGGTTAAGATAGAGTACCATATTTAATGCAAGTAGTCTCTTCGATAAGCATAGTATTTCCATATTAGAAATGGTATGGTATATTAGGTAAAGAATAAATCATATTATCTTTAGGATAAAATTTATCAATGAAATTATTGAAATAAGGGGTTTTAGTTTTTAAATTCCCAAGTTTATGATCTTATCAAGGAAGTTGAGGTTCTCAGGCATGAAGTATTTAAAGAATAGCTTCATCATTGGGCAAGGTAGGAAGATGACCATAATACTCAACATCTACTTCAAGATCTATAATTTGATTACCATGGTGATCATACTCATAATGTATCTAATATACATTAGTGTCTTTGGCATCTAGTGTAATCTTGGGAGTAATAGAAGTAGATGGATCAGATGGGATTGATGTGTCATTGGTTTATGTGGTGGGGGAAGGATTGAATGCAAAGATTGGATCCATAGGTGATAGAGAGGATGTGGAAATTTTGGTGGTTCATAAGGTATAATTTGTTCTACTACCCAAGGAGTATCAAGAAGTGGAGAATTAGTAAGAGGCACATGACCTTCTAGATCTAATGCATGATCCGTAAAAATGGTATATATGTCCTGGTTAAAATCATGGATTTGAGCTAAGGTTTTTTAATAATGTTGAACATCCAAGTCTTGAGATTGAACTTGGGCCATTATGTAATTATCATCATATGTTGGAAAAATTCTACATGTTCTAGATTTAGGGGAGTTTCAGAAGGTGAAATCCTAATATTACTAAATGTACATCAAGACATGATGAGAGGATATTGAAATGGCCAATCTAAAATTATTTCATGCGAAGGCCTCTTCGAGTAAAGAGGGTTCTTGAGCATTACATGGAGGGGTAAAATTAGTAATCTCATTAATGAGAGGTATAGTATGGTCTCAAGGTAAAAAAGAAAGAGGAAGCCACTCAAAAATGTAGGGAGGTAGTTTTGTAATATTAAAAGTATGTTATAAATCATTAGGTTCATCATCATATGAATTAGCAAGAGTGACTTGTAAATTAGAATTGATGTCAATAAAATCATATAAAAGAGCACTATTGATATTATGAATAGTAGGGATATGATACTAAGATTTTGGATTAGGGAGTTGAATACTCCAAGGGTTGGGATCGGCCTCATGATTATACTATTTGCCATTATGTAATAGTTTAATTCATTGGCTTCCTAAAGAATTGATGTCCCTCATTCTATGAGTTCATGGGTGACCAAAGAGTATGTTATAAGATAAGGGTAGATCAAGGACCATAAGCTTAGTTTGAATGGTCTTGGGCCTAATGGTTAGGGGAAGTTAGATACAACTAAGTGGCTTTTGATTAGTCTTATCAAATAGATGATAGGTAAGGTGGGTTTTCTTAAGATGATCCTTAATATAACCAAGTTGTTGGATAAGCCACAAAGATGTCACATTAATACCAGAGCCTTCATCAACTAGAACTTTACGAATAAGGGTGGTATTAATGGCTCTTTTTATGAAAAGTGGTAAATCATCAGTATAAAAAAGAATTTTATCATTGATCATGTCCTCTTCAATAAATTCAATAGAAGGCTTGGAAGAAGGACACATAGTTTTAATGGTATGTACATTGGTAGGTTAAGTTTCAATAGAAGGGGGTTCTTCATCTATGGGAGATGGATCTTTTATTTCTTGTAATTGTTGCATAAGGATAATACAATGATAAGGGGAAGTATGAACTAAATCCATAATTATAATCTTTCAAGGCATAGAGTTAAGTTCTTTAATAAATTTCCAATGAGATTTAGAAGAAGAACCGACATGATTTTTAGGAGGTAAAGTATATTTTTAAGTAATATAAGTGGTTGGAGGTTCATAAGGAGGAAGTGGTTCCTTATGAGATTTTGAAGAAACATTAGTGGTTGTATTATCTTTAAGAATTTGTTCTTCTAAAGATGTATTTTTAGGCTTTATAACAATATATTTATAAGCCAATTTACAATGATAATTGACCTTAGTGGTTTCAATATATTGAGAATTGTTATAATATTGGTCATAATCATCATCAATAACACAAGCATCCTTGGTAGCTTGTTTATTATTAGTTATGGAAATATTTTTGGTTATTTGAGGTAGAAGCTTTGGAAACTTGTCATTTTTGAGAAGCAGTGGTGTACTATTGAAAATGAAGGTTGATCATGGCTTCATGATTAAATGCATCACCAAGCATAAGGGAGATAGTAAATTTAGTGAACCCTCTACAATATTCATAAGAGTGACCAACATTGTCATGGAACCAAAAAAATTGATTAGGGTCATACCATTTAGGAGGATTGTTAGGATAAGTGAAAGGTTTAGAGGGCAATAGCAATTATTTCATTTGATGCATAGTGAGTGGTGTGTAAGAAGATAAAGGAATGTCAGATTTGGTAACTCCTGGTTTGGTTTGAGGAGTATTTTTAGTGATAGAATTAGTATATGTTTGAAAATATCCTTTAATAAGTTTAGGATGAGGTTCGAATTGCTTTGTGAGAAATTATTGACATTTAGCTTGGTCAATATCTTCATTAATTATTTGGGGAACAAAATTTTGAACCTTATATTGAAGAGAAGGAGTCAAAGAAGTTATAAAGAGTTTAAATAAATTATCATCAGTAATGTTATGATTGGATTTATGGGACAAAAATTTCCATCTTTTGATAAAGTCATGAGCTGATTTAGTGGGAGATTGCTTAGCATTGATGAAGTGGCTAAGAAATTTTTTGTGAATATCATTATGTTAAAACTCTTTAACCAAAGTATTGACTAAATCCTCAAGTTGCTAAATGGATTGTTACAAAAGTTGGTTATACCATTCTAATACATTTCTAATGAAGGTTTTGACTAGGAGTTTAGTTTTGGTGAAAGTATTAGTTTGGATCCGCTATTTGTAAAGATTGTCAAAGGCTTTGAGAAATGAGTTAGGGTATTTAGTCCCATCATACGTGATAGTTGGAGATATGTTACCAATATCAATGGACACAATGAAGGGAGATAAAGGATCATTTTAAATAGTTTGAAGCATTTTGTTATTCATTATTGGTTGAAGAATAACATTGCCTAAAACATCTTTAAGAGGTGGAGGAATATAATTGGGATTAGCTTTCCTAATCACCATTAGATTGAGTGAAGGAATTAAATTGAAAATAATCTATATAAATCCATTTCAAGGTCTTGAAATATTCAAAAGTTGTAATATGTATTTAATAAATACACCGATGTTGTATCCCTCTACAAACAAATGATGTATCCCTTTCTCAAAATAAAAAGGGTGTGAAAAAAGTATATTATAACTAAAATAACATAAATATTGAGTAAGAATAGTAGAGCAATAAATAATGCTCAGCAAGTTAAAGAAAACTAACTTAACTCTTTTTACTATGCTTATTCTTAAATGGTCACAATATAAATCTTGATTGATTTAGTCTGTGTTATTCTTATTCAATCCTTCTACTAAGAATATGGATATCCAGAGGTTGATTATCCATATTAATCAAATGATGTTAGATTTTCATCATTTGACAGGTGTTAGAATTTTTCATTGTGTTCATTTGTTTTATGACTTATGCAGGAAGTTGAGTTGTATCAATAGGTGGGTTGGTATTTGTAGGATCGCTCCCCAAATTGATATTAGGGGGAGGGTTATTAGAAGATGGGTTATTAGTGGGATTATTGATTAAACTTGTGTCAATTTCTCCCACATTAGTTTGATGAGTTTGAAGATGGTAATCTTATTTATAAGTATAGAAAGTATCAAATCTATTTACTTCATCTTGAGGTGTGATTTTCACCATGTTACAAGTCACAGATGAAGGGGATTGGTGCCCCAAGAGTGATGGTTCTCTTAGGAGGAAAGTGGAGGGAAAAATGAACATCCCATATAGTATCTAAATGGATTCAAATTGTCCAAGAATATTATTATAGGGGACTTCATGATCATTTGAGAGAAATAAACAAAATTCTAAGGAGAGAGAAACAAAGAACTGATTCAGATAACATGGAAAGTAGTAAGATTATAGATTCAATTGGGTTGACCTAGTACTAAAAATAGGGTCTAAATTTTGAGAAAACAAGGATATAGATATGACAAGGTTGACCTAGTTCTATAACCTGGATATAAAATAGGTAAAAAAAATATAAAATTAACAAGGTCAACCTAATATTGTATCTTGAGGGGTAGAAAATAATGTTATGATGATGAGGTTAAATTAATATTACAGGCAAGGGAAATAGACAGTCTATAACAAATGATGTCAAATAGAATGACTATGTACTGAAATAAGAAAAAAATTGCAAGTACTTTTGAAATCAAGAAGTGAAAAGAAACACACAATAAATTGGGTGAATGAGGGTGATATAATTGAGGCACACATCACAAAATCTTGTACCAATGTTGATCAATGTAATTTTTTTCAATACAACATATAATTAAGCAAAGAGAAAGAATTCAACTTGGAAAGTAAATGATAACTAAGTGTTCATCCTAAATGTTGTTAGATTATTAGAATATGATTTTAAGTGTGATAGGAAGTTTTTTGAAATCAAGGAACTAGAAAATAATCTATGGATAGTTTCAAGGCATTTAGGCTAAAAAATATCTATGTTGGTAATGGTACTTGCTTAGTAATGGGGCCTACCCCTTCACTTCACACACCATAGAGATAAATGTGTCAGGTGATTTGCCAATATATACCATTAACCACATGTTAATTCTTGGCCAGAAAACCAAGTTAGCTTCCCCCTTGGTGATGAAATCCAAGTAGGTAGGCCTTGGGTAGATAATTGCTTAAATGTGTTTTAAAATTATGTGATTTAGTAGTGTGTGCAAAAAAATAAAAAATAGTGCAACTAAATAGTATATTGAAAAACCACTTAATTAGACTATGTGATCTATTATAAGCATGCAAGCAACTAAAAATTAAAGTGTGAGCTAATTACTAGCATATAAGTTTTAATTCTATTAGAGGTATAATCATTGAGATGGGGAGGGGTGAATCAGTGATGCCACATATTTCTATATTCAATTTAGATCATTTCAAATTCTTAATCAAACAAAATATATCAACTTGATCAAGAAACATAAACAAGAGAACTCATACATTCAAATCATACATAAGATCAAACACATAACACATGATTCCTATGGAAAACCCTCATGGGTAATAAAACCCACTCTCAATCCTGAAAACACATGGACTACTTGTCATATAAGATGATTACAAATAAGAGACACTTTTATTGAAACACCCACTTCACAAGGATCACCCACCCCTAAGTATGAATAAGAACCCACTTTCTCTAGGTGTTGGGCACCCACACAACACCTATGAAATTAACAGCTCTATAAATTTGATTGCACTTCAATCTGTTGGATAAATAATGTATAACACCTCTTTTTCACCCTTCACACTTTCTCAAGTTTTCTCAGACAAGCAATGCATCTAAATTAACATTTTGGATCACCCTAATCTTCTTCTTTCATCCTCAACCACAAACCTATAGCAACTCTATAATCACAATAGAGACATGACCAAAAAGGTCATACACATAGTTTTCACTTTGACATACCTCTTTTCTCTATCTTCTACACTCTTAACACATGCTCTGCTCACACATGTCTCTACTAGTATCTCAATGCATATTCCACAAGTGTTTTAAACCATCACATTTGGTTTCACCTTTTATAGTATTTTCATGAATATCATGCTCACAACCTTCCTTATCAGTCATAACACATGCCTTCACTCTTAATGCATCTACATGGGTCACCTTTAAGCATACCCTCTTTCAAATAGGCCTAAGTATTTTTTTAGGTCCTATGGATACCCATTAACCTATTTGACACTTCTCCAAGAAAAATTAGAACACAAGAACACTTTAACAATATATATACCCATTCCTCATGATCTATAGGTCTTCCTTAAGTGACAACATCCATTACAACACCCTTCTACTATAGCACAATTAGCCTAAACATAATTTTGTACATACGATCACCAAGAATGAACACACAATCAACTTATGAGCCTTTTATCATATATAATCTAAATTGGTGAAACCACCATAATCCACACATATGGTCCTCATAAATTATACAACATGATCCAACACTTATTTCATTTTAAAACATATAAATACCATCAAGAACAACTCAATTACCCTCCGTAGGTTACTTACAAAGCATGAAAACATACATAGTTAACTTTGGAACTCAATAAATTTAATTGTAAAAATATTCAAAACCTTAAATAAATATTTTTGGATGCACCTTGAAGTCCTATACAACTTTTATTTTTACACCATGGTCAAATTTTGCATATATCAAAGGTTGTGGTACAAAAACTATTGACTGGTCTTCCCTCACAAATTCAAATATTTGAATTCTAATGGTCACTAAGCAATTTTTAAACTTTGAACACTATGTCATCATCTCATGCCATCACATATTTTGATCAAATACACACCATAAATATATTTTAAATAAGCTTTATCTTTAACTATGTTAAACATCTATGACTTTGACCTCATCTTGTGTTCCCTGGTAACTTTGACCAAATACGCACTATTGATCTCCTTAGAAGTAGCTCAATCTTTACCCTTACTCATTATTAAACATCATGCACTTGACATCATATCACTTCTTGAAAATTTGGAATGAATTCACTCCATTAATCTCTTTGAGAGTATCTTATATTTAACCACATTAAATATATGTCACTTTGACCTCTTTGACTCAATATGCATCATTGATCTATATCTCTATGAACACCCACTCGGTGTTAATTCCTTATTTTGTCTTAGTCTTTAACTTCATAAAAATTTGGCTAAGTATGGGAACCATTTAAATATACCTATAGGGCCAAATTTTAACCTTAATAACATTTTTTGCACATAATCACATGTCCTAAAATTTAAACATTGTGATCTTTTTTCATAGGAGAATCCATCCATATATCAAGTTGTTCCTAGAACCTTCACGCGTGAGAAATATGATGCCATAAATATACTTACTTAGATATTCTTGAACTTATAAATTAATCTCAAATTCATTTCATGTCATATATCTATGATGTGATTAAATGTTCACCATTACATCTCCTTTGAAAATTTGGCTAAGTCTGGGAAAACATTGAAAACTACCTAGGAAGCCAACTTTGCATAGTAATATCTTTTGTTCCACTCAAATACATGACCTAAAACTTGGACCATATAAACTTAGGACTAATTTGATCAAACCCATATAACCAATTCCCCTTGAATCATCCATACATGGCAATTGTGACATTAGTAAACTACCTACTCAAATTTTTCTACCACAGAACCAACTATGCCTAGATGAACATAATGAAAAATTAAATGAACACCTTGCATTCACATAAGAATTTTAAGCACTCTTAACACCCTATAAGAACTTTGGAACATGATATTATAATTTATAACATCCATAAACTTCCTATCTAATCATATATTGAAGATTCATGCTTACATACTAGGCTACCAAGCTTATGCCAACACACTATTCACATGTTTGTCTTCTCTCCTTGACATGAAACCACATCAACATCCTTGATACAATATGATAATCCTAAAACAATACTTACTTTAGCTCATATGCATCCAAATCTAGCCTTTCACAAATTTAGGGTCAAACTTATCATCATCATGACATCACCACTTTGTCATTACCTTTAACATCAATGCACACATGACATCAATGACAACACTTGCCAACAATATCCCCCTTTGTCATTAATGGAAACCTCTTCTTTTCATTTTCCCTCTTTGTCATTAATGACAAAGTGGACTAAAAAACCACCAATCTCCTCTTAAAATCATGAGTTTATTCAAATAAACTTCAAGGTACTCAAGATACTTACATACCTCATATGAAATAATTGCTCCTCCTTTGACATGCATCAAACTAAACTTGGACAAATCCGATCCTTAGACCTAAAAAAACTACTCATAGAGCTTAGAAATTTCCCCCTAATATCATGATCTATTTTCTTATGTATGAATATTTAACATATTATCAAAACACATGACTTATTTTGATCAAGTCATCATATCAGTCTTCTTTAAATGCATAATTATAGCTAACTCACACTTTGTACTGACTGGCCCAATGATCATCACCTAGAGCACACACACTTGCTTCCACATATGAAATATGTCTCTTAATAATCATAGGTAGAGACACCCACTTATCATAGAGCAACTAAAGATCCCAAAATTCAAGAGACTCCCATATCTCCATGCTCTTACCTAACTTGTAGCCCTTCCTCATCTTCAAATTAACTTTGAATGAGTTCTCAACCTTGTTCTCTTCTTTTATCTCAGGATCATGCTTGATTTCCTTGTCCATTTGGGAAGATAAGGGTTACTTGATACTTGACCTTGTTCCTTATTCTTTCATGGTAAAAAGTCTACCTTGAGCCTTTTTCCATTTACTTTCTTATGCATCCATTCCCTATGGCTCCTTCTCTTTGTGTCATGATTGGTATTTTTTGAATTAGAACACTGGTTATTCTTGTACAACCTTGTTATGTGACCTCTCTCATGACATTTGAAACAAATGAGATTTCTTAGAATGTACATACCTTTTACTTGAGATATATGATTATTTCTTGAAGTTTCATGAATCTGATCATTGGGTCTCTTAATGAAGACATTACAAAAATTTGTAATATATCCAAACCATTGACACTTGTAGTAAATGATGTCATTATTTCATTGTGAACTAGTTGACTATCTTGAGTTATGTTGTTTTATGTTCTTGCTATTGTTTTGATCATAATTCCATGCAAATTCATTTTTTGAGGATCTTTTACAATCTTTTTACCTATGACCAAACTAATTGCAAGAGTAATAATGACCATTAAAATTTTCATACCTTATAGCATTTAGTTGTCTGATCTAATTTATCTTCATTCTCCCAATGCCTTCATTCCTTGACTGATGATTTATATTCAAAGTATAATTTTCCTTGTTGATATTAATCTTGTCTTGAGTTACATGATTTTGGTTTTCTATCCAACACCAAATCTATCACTAGCATGATTTTAATTACTCAAAATATTATTAAGATCATTTGAGCTCTTTTCAAACTTCATAAATGACTTTAATTGTCTTGAAGTCTTCTTTAACTCAGCTTTCAATTACTCATTTTCAAATACATACCTTGAGCACTCATCTTCTTTATATTCCAGGCTTGTGGATAGGATTTCTAGTTGATAACTAAGATGCTTGACTATGTCTTCATGCTCCTTGGTGTCTTCAATCATTCTTGCCTCAAACACACTAAATTTCTCTTCATAATCCTTGATTTATGACATCATCTTCTTATTCTTTTTCTTCTCATTTTTTAGATCATCAAGAGCTTTCCTCAATTCAATCCCATAGTTATCCTTGCCTTTTTCATCATCTATTTCTTTGTTCTTAGCTTGACTTATTTTCAACTGCAAAGACTATATCTCTATTTGATACATGATACCCTCTTCATTATTATTTTTTAATTCTTATTTAAGAGTAAAAACATGATTTTCAATCTCTTATGTTATCTCATCATGCTCCTTGACTTCATTGTTCAACCTTCCTTCAAACAGTCTAATTTGATCCTCATAGGATTTGATCAAGACATCTTGTTTTTTGTTCTTCTTTTGTAGCAACTTCATTTGTTCCATAGTATCCAAATATTTTTATTCAAGAGTGACTTTCTCATCTTCTTCCTTTGAGGTATCTCTGCCAAAGAAATTCTTGCTTAGAGAACATTCACCTTCATCATCACTAAAAGCCATGAATAATGTCTCTTTGTCCTCATTATGAAAAGAATCATCACTGTCATATGTGTTTACTTATTATTTTGTATGTGATTTATTTTCTTATTCAAGATAAAGACTCTTAATACCTTTGTATGATTCCTTCTTTCAATTTTTATTATTAAAGAACTTTCTATACTTTATAGGTCCCTCAAATTTACTATGTTTATCCTCATGAGATTCCTTAGAAGCTTATTTATGTTCAACCTTATCACTAATTGGACATCTAGATTCAAAAATGACCAACTTTACCACATGAAAAAAAAATTAAAGGAAGTCTTCCTTCATACTTACATGATCTTACATTCAATTTTCTTGTAATCAGGGCTTCAAGTTGATCTTCATTAAGATCAAAATCTTCAAGACTTAATGTGTTATTCTTAGATTTTGTCTCCTTGATCAGTGTTGACACTTAGATTTGGACCCTTGAGGAGATGCCTAGCTCTCCTCATCTAAGTGGCACAATGGAAACATCCCCCTTGCTATGGGTGACAATGTTGAGAGATGAATTTCTAGAAGGGCTAGTTCCCTTGATGCACTCTTTGAAGCACTTCCTTACCTATCAAATTATGGATGAAAAAGGTCAATAAACCAAAAAAATTGATGCAAAATTTTTTAATCTCTTCCTATTTGACTTAATATTTAATACTTAAAGATAAATAAAGTCTCTCTCACACAAAACTCACAACTAAAAATGCATTGTCACATCAATTTTTCATATGTTAGATTCAAGAAGGTATTTGATACTTAGAAGAGTAATGGATGATTCCATAAGGGAATAAAATCATAAACCACTTATAATACACATATACACTTATAAAATAATAATTATAAATACCCATAACAACACCCTTTCTGCACACTTGGTAGACAATCAAGGATAACATGCTAGAAAAGAAGATCTTCTACTATACAAGACCAATAGGATTACACTAACACTCAATTGCATAGCATGTAGGTAGGAAAAAAACTTTTTTATTTATTCAAGAGTTTTTTAAGAACAAAATTGGCTAGGATTTCACCATCAACCAATGGAGGCTGCCAAAAAGAAACAAAAGAGTCCATATTTATAGCTTTTGAAAGAGAGGCAAAGCAAAGGAAGTCCAAAGGTCACTTGAACATGCGTCAACATGGAAAAATGAGTTAAAATTTTCATTATAAATATGAATTAGGTAAACCATGAAATTTAAAGAGGTCAAATTATCCATAAAACTCATGAAACTGATGAAAAGTGGCACAAAACTCCCTATTTTGGCACAGAAAACTACCTTCATTATTTGCACCTATTTGAACATCCCACCAGTAAATAGGGATAGGTCTAATGATAAGGATAAGATTAAATTTATTTATTCATTTAATTCTATTCATTTTTTGCATTCCTACTCTTTTGGAAACTCTTGGAATGAAGCAATCATTGTTTGTAGTCCTAAAACTCCTTGTTTTAGTCATCCCTCACACTTGATCTCAAAACCATCTTTAGTTTCCCATGAAAATAAATGATATGGAGTGAATTACACCTATAAATATTATATATGGCCTTATATTTCTTAAATTCACCTTAAAAAGACATCCATTTGAGTTTTCCACACTTTTCACTCTTGTGCTCATTATGCCAGTTTTTACTGGCTGAAAGGAGAGCTCTAGTTAGGAACTTAGAAGTTTTTTTATAGGATAAAATGACCATATGGATTTATAATATATCTTTATCCTAGCTCCAAACTTTTTTTAATCTTCTTAAACCTCCTATAACCTATAAAACATAGAAAATGGTGAGAAAAACATTGTTCTACATATTGTCTATACAATTATGTACATCTTCCTTGCATGAGTGAGATCCTGAGTGAGGATTATCCATGATCCAATAGGTTTCCTTTCCAAACTATTCCATTTTAATGGATCTCCATGATTATTTTATCCATTGGGTTCTTCTAAGGGTTTTACTAGGGTTTTAGACTATTTTTGTTCTTAACAATTGTTCATATAGATGGCACATTCAAATTTATAAATAATGCTACAAAGTTTTTTTTATGACCCTCTATAACTCCCCCTAACCCCTTTTTTCCTCATGCAGAACCTTAGCAAAGATATGAGATTTATAAGTTGACCTATCGATCTTGTTTCTCCACTTTTATACATACTTGAGCTATTTTTAGGTCAAAAACAATCCTCCTACAAGTTTATCTACATAAAAAGGCTCATAAATGTCTAAAAACACTCCATAATAATTCCTCAATCATATGGATAGCTCATCAACGCCTAGAAATGAAAGGTAGACCCCATTTGACTTTAAGTCTCCCTAAGGCCTAATGGGCTTGGTATACCCCCTGCTAGTTTAGACCACTTGGACTGATCCAAGATGCTTAGGATGGTTTATTATGTATGCTAAAACCTCAATCATACTCACAAATATATCACATAACTCCTCAAACACTCATTTCATCTCTTTTGCCAATAAGGCCTAGTGGAAACTTGCCTGATTAAAATGTCTACATAGAACATTAGGTCATCCTGAAGAGTTAAATTTTGTGTGAGTGTTATTGATAATTCATATATCTTCAAGACACATCCCATAATTTTCATTTAATTTCTAAATTCATCATATTAATTCCTTTACTCATTTTGGCACCCTTTACCTGCTTTTGCAAAGTTTTAATTTTCATGAATGGCTAATCTCTGAGATAAAATAAAGAGATATATCCCTCATCCCCATGGAAAATTTAAAGTATTTGGAGTTTTCTAATGTCTTGATGAGGCTCTTTACCAAATTTTAAGGTTATACTCCCTCATTTAGGTACCTAACCAACTCAATTTGTCTAAAAAAAGGGGCTAAAACCCCTATTTTCTTGCATTTTTGTCCAAATCCACTTTTGGATGACCTCTCCAAACTAATGCCACACTTTTAGGCTATATAAACATGTTTTAAATTCCAAATTCATTATTATTTATATATTAAATCCATTAAAAATCCTTTTCCTATATAATTCTTCATGTTTGTTCATTTGGTAAGGGTGTCTCCTAGTCACCTTTATAGAGTAATGGGTTTGTCCAAGTAAATAAAAGTGATTGAACATGTTTTATGAGTATTAAAGTGTATATAACATTCAATTTACTCATCATTAATTAGTTCTTATGCATCTTAACCTCCTTTTCAGCCCTAGACAACCCAAGTTCCATTTTAGCCCTTGCTTACCTAGACTCTGTTGTAGGCCACAATAGGGGTTTGAGACCATGCGTAAACTTGATTTATTCATTAAAATGGTCTAATGACATAAATTACATGTTCATCTAGATAATTTTTCATTTTCCTTTCCTTGACTGAGCTTCATTCACCATGTTAGTGCACTCTAAATCACCTAAATTGAGTTCCTATCTCTAGGTGACTTGTTTTAGACATTCTTTTGTTTGTTCCATGCTTTCCCTTTGTTACTAGGAGATCTCAAAGTTATATGACAGTCTTAAAAATAATTTTACCTTATGTTTTTACCTCTATATCATCAATAAGGCTATACCCTTTGATCACTGTTCACTAACTGAGATAGAACTTGTTTTAGTTTACCCTTGTTTTACCCTTGACAGAGACCTTTTCCCTATAGGTTAATATTATCTATAAGGCTTGATCATGATGTTTTAAATATATTTATGCATTTTAGATACATCCTAATTACATATTCATACTATTGGCTCATCTTTAAAGGCCTTGAAACACCAAATAGGCCTCAACTGAGATCACTGTGTACATACCCTGTTGACTAGGACAAAACCTTTTATAGGTGCATTAGGGTTCCTTGAAACTTATTTATGATGTGATAAGGTTCATTAATTTCATATAGTAGTCACACTATACCTATCTAAATATCACCACTTCCTCAGGAACTTCCAAAACATCATCTTGTGTCAACTTTCAAAACACTTTCCAACTTGAGTAATCTACCTACAATCCCACTTGTAGGTGTAGACAAGGCTTTATCAATTTATTATGATGTTACAATCCTCCTTTGGAGTCATAAGACTATTTAACAACCTATCATGTGTTTTACTAACCATATATGCTATTGGGCTCCTTACTAAGTTTTTTCCTTTTGTTTGGACTAAGACACTTCTTGTCTGACTACTGTAGGTCCTTATTCCTATAGTGTATGGAATCAAAAGTGTATGGAAGGCAAAAATAACACTACTTTATTCTTCTTGATGATCTCTTGCATCCAAAAAATCTTTCAAGCTATTTTTGATCACCTTAATATGATTGAATAGTAGGTTTTCAACTTTGGTTGAGTGGTCCATCTGGGCTCTTGGCCTGTAGACATTATTTCCTAAATTTAGTGTGTTTATAGGCACTTTTAGGACCTCAAATAACCACTCCCCACCAATTCTCCTAAGCCCATTATTGGTATAGTCCTTATTCCTACTAAGTGATACAACGTTTATCAACTTATTTTCTCCAAAATTTACCTCAACCACATTATATGTCATCTTGAAAAAGCTCTTGGGCCTCTATTTGCTCAAAATAGGGATTGATTCCCATAATACTCGGTCATCACTTTAGGATGACTCCTCATAATTTTTTTGTCATTGTAACACTTCACACAAGTTTTTCATGGTCTCTTAAATATGAAAGGGTTCTATATATGGTTTCATTACATGATTTGGCACTCCATAGACCATCTCAACCCCCTATTTAAGCCCTCCTATAGGTGAGCATATGAATGAGCAGGTAGTTTGATTAGCAAGATATGAAATAGAGAACAATAATAGACTCAAAATAATTATTAGAATATTCAAAACATATTTTCATCTTTCATCCCTAAAATTATTGACCTCATTACCATGTCATTCACCTTATGATGACATCATCAAGGAGCCTATAAGTGCATGTTTTGGGTAGAATTGTGGGCAGAGTATGGAATTATGGTAAACATGGTGGTGAACTAGCTCACAACCACCCAAATGACACAATAAATATTCAAATGTGTGGTATCCATCCTTTTAAACATAGAACCATCTTCAAAACACCTTTTAAAATATGGAAACACTTGCACATATGTGTGAAAGAGTAGATAGATGCACCAAGTGGCTGTTTGGCATAGTATATGAGAATGTAGTCAAAATTTTCACTCTCCAAAACATGAAAAAGGAACTCATTAAACTCTTAAATCCTTGGAAAATCCAATACACCTCCATTACCACTTCCATACATATAATGAACAATCTTATGCATGGAATTCAGCTAAAACTAGACATGAAGTTGGCAAATAGAGTAAGACAAACTTGCAAGCTACTCATAGAAAGCCATGGTGAGATAAAAACATGAGGGTAGATATTAATATGACCTAAGGACTTATGGGACACTCCTTCCTAGTTTTATGAAACCTTTTCAAGGTAAAAACTCAGCAAGAAAGAGACATCTTAGTTGGAACTACACCTGGTGGTATCTCTTTGCATGATAGACCAATTTTGCTCATCCAAACATCATGAATCATGAAACCAAGAATGGATAAAATAAAATAATTAATCTAACATCCTATTTATAAAACACAAATAATTGGTTCATATATATTTGGTACAAATGGAGCAAAACCTATAGGGTGTACCAAATAGTTATCAAATATGCACATTCAACTTGTTAGCAATTGTTCATAAAGCACAGTTGATAATTTAAAAATTTAATTATATTATAATTAATTTATTGGATTTTAAAACAACATCCCAAATTTATTTTTTTTGAAACTACCTATGCTTCTCGTACTGAGCAAAAACCTGAGGGTCACTCCAGTCTGCCAAGAAGAGTAAGAAATGTATATAAGGGTTTTGGCATCAAAACGACTATTAAAAATAAAACCAAGTGTGGGGGTGAGTTTTATAAGGATTATAATACTCCCCATGATCTTTACCATATGTCTCACTTCCCTATGTGTTGTACAAGTGTCATTTTTCTTATTTTTCAACTAATTTCTACAGTTTTAGTTAGGGAACTTGCAAGGATCTGATTTAACCAACATGTTTGACATCTTAACTAAATTATTTGATGTTTTAAATTAAAATATGACACCTAATCATCTTGGTAACCATGAAAAATGCATTAATGACCCCCAAAAGTACATAAAATGACCCCAAATGGATAATTTGATTAATGTGACTAAGACTAAAACCAAGATGACCTTAAATGACATCATATAACAATTAATACTTACTATGAAAACATATTAGGACCCATTAAAAAATTTAAAATCAAAACAAATTCCTTTGGGTGCCCAATATTGACTAAAAGTCAAACTTAGTCAACAAAATGGTGATTCATAGGGATAGTATGCTTGTTATACTAAGGACTAGTAGCCTTATCCTACCAAGGGCCAATGGAGTTAATGGATTATTTAAGATTACTAGAAATTAATTTCCTAAAAGCAAACACAAAGCAAACACACCAAACCAACAAAAGTATAACAAGGAAAGAGACAAGACAAAACTCACACATGTACATAAGCACTTAGGGAACACAAGGAAAGTAGGAAACTATGTTCAACTAGAGAGGATAACCTCAGTAGCAATGTTTGAGATAAATCCCATTTATTTGGATATGAAGCTCCTCTCCATCCAACCCTAAGAGTTAGAAAGCATTATGTTGTATTATGTGTTCACATATGAGCCACTCCACAAAGCATCAAACTTTGTGTGTCTTCCAAGTTTAGATCTATCTTCATCCCATTTTAGGACAATGTAAAAACTTCTTGCCATGGATTTCTTGTCAATGTATCTCTTTGTTTATTCTTGGTGAGTTCTCATAGTTTGCATATATTGATTTCTTATCTCATCAAGCTCCATTTACTCACATAACCTAACTTCCATGCTTTCATTCTCCATCAATTGTAGCTGATAGGTGAGGTCCAAGGATGGTAGTTCAAGTGAAATAGGAAATCTATCTTCTCTTCCATAAACAAGTGTGTATGGTGAGTTTCCAATAGCTCTTTATGGTGTGATCCTATCAGCCCAAAGGGTTGTCTTCAACTTGGAATGCCAAGTCCTTTTATTCTCCTCCATTGTCCTCTTTATGATTCTAATTAGATTCTTATTGGTGGAATCATTTAGTTCATTCCCTTGTGGATTGTATTTGGAGGAGGTACTAAGATAGATGTCATACTTCAAATCCCATTTACTTGTCCTTGTTCTAAGAAAAGCCAATACATTATCTAAAATTATTGTTGAAGGATCCCCAAACCTTGTTATTATACCCTCATAGAAATCTAGAACTGATTTTTCATTTGCCTCCTTGAGAGCTACATCCTCCACCCATTTTTTAAATTAATATGTATCAGTCAACACCCACTTGTGACTAGCACTAGAAGGTGGATTGATTAGGCTTATGAAATCCAAACCCCATTACATGAAAGGTTGATCAACTTGGATTAGATGAAGAGGCAAGGCAGAAAGATTTTTTTTGCCATCAAATAGAGCACACTTTTGAAATTTTGTTACCCAATCATGGGTGTCTTTAAAAAAGCTAGGCCAAAAGTATCCATCCCTCATAATCCTAACAGTTGTGGTTCTTGGAGGAAAGTGACCACCAACTGGTCCATCATGAAACTCAAATAGTACTTTGTAAATCTAATATGAATCAACACACCTCAATAACACACCTAAAAATTATTTCCTAAACATCACTCCATTAGCAAGTACATAAGGAATGGATTGCAATCTAAAATACCTTCTCCTAGCTCTATCAAGACCTTGTGGGCACTCACCAATTTGTAGAAATGAGTCATATCATGTGTCTAAATCTTCATGGGTGAAGATTTATCTATCATATGGTCATCATTAAGTACCAAAACAACCTCATTTTTCTCCTTTAATTCTTAATCAAGATGCTCACATAACCCTTTTCCTTTCACTAGCTTGGTTGTCTTGATTTCCACATCATATTCCATCACTTTTATGATCCAACCTACCCTCTTCTCATTCAAATCTCTACTAAAGATAAATTATTTGAAATTATGATGAGGTACAAATATGTGAACCTTTTTATTATAAAACATATTCCTAAATTTATTTAGGCTCCTAATAACTAAAAGTACTTACTTCTCAACATAGGTGTATCTTACCTCATAGCCTTCTAAACCTTGAATAAAGAAGGCAAGAGGATGCTCTAAATATTCATCATTTTCTTGAGTGATCATGGTATATATTACCTATTCATTACCAAATGTATACAAATTAAAATCTTTGGAGAAATTAGGACTTTCAAGAGTAGGAGCTTGGGCAATGGCTTGTTTGATCTCTTCAAAAATTTCCTTCCTCCTTCTTGTCCAAGTTAACACTTCATCCTTCCTTATCATGGTGGTTAGATGATTGACCAAGTTAATAACATAAGGAATGAATATCCTTATTAAATTTAATTTCCCAAATAAACTTTTTAAACCTTTCTTGTGTTTAGGCAAATACAATGCCAAGATGACACTCACCCTTTCAAGATCTGTGGATAAGCCCTTCTTGGAAACAATGTGTCCTAATATTTTTCCTTCATGGATAGAAAAAACACATTTATTTGGGTTTAGATAGATCTGAAAATATCTACACCTTTCAAAAATCTACCTTAGGTGATTCAAATTATCCTTTGAATCCTTGGATAAAATTGTTACATCATCATGATACACTAACACAATGTCATTAATTAGTCCTTGAAAATCCATATCCATTGCAAATTTAAATGTATATATATCATTATAAAATCCAAAATTAATTTTCATATAATCATATGTACCCCATTTATTATTAAATGATGTCTTATATTGGTCACTTTCCTTCATCAAAACATGATTGTACCCAGAATACCCATCAAGGAGAGAAAACCTTTCACTACCTACCAAAACTTACAAGATTTGTTCCATGAAATGGATGGGATAATTATCCTTAAATTAAACTATATTAAAGTCCCTAAAATCAACACACAACCTTATCTCTCCATTCTTCTTCCTAATAGGGACTAAGTTTGCCAACCAAGATAACTGCTTAATGGCAAAAATGATTTTGGACTCAGTAAACTTAGTGTGTTCTTTCTTCATGAGGGGATAAATATTAAGATTTATTTTCCTTTGTCTTTTATTTATATTCTTTTAATTTTCATCTATATCTATGTTTTTTTGAGATAGGCTTATATTAAGACCCTTCAAATGACTATACTCCCATGGAAAGACATCAAAAAACTCCTTGCATAACTCAATGAAAGCGTGCTTCTCTTAACTAGTGCATACTTTTATAAGTACAAGTAACTTATCCTTAAATATTTATACCTTATCATAGTTCTATTTTTTTATATACATTATTACCTTCTCTTTCTTTATCTGGTCATCCTCATTGAATATGCTCTCAAGAGTAACTAGACCTTTAGGAAGCTTGTTGGATTTCAATTGGACAATATGCCCTCCATATTGTTGTTGTAGTTTGGAATTATTCTTAGAATAAAACTCAACCTCCTCATGTATAAAAAAATATATTTGTTTTTCACTATCAAAAAATTTCCAATTAGTGGCATTATCTAGTATGGAAGGCCTTATAATTACCTTGAGATGTGATTGGTTCCTATCCTTTTTTATCCCTTTTAGAACATCAAACTGAGCTCCAATTGTTTCCAACCTATCAGCATGCTTTTTTTCCTCTCTTTGAATATATGTTATATTTAAATCTTATAAACCTTCCACAATGTCCCATAGTCTATGCTTATAGCACTTAAGCAAAAAGTTCTTGGTCAAATTTTTCCCTCTCACTTGATTCACAACTAACTCACTATCACCAAACACTTGCAATTCCTTGACACCTCTTTTCCTTGACCATTCAAGACCATGAATTAGGACCTCATATTATACCACATTACAAGTGAGAGAAATGAAATCTGAAAGTAGAATAGTACCTCTCCTTAGAAGGAGAGACCAACATTGCTTCACCACCTACCCCAATCTTGCTCCTTAACCCATCAAAGAAAATCTACCATAAATAATCTATATCTTCACTTGGCCTCATCAAACTTGGAATGAAAGAGTCATAATCATGCATACAATACACCCCAGGACTAGCTTCCTCTATGAAATTGTAAGGATCATGTTCATAATTTTCATCTCCCCATTCATCTAATTACAAATCAGAAACTCCTTCAAGGGAAGATATTAGATTGGTCAATGTGGAGTTCCTCTTCATCAATGACAACATAGTTGACATTTTCCAATTTAGGTGTGTAAGGCTCCAAGTGACTATGATGAATAGGTTATGATTCAATCTTCACCTTAGTATCATACTTTGTCCTAAACACCATGTAGGACCAATTAGTAACCAAATATCCACCTATCTTAGCTATAAACTCTCTTGACAAAAAAAGAGAAAAGTATGGAGGTAAATATACCAAAATCAAATCATGAGGAATGGAAAATGTAGGAAAAAAATGTATAATAAAATTAAAATCTTTAACTACCCCCAAAGTTTTGGTTGGTGGTCCATCCAATTGTAAGACTCCCTTAGTCATTGGTTCATATTTGAGGCCTAGTTTATCCATTATACACTTGGGCATAACTAAAGTAATATCCCCACTATATATGATGAAATTATGAACCAAGAAATCACCAATTATTATAGATAGGTATAAATGAGGATTTTTTTCATTATTTTTTACTTGACCTTCTATAGGTTGAGTTCCATTAACTAGGATAACATTTTCATTCCTAGATGAGCCAACTTGTTTACCCAATCCTTGTAATTATTTTTGGAGCATATATTTTTTCCCTGGTATTTTTAAATAATCCTAAAATTATATGTTCATTTTTAGCTTATTCATCTAGTCTACAACATTAATAGAATAATTTTTCACCTTTGGGGACTCCTTAGGAGCACTAGCTCCTTGTGGTGTGGCTTGAGAAGGAGGGTGAATAGGATTTGTCTTCACATTCTAAAATTTTTGAATTTCTTGCACTCTAAGAGATAAAATTGACACACTTAATATTAGAGATGAAGTGGGGACCAAAATAGGTCCTTGAGTTTCTCCTTATTTCTCTTCAACGGCCCTTTTCTTAGACCTAGTGTTAGAGGCAACACTAGTATTCATATTACTTGGATTCCCCAAGTGATTAATAGCACAAAACTCCCCCTCAAAATTATTTATGAGGGTAGAATCATATTTTTTTTTACCATTATCCACCCAAATTTTCATTGGTCCTTAAAATTTTGAAACTTGGAAAGATTTATTGATTTGCATTGTCATGGTTTGGTTGTGCATTTCATTTGCATAAGCAACTTGTTCTTGATTTTGCTCAAAAGATGGATATCATGGTTGTTCTTAAACCAAGTTATTTTGATTGGTAACAATATCTTTATAGGATGAGGGAGCATTAGGATTTTATCTTTGATAATGCCTAGCATGGGTGATTTGACCTTGTCCTTGCATATTACTTTGAAAAGGAGGTCTATTGATTTTCCCAAACTGATTGTAGGGTTGGTATGGCCTATAATCTTGGGATTATTGAATTTTTATGGAAACCAGCTCATTATTGATACTTTTTAACAATATTTTGACTTCATGGATCTCATTTGAAGGGACAATTGTATATTTCTCATGACTAGGTAAAGGAGTCAAGGTAGGTAATGTGACTTGACTAAGAGGCTACAAATTAGGGAACAATAGCTTTGGAGGCTTAGGAGAAATATTCCCTAATTAAACTTGAAAATTCTCAACATTGATATCTATCTCATAGGCAGTAAGGAGTGTATTCCCACCCATGGATTGGATCATCATGGTTACATCACTATTTAATGCTTTTAAATAGTACAAGAATGCATAGTTTGGAGTAGGCCTCACAAGAGCTGGGATCCTATCCCATGTTTTTTGAAATCTGGTGTTGAAATATTTCATAACTCTTGTGTTACCCTCTTTATATTAGTCAATTTCTCAGCTAGAGATAGATGATAACTCTTCTCTCCCAACCTCTTAATCAATAGATCTCTTAGCTCATCCCATGAACCAATAAAAGTTTTAGGTAGAGTCCCATACCACTCCAAGGCTTTTCCTTTGAAAGATAATGCCAAAAACCTAATATCCACATTTTATTAAATGATATTATGGATATTGTATAAGTTTTGTATGTTTTTAATGTGTTAAATGGTAGTAATAGGACCCTTTCCACTAAAATATGAAACACTCTTAAGGGTTGCTCCTAGAATATGGTCATATTGGGCAAGATTCAAATGAGATGATCTGGTGAATGCCATAAAACATTAATTTCTAGCCATCTTAGAATGTGAACTTTGTGTATTAGGTATTAAACTAAACAATAACTTAAATTTATTAGTCACCAACTCTTTTTAAGAAGGATGGGTGTTCATAAACCTAAACCTTCTAGAAGAATATAAGGGTAATTACACAAACTCAAAAGGTAAACCCTTAGAAACAAACCTAATGGTCACCTTTGGCATGTAAATTAGGAAATTATTAGTAACCAAAGAGTTTAAAACTTTTTTGGTGTCCCTAGGTACTGAATATAGATGCTCTTGTAGCTACAACTATGTCAAGACCATCACCAATCTTGGATAATCTTCTAAGACTTAGAGTCCCACCGGGTGTGCCAAAAAATATTGACACTTGGATTTTCACTCTTGAGGAGATGCCTATATCTTCTCATCCAATTTTAACAATGGAAACATCCCTCTTATTGTGGGTGACAATGTTGAGAGATGAATCTCTAGAAGGGCTAGTTCCCTTGATGCACTCTTTGAAGCACTTCCTTGCCTATCAACTTGTGGATGAAAAGGGTTAATAAAACAACTAATAAAACCAAAAAAGGTGATGCATCAATGTTTAATTTCCTACTATTTGATTTAATATCTACAAATTAAAGATAAACAAAGTCTCTCTCACGTAAAACTCACAACTCAAAATGCATTGTTACATCAATGTTTTATATGCTAGATTCAAAAAGGTATTTGATACTTAGGAGAGTAATGAATTATTACCTAATAAAATAAGTTCATAAAACACTTATAATAAACCTATACACTTAGATAATATTACTAACAAAGACTTGAAATAACAACCTTTTTGCACACTTGGTAGACAATAAAGGATAACATGCTAGAAAAGAAGATCATTTACTAGACAAGACCAACAAGATTACACTAACACTTAGTTTCATAGAATGTAAGTAGGAAAAAAAATTATTTCTTAAATATTCCTTAAAGAACAAAATTGGTTAGTTTTTCACCATCAACCAATGGAGGCTACCAAAAAGAATCAAAAGAGTCTATATTTATATCTTTTAAGAGAGAGGCAAACTAAAGGAATTCCAAAGGTCACTTGGAAATGTGTAAACTTGGAAAAATGAGTTAAATTTTTCATGAGAAAGAGTAATTAGGTGAAACAAGAAATGTAAGGAGGTCTAATTATCCATACAACTTATGAAACTGATGAAAAGTGGCATAAAATTCCCTATTTTGGAATAGAAAACTACCTTCATTATTTGTACCTATTTGAACATCCAACCACTAACTAAATATATGTATAATTATTGGTATAATATTTAAGGTCTTCAATCATTTAATTCCATGAATTGGCTCAATTCTTACACTTTTGAAAACTCATAGAATGAAGCAATGATTGTCTATAGTACTAAAACTCCTTGTTTCAGTCACCCCTCACACTTAATTTCAAAAAATTATTTAGTTTCCCATGAAAATATATGATATGGAGTTAATTTAATATTTAAATATTATCCATGGCCTTATATTTCTTAAATTCACCTTAAAAAGACATCCATTTGAGTTTTCCACACTTTTCACTCTTGTGCTCACTATGCCAGTTTTGACTAGCTAAAATGAGAGCTCTAGTTAGGACACTTAGAATTTTTTTTATAGGATAAAATTACCATATGGAGTTATAATATGTATTTATCCTCCCTCTAAACTTTATTTCATCTTCTCAAACCTCTTATAACCTACAAAACATAGAAAATGGTGAGAAAAACATTTTTATGCATGTTGTCCATATAGTTCCGTACATCTTCCTTGAATTAGTGATATCTTGAGTGAGTATTATACATGATGCAATAGGTTTCCTTTCCAAAATATTCCATTTTAATGGCTCTCCATGCTTTTTTTCTCCATCAGGTTCCTCTAAGGGTTTTACTAAGGTTTTAGACTATTTTTGTTCTTAACAATTGTTCATACAGATGGAAGGTTTAAATTTCCAAATAATTCCACAAATTTTTTTTAGGACCCTTGATAACTCCACCTAACCCATTTTTTCCTCATTCATATCCTTAGCAAAGATATGAGCTTTATAAGTTGACTTATTGATCTTGTTTCTCCACTTTCCTACATGCATGAGCTATTTTTAGGTCAAAAACAATCCTCATACAAGTTTATATACATAAAAAGGCTCATAAATGTCTAAAAACACTCCATAATCATTCCCCAATCATATGGATAGCTCATCAAGGCCTGGAAATGAAAGGTAGACCCCCACTTGACTTTAAGTCTCCCCAAGGTCTAATGGGCTTCGTATATCCCCTACTAGTTTAGACCACTTGGAATTATCCAACATGATTAGGATGGTTTTTTATGTATTTTAAAACCTCAATAATACTCACAAATATATCACACAACCCCTCAAACACTCATTTCATCTGTTTTCCCAATAAGGCCTAATGAAAAACTACTTGATTAGACTATATGTATGGATAATTAGGTCATCCTTAAGGGTTGGATCTTGTGTGAGTGTTTCTAATAATATATCAATCTTCCATATACATCACCTAATGTTAATTTAAGATCCCAAGACCTCATATTAAGTCTTTTACCCATTTTGGCATCATTTACCTACTTTTGCAAAGTTCTAATTTTCATGAGTGGCAGATATTTTAGATAAAATAGAGAGATATATCCCTAATAAATAATTAAAAATGAAATTATTTTAATTTTTATAAGTTATTTATGAGGATATATACCAAATTCAAGGTTAGACTCCCTCATTTACGTACCTAACCAACTCAATTTGTCTAAAAAAGGGGCTAAAAAACCCTAATTTCTTGCATGTTTATCCAAATCCACTTGTGGATGACCTCTCCAAACCAATTATATAATTATATTCTGTATAAAAAAAATTTTCATGCCAAATTAATTCTTATGTATCTTTTCAATCCATTCAAAATCATTTTCCTACATGATTATTCGTATTTGTTCATTTGATAAGGGTGCCTCCTAGTCACCTCTATGAACTGATGGGTTTGTCCAAGAAAATAAAAGTGATTGAACATGTTTTATGAGTCTTAAAGTGTATATAAAATTCACTTGACTCATCATTAATTATGTCTTATGTATTTCAACCTCCCTTTCTCCCTAGATAGCCCATGTTCCATTTTAGCCCTTATTTGCCTAGACTCTATTGTAGATCAATATAGGGGTTTGAGACCCTATGTAAGCTTGATTTATTCCTTTAAATGGTTTAATTACATAAATTACATGTTAATCTAGATAATTTTTCATTTTCATTTCCTTTATTGAGATTCATTCACCATGTTAGTACACTCTAAATCACCTAAATTGGGTTCCCACCTATAGGTGACTAGTTTTAGGCATTCCTTTATTTGTTCCTTGCTTGCCCTTTGTTATATCTCAAGGTCATATTATAGTCTTAAAAATAATTTTACCTTAGGTTTATTTCTCTCTATCATCAAGAAGGCTATGCCCTTTGATTTCTCACTGATTGAGATACACCTTGCTTTAGCTGACCCCTATTTTACCCTTGACTGAGACCTTTTTCTTGTAGGTGCATATTATCTATAAGGATTAATCATGATGTTTTTAATATATTTATGAATCATAGAGACATCCTAATTTATTATTTAATTAGTGACTTAGCCTTGAAGGTCTTGAAACAGTAAATATGCCTCAAGTGAGATCATTATGTATATACCATGTTGACTAAAATAAAACCTCCTATAGGTGTATTAGGGTTCCTTAAAACTTGTTTATGATGTGATAAGGTTCATTAAGTTCATATATGGGTCACACTATACCTATCTAAATAGCACCACTTTGTTAAAATCCTTCCAAAAAATCATCTTGTGTCAAATTTCAAAACACTTTCTAGCTTGAGTAATCTGCTTACAACCCCACCTATAGGTGTATATAGGGCTTTATCAATTGATTATGATGTTAAAAACCTCCTTTGAAGTCATAGGAACTATTTAACAACCTATCATGTGTTTTACTAACCATATATGCTCTTGGACTCTTTAATAAGTTTGTTCCTTTTGTTTAGACTGAGACATCTCTTGTCTTACTGATGTAGGTCCCTATTCCTACAGTGTACAGAATGGAAAGTGTATAGAATGCAAAAAAAACACTACTTTCTTATTCTTTATGATCTCTTTCATCCAAAAAATATTTCAATCTATTTTTGAGCACCTTATCATGATTTCATAGTAGGTTTTTAACTTTGGTTTAGTGGTCCATCTGGGCTCTTGGCCTATAGACATTACTGCCTGAATTTAGTGTGTTTATAGTCACTCTTAAGACCTTAAACAACCACTCCCCCCCCCCAATTATCCTAAGCCAATTCTTGGAATATTCCTTCTCCCTACTAAGGGCCATAGGTATTATCAACTTATTTACTCAAAAATTTACCTCAAGCACAATATATGTCATTTTGAAAAAGCTCCTAGGCCTCTATTTGCTCAAAATAGAGACTAATTCCTAGAATACTCAGTCATCACTTTAGGAAGACTCCTCATAACTTGTTTGTAATTATAACACTTTAAAAAAGTTTGTCATGGTCTCTTAAATATTGAAGGGTTATAAATATGGTCTCATTACATGATTTTTCACACCATAGAACATCTTAGCACCCTATTTAAGCCCTCCTATAGGTGAGCATATGACTGAGTAGGCAGTTTGCTTAGGAAGGTGTGAAATAGAGAACAATAATGGACTCAAAATCCTTATTAGAATCTTCAAAACATATTTTAATCCTTCATCCCTAAAATTATTTACCTCATTACCATGTCATTCACCTTAGGATGACATCATCAAGGAGTCTATAAGTGTATGTTCTAGGCAGAATATGTGGGTAGAGCATAGAATTATGGTAAACATGGTGGTGAAATAGCTCAAAACCACCCAAATTCCACAATAAATCTTAAAAAATGTGGTATACATCCTTTTAAAAATATAACCATCTTAAAAACACCTTTTACAATATGGAAACACCTGCACATATGTGAGAAAGAGCATATAGATGTACCAAGTCGTTGTTTGGCATGGTATATGAGCATGTAGTCAAAATTTTCACTTTCCAAAACATTAAAAAGGACTTGATTAAACTCTTACATCCTTTTAAAATCTAAAACACCTCCATTACCACTTCCATACATAGAATGAACAAGCTTATGCTTGGAATTCAGCTAAAACTAGACATGAAGTTGGCAAATAGAGCAAGACAAGCTTGCAATCTACTCATAGAATGACACGTTGAGATAAAAACATGATGGGATGTATTTATATGACCCAAGAACTTATGGTCCTCCTTCCTAGTTTTATGAAACCTCTATAAGGTAAAAATTTAGAAAGAAAGAGACATCTCAGTTGAAACTACACTTGGTGGTATCTCTTTGCATGATAGACCAATTTTGCTCATCCAAACATCATGAATCATGAAACCAATAATGGAGACCATATAATAAGGAATCAAACATCCTCTGGATCCAACACTAATAACTATTTTGTATGTATTTTCTACAAATGGAGCAAAACCTAAGGGTGTACCAAATAGCTATTAAATCTACACAGTCAACTTGTTAGTGATTTTTAATAAATCACAATTGATAATTTATTAATTTACTTATATTAAAATTAATTTATTTTATTTTAAAACAACCTCCAAAAATAATTGTCTAAAATTTCCTATTCTTCTTGTACTGAGCATAAACCTGAGGGTCACTCCAGTCTGCCAAGAAGGGCAAGAAATGTGTAGAATGGTTTTGGCATACAAATGACTATTAAAAATCAAAAAAAGACTGGAGATGAGTTTTATAATTATTATAATACCCCCCATTATCTTTACCATATGGCACACTTCCCTATGTGTCATACAAGTGCCATTTTTCTTCTTTTTCAATTAATTTCTAAAATTTCAGTTAGGAGTCTACAATTATCTAATGTAACTAACATTTATAACATCTCAACTAACCTATTGGAATTTTTCAATGAAAATAAGACACCTTTGCACCTTGGGAACCATGACAAATGCATTAATGACCCCTAAAAGCACATAAAATGACCCCAAATGGATAATTTGATTAATGTGACTAAGACTAAAACCAAGATGACCTTAAATGACATCATATAACAAGTAATACTTCCTATGAAAACATATTATCACCCCTTCAAATGTTTAAAATCAAAAGTTTTACCTAGTGGTGCCCAATTTTGACTAAAATTCAAACTTAGTCAACAATCACCTTGAAGTCAACTTCCTTCTTAGGAGGTCTATCCTCATCAACTCTAAAATTTTGACTTTCCATATTGTACCTTAGATCACCTTCAAGTGGTTAAACTTGCAACAAATGTCCTAATCTGATACCAACTATTGGAGGTATAATCACAGAGTGGGGGCTAAATCAATGATGTCAGATATTTCAATCTTTAATTTAGATCCTTTCAAACTCATAATCAAATAGAATATATCAACTTGAATAAGAAACATAAACAAGAGAGCTCATACATTCAAAGCATACACAATATCAAACTCATAACACATGATTCTTATAGGAAACCCTCATGGGGAATAAAACCCGCTCTCAAGCCTAAAAACACATGAACTAATTTTCCTATAAGATGATTAAAAATAAGAGACCCTTTTAGTGAAGCACTACTTCACAAGGAGCACCCACCCCTAAGTATGAAAAATCACCCACTTGCTCTAGATGTTGAGCACCCACACAATACCTATGAAATCAATATCTCCATAACTTTGATTTCCCTTGAAATTGATGGAGACATAATGTATAACACCTATATTTCACCCTTCATACTTTCTCAACCTTTCTCACACAAGCAATGCATCCAAAACACCCTTTTAGATCACCCTAAGATTATTCACTCATACTTATCCATAAACCTATAGCAACTCTATAATCATAACAAAAATAACCAAAAATGTCATACACATAGTCCCCACTCTGACCTACCTCTTTCATTTATCTTTTGCACTCTCAACATATGTTCTACTCACACATGTCTCTACTAGTCTCTCATCACATTTCCACAAGTATTTTAAACCATCAAATTTGGTTTCACCTTTTATAGTGTCTTCATGAATATCATGTTCACAACCTTCCTTGTCAACCAAAACATGTGCCTTCACTCTTAAGGCATCTACGTGGGTAACCTTTAAGCCATACCTATTTCAAATAGGCCTAAGTGTTCTTTTAGATCCTATGGAGACCCATTCACCTCTTTGACACTTCTTTGAGCAAACTTCAAACACAAGAGCACTTTAACAATATATATACCCATGTCATATGACCTAGAGGTCCTCCTTAAGTTATCACATTCATTATGGCACCCTTTTGCTATAACACAATTAGCTTAAACATCATTATGTACATACAATCACCAAGAATGAACACACAATCAAATTCTAAGCCTTTGATCATATAAAATATGGATTGGTTAAACCTCCATAATCCACACAAATGGTTTGCATGAAGTCTATAACATGTTTTAATACTTAGTTCATCTTAAAATATCAAAATACCATCAAGAATAACTTAATTACCCTTCTTAGGTTACTTGCAGAGCATGAACACATACACAGTCAAATTTGGAGCTCAATAACTTTGATTGTACAAACATTCAAACCTTTAAATAAATATTTATATGTGCCTTGATTTCCTCTTCAACTTTGATTTTTACAACATGGTTAAATTCTACATATATCAAAATTTATATCAAAAAAACTACAGACTGATCTTCCTCACAAACTTGAATATTTGAATTCCAACAATCATTTAAAAATAGTTAAACTTTGAAAACTATGTCATCATTTCATGCCCTCACATATTTTGATCAAATATGCACCATCAATCTCTTTAAAATAATCCTGGTATTTAACTATGCTTAACATCTATCACTTTGACCTCATCTCATATTTTGTAGCAACTTTGACTAAATACGCACCATTGTTCTCCTTAGAAGTAGCTCAGTCTTTACTCTTACTCACTATTAAACATCATGCACCTGACATCATCTAATTGCTTCCTGATAGTTTAGAACAAATGTGCTCTATTGATCTCTTCAAGATTAGCTTAGAATTTAACCATGTTAAACAACTATCACTTTGACCTATTTGACTCAATATGCATCATTGATTTGCATCTATATGAACACCCACTCGTCATTAGATCCTTATCTAGTCCTAGTCTTTAACTTCATGAAAATTTGGCTAAGTATGGGAGTCACTATAATCTACCTGGAGGGCCAAATTTTAACCTTAATAACTTTTTTTGTGATTAATCTTATGTTTTAAGATTTAAACTATATGATCTTCTTTCATAGGGGAATACATCTATATATCAAGATAATCAAAAACCTTCACATGTGAAAAATATGATGCCATCAAAATGATTACTCAAATCTTATTAAACTTAGATATTAATTTCAGATTCATTTCACATCATAGATCTATGATGCAATTAAATGTGCACCATTACATCTCCTTTGAAAGTTTGGCTAAGTATGGGAAAACATGACAAATGGCCTAGGAAGCAAACTTTGCACAGTTATATCTTTTTTACACTCAATTACATGACCTAAATTATGGACCATAGTAGCTTGGGACTAATTTTATCATACCCATATGAAAAACTTCCCCTAACTCAGCCATACATGGTAATGGTGATGTTAGCAAATTGCCTACTCATATTTTTCTACCACATAACCAATTATGCATAGATGAACATAATGAAGAATTAGATGAACACCATGCATTCCCATAAGAATTTTAACCTCTTTACACCCCATAAGACCTCTAAAACATGATCTTATCATGTATAACATCTATCAACTTCCTTTACAATCATATACTAAAGATCTATGGTTACATACTAGGCTACCAAGCCTATGCCAACACACTATTCACATGTTTGTCTTTTCTCATTGACATGAAACCACATCAACATGCTAGATATAATATGATAAGCCTCAAACAATACTTACCTTAGATCATATGCATCCAAATCTTACTTTTCACAACTTTAAGTTCAAATTTATCGTCATCATGATATCACCACTTTGTCATTACCTTTGACATCAATGCACACATGACATCAATCTTTGACATCAATGACAACACTTGTCAACAAATTCCAACTTTGAAACATAGTACAATATCAATTTAGATGAAAGTGTATGCAAATATTATAGAACTTAGTCAATAGTGTTGATACTATATTATTGAATCAAGGTTATGTTAAAGAATTAAGTTGACAGTGTCAACCTAGTCTTATAGATAGAAGACAGAATACCAAAGTAAGTCGACAGAGTGGACCTAACTTTCTATATAGGGGTAGTAAGACTACAAACTATGAAAAATAAAACTGTAATGAATAACAAAAATGATAGATAAAGAGAGAAAGGAACCTTGGTGGGTTGGAGGATGTAGAAGAAAGTGATATTGTTGTTTAAGTGCCTTGATTTTTACTTGTAAATTCTACCAACTATGTCAATTGGGTTAACCTAGTTCTATAGTTCCCTATTTATTTAAACCTATTAAGAATACTATGTTGATAGTGTTGACCTAGTATGTTATCTAGAAGTTTGGAAGTATATTGTGTCAATTAGGTTGACCTAGTAGCTTGTCTATAAGTGAAAACCTATATTGTGTTGACCTATTTGACCCAGTAGCCTATATCTGATGAAGACCTGCACAAACATAACAAAGTCATATTGATGCAGATATGTGTTAAACCTATGCACACAAGATAGAAACTATATTGGCATTGTTGACCTAGTATTGTAAATATAGAAAAATAATAAATAAAATGATAAAATAATTAAAAACATGAAATAAAATATACAAGGATTAGATTCATGTCGGGTTCACTAGAATGTATGTAATCATAAATGCATCATGTCTATAAATCAATCCTAACTCAGAGAAGAGAGATCATAATTACACTTATGATTGGGGATACATTAGATATTTGGAAACATGACCAATATGGGGATCCACTAGACCCAATTAGGGGATCTCTTACCACACTAAACAAGGCTAGGGAGGGTTCCAAAGCCTCTAGTCAAGCACAATCATGCAACAACCCTAACTAAGCCCTATGTTTTCATATTTCACTAAACTAATAACAAGTAAAGCAAATAAATCTAATCTGGTGTGCATCCAATCTTGTGGCACAATATGAGGTTTAGTAAATAAACAAATATGCAAAGGAGAATCTCAATTAATCTATGTATGATTAAGACCCTAATGCATGGAGAATAAGAAGTAAGAGCTATTGTGCATATGTTTATCTACCATTATACTTGAAGATCAAGCTTAGGGTTTCATAATTTTTTTAGAGATATGGATCTTGTCTTGTGGAGAGTTCTTTTAGATTCATTGATAGGTTGTGTAGGCTAGAGATGATTTATCCTTGTCATCCTTACAAACCATAAAAACCTATGCAAATCACCTTGGCCAAGGGAGAGATTGAGGCTCAGTGGGTTCCTCTTCAAAGGTAAGTATTTCTAACTTTGTTTCTCCTTTGTAAGAGTAGATAGATATGTATTTATAATTTTCTTTCATGCATTATTATTTTGTATACATTGACATGAGTATATGTATTCTATGCATGTTTACTTTTATTTTTTATTACCCCCACTTTGTGCCACAAGCTTTGGTGAGAATTGTATTAGACTTTAATTTACTTATTATTAGTTTAGTGAAATATGAAAACTTAGGACATATTTAGGGTTATTTCATGATTGTGCTTGACTGGAGCCTTTGGAATCCTCCTTAGCATTATTTATTGTGGTGAGAGATCCCCTAATTGGGTCTAAAATATCCCCATATTGGTCATGTTCCTGAATATCTAATGTATACCCAATCAGAAGTGTAAGTATGATCTATATTCTCTGAGTTAGAATTGATTTATAAACATGATGTATTTTTGATTTCATACAAATTTTGATATTCAACTATAATAAAATATTTAATAAGCAATAATAATTCACTATAAACAACGGTGGTAAGAAAATAAGGTGATAAGGCCACCAAGTATTCCTATACTTTCTAATTGCGATAATTTCTCAGATTATCTATTTCTTCCAAAAAAAATCAAACAAAAAAAAATACAAAAAAATCAAAAATTCATAAAATAAAAATAAAATATAAAATATAAAAACATTCAAATAAAGAGAAAATATAAAAATATTTATCATGTCACATGTTTACTAGTTTTTGCATCTATTTTTTTTATTTTTTGCTAGTAAATAACATATCATTTCTCTACTCACATATGTTTCATGATTATTGATCATTATTTGTCATACATTAGATCTATGATGCATACACATGTAGATGTTGGACCTTTCCTCTTCCTATGTAACACACTACATTTTGGGCATCTTGCTTCAATTAATCACGATTGATATAGGTTCTATTATTTTATGATCATTTTACATTGTCATGTTGATCTTATTTATTAATGATTACACATTTTTATACTCATGCTCATTTCTTACACAATGTACTTGATATTTTATCTTACAAGAAATTTTGCTAACACATGTATGCAAGGATTAATATGACATGTTTATGTTAGTTGCTTATATTTCATCTTATCACATGGATTACTTGAGTGTACTTCTTATGTGATTCCTTATCTTTATTATGTAACTTTTGAACATGTTACTTGTTTTTTGTCCCTAGTGCCCTGAATGTTGATTGTTTCTCTGATGTGTGGACATTTAAACATGTCTCCCCCTTGAATTTCTGGTATTTTAACATTTCCCTTGTTGTAGTCTCCCTAGACCCTATGTTTGAATGACATTGAGTGCTCTTGTGTGTATGATTAATTTATTTCCAATATTATTACTTTCATACATTTTCATGATCCATATCATGCATCTTAGGTATTTTTATGTTTTGATACCACAAGCTTCATTGATACATCTACTTAGACATGATACTAGTATATGCTTTTTTACTACATGATTGATATAAATATATCATGGTTATCTTATCCTTTTGAGAGAATGTGACTATAATTTTTCATTCGCCTCACCTAAAAATTGGGGCATATCAGTGGATACATGATATAGAGACATGAGTCGATATGCATACAATTGGTAGAATTTGATACATTTTACATGCTTCAAATATACACTGTGAATGAATCTTATGCATTTGGAATAGATTTTGGATTATTTTTTCATATTTTTTATAAATAATATACATAATTTACAAATTATAGGTTAAATTTTGATAGCAACTTCATCTTGAGACACATTTGAGGTGATTTTTCCATGCAAATACACCAAATTATAGATACATTATTCAAAACATACCAATATTCATGTACCAACCTTACCAAGAAGCACTAATTGATATTTTATCTAATTAATTAGTGGGATCCCTTGAGTAGTGAAATCAAAATTCAATTCCCTCAATGAACTTAGCACTACTATTATTTTAAGTTGATATGGTTATACCATTTGACCTAGGTGAGATTGGCTAGATTAATTTTATGTGTGGGTTGTACAACTCATCATTACACCAAATTGGGGGCATGATCACCCTAAAATTCCCCTCTTCACATATCCAAGGTTTAATTTTGAACTTATTTCTAGTGATTTTTTTAGGAATCATCATTACCAAATCAAACTACGAAGGAGCAACATGGTTGCATTGACACAAAGGTGTACTCCTTCATTGTTATCTTTTCTTTCAGATAGTTTCAATTATTAATTTTTATATTGTATGCATTAATGGCACCTATAACATGATTTTGGTTTTATGTCATACACATATAACAAATTCAAATATGGATAATTCAAAGCAATTTTGTTTTAGACACCACTATACACATTTTTTTCCTTTAAACTAGTAATTTTATTCTTATGAATTACTAGATTAAAAGGGGGGGAATGCAGATAGTTAAATATATATTTTTCATGATAAAATAATCTTTCACAATTAACAAATATCATTTAATATTCTACCCTTTAGTTCTTATCTTTCTTGCAACTAAAACTCTCATGTTTGCCATCTCACTATGCCTAAATGTTTATATTATGGTCCAACCCTAATATTTTATTTATCCAAATCACCTATAGCCCATACTAGTCTTAAAAATTGATATATATCATTCACTATGAGTTATAAATCTTCAACAATTATCTATTCTCCAAGACACTATCATTCAGACCTGGTCGATGTTGACATTAGTGTCCCAATTCCAAGGCTAGTGTTCGTACCTTACAAACACTAAAAAATTCAAATCTTTTGATATATATGGGTTGGCCTATATGTATTAATTAACCCTCCATGATATTATTTTAAATTTTTTTTATATAAATACAATTCAAATACCATTCATTATGATCAAAAACTTTTCAAGCACATATCTAACACATACCAAACAAAAGCACCTCTCAAGCTTACAAAACTAACCTATTCTTCCTTATTTTAATATAAATAATAGGATTAGTATTATTATATGTCTAAAGAAAACAAAAATCATCTTATGAGTATTATTTTTCAAGTTTCAATCTAGATCAATACATGCACTCACATATATCATATTGCACCATTGTTCACACACAAGTCCACATATAGGGGATAACTACATATGTCTAATACCCTATTTAGATTTTTTGATATGTAAATATTACTTACTAATAGAGGGTTATTTGAGTTTATATCAACTTAAATTGATCCCACTAACCTTGATTTTTTAAGGTGGCATGCTATAATTGGAGGATCCAAGATCTTGAGTAAAAGACTAATATCAAGAACCTATGTGTGTAATCCAAACATAGAATATAAAAGGTGGAAATCAAGCCTAACATGAACATATGGAATGTCTATAAAATATTCAATAATTCATATATTACACTAGTGGTAGAATTAAGACAGTAGTGTCCATATGGTAACACAAGTGTTTAGACTAACAAAAATTAAATATTCAGAACTCGAGGACTAGATCTAAATCTTTAACTATCCCATTCCTTCACCTTCACTACTCAGACTTACCTGCATAATAGTGTATAATCTAATTACAATTTCTCCTTTGCATTGATATTTTTAAAACATTGAATGTTGTAATTTATATGTTTAGCATATTATTAAATTTAGTATATCTTATCAAAATATTAGTAAAATCTAAATTGATTTAATTATCTTAATTTTTAGAGTGATTTAATCCTTTCTTGATTAGGCTACTCTTTCATGTTAATCCTTATTTTTGAAAAGGGTTAAATAAGAAGGTATAGTACACCTCTTATATTTTCATCACTATCCTATTAAGGCAATCTTAAACCTCTTCCATTCTCTTATAATACCATGTGTGATGATGCCTTGTCTTGACATAGTATGTAGCACTTCTTGATTTCTATTTCATCTTGATAACCAAAGAATTATTTTATTTATTCACATGCCTTAGTAATGGAGTTAATAAATATAATGTGATGTCTTATTTACCTATAAAAGTGAATATTGGTTATCGTAAAGGATAGATCTAGTTGATTGTTGAAATCTACTAGCTTTGATCTTTCACTGAAGCTCATTATTTACCCAGGATAATTCTTTATAGTCCCTTTATTTTTAGTATCTCAATCATTTCTTAATCCCAAATTGTATATTTTTATCTATTGAGCATATTTACCCATAAGTCTATTTGCATTCCTTCAATATGGGGTCCTAGAAAAAAATTAACATAATTTGAAACCTATCCCAATATGTGGATCTCTTCCCAAGCATTCCAATACTTCAAATTGTTTGAAAAATATACTATATTAATTAACTAATGTTATGGTCCTTAGAATATTCCCCTTTGATACCCTTAATTCCATAGACAAATTTTATAAAAAAAAAGTTACATTTTTTTTCACTTAACCATCTTGTACAATGTGTGACCACCTGATTTGCCTAGGTGGAATTTACTAACTCACAATGATTGGACTAATTAGGTGTTGACAAGGATCCTTAAATATCAAAAATTATGATAACTTTTATTTTTTCACAATAAGATACTACCAAGTGTTAATTACACCATTTAAACATTAAACTTTTTCCATATGTATATATTTATATGTTAATTGGATGTCACATATAAATCCATCAAGCTATAAAGACAAGTGTTAGGGAGAGTCTATGAATTCAAGTATTATTTTCATTTGACCATATATAGAGGGCCTGATCACCAAGTATATAGCTAGGTGCTTGTTTGATAGGATGATGACCTTTAAATTTAGGTACTTGACTACCTCTATATATTCTAACTAGAAGGTCCTTATTCATATGTAGGGGTTCTTAATTGTTAATTCTTAGCCCTAAAAGGAAAAAAATGATAAATTTGAGAATATATGCCAAAATTCATTAAATCATTTGAAAAAATATGATATGAAAATTAAATAATAAAAAATGATTTAACTTTAGTGATCATAATTATTTAACAAAAGGGAATTTATCTATAATATTACCAAAAGATTGATCATATTAAATTAATACTCTTCCCATTAATATAGATCATCAATAAACTCTAGGCAAGTTAATATTAGTGTTAAAATACACTTGAATTGATACTCTTTCCATTAATATAGATCATCAATAAACTCTATGAAAGTTAATATTAGTATTGAAATTAGTGATAACTTATTTAATCTTGATAATTTAAAGTGACATAGGAAAAGTGGATATTCTTCTCTAATATCTCAAATAGATGGACATAAAAATTGGATGATATAATTAAATACAGCTTTTCTTTTTAAAAAAAATAACAAAAATATACATTTGAAATAGGATTATATTATAGGATCACAAAATTTTGAGATATATAGGAATGAAAAGGAAGACTAATTTGATATAATAGGTAAGAAGTTAGATCACACAAACTCATTGTCCTTAGGAGATTAAAAATGACAATATCAACAAGAGTAGTTTTTTTGCTCTACTAGGTTTTGCTCTAAGTGTGTTGCTACTACATTTTTCTTGTACATAGTTGTCAATATGTGGTCCTTTATAGATCATAAAGTATAATAAAATTTATTTCCCTCTAGGTAGCCTCACCCTAGGGTAGATTTATCCTATATTATGTCTTCTTCTCCATTATGTATGGCTGTTGAATTTGCAATGAGAGAAAGTGGAGCTATAAGCAATGATGCCCCAACTCAAAAAACTAAGGAAGTTTTTCACTAAGGTATTCCATGAGGTAATTAATGTCAACCTGATGTTATTTTACGTTCTTCCTTAGTTTAACTCTATTTATCAATGGTTAGATCAAATTTGTTTTATACGATATTTTTTGGTCACATTGCTTCCAAAAATATGCTCAAAACTTGGGTTTAGTCATATTTTACTATTCATGGCATCAAGCTTGAAAGTATATAAAATATTACCAAGGGTTTATTTTTGTTGCACTTTATTGACCCTACACTTGTTGGAATGATTATGAATAAATATTCCACCTAGTATTTCTACAACTCCCTTATGGTGTTTTCAACATGGATGAGATATTTTATTATTTCTAAGCACATAACTCTTAAAGTACCTATTTGTGTAGAGTTTCCCAATCTACCATTGCCTTTATAACATTTCATCAACCAAATCTCATCCTCCATTGGTTGTGTTATTTTTCATGAACCTATTTCATTCTATTTGGATCATCCCTAGAAAAGGGTTTGTGTGGAAGTTGATTTATCAAAATATCTTAAAGACTTTTTAGATATCCAAGTCAAAAATTCTCTCCATTCTTAGTGTATCTTATATGTCAACTTACCCAACACTTAATTTCATTATCAAACTATTGATCACAATATTAAGGTTTGCCCATTATATTTTCCTCATAGAAAACCAATGCCTAAACATGTGGCTGACAACCCTAAAAATACTAAGGAAGAAAGGTGTCAAATTGTAGGGGGGCATAAAAATAGCCACAATAAAAGTGTTATAACCCATAATCCTACTAAAATTTTTAAAACCCTCTTCCATATTTGTGCCACAAGCATCGACATCAAGCACTCAACACATTGGGGAATTTATTAAGTTAACTCAACCTGCTAAGGAGTTTTTCACACCAAGGTTGAAGTAGATAAAATGAGGTAATGTATCACTCTCATGGCTATTAATGTTCTTTTTAGTTTATAGGTTTATACCTAGCTAGTCTCACAAGATATTACCCTTGATTATTTATCTCTCCACTCACATGTTTCTCCCATCAAGGAGAAAGTAAACATTATTCAAGTCCTTCATATTTGAGCTCTCAAGTGCAATTTTTCAACCCTCAAAATTGAGAGGCTTTGAAGTATGAAGAATATGTGTTGGAATTTGCAAAAATATTATCATTATAGCTTTAGGATTTTATGCATTACAATAATTCACATTTCTTTATAAAATAGTTATTATTGGGCCCTAAATTTTGGCTAAGTATTTTTCGGAATAACCAATGCAGAGAGGCAAGGTGAAAAACAACATGGCACAGAAGTCCATGATGTATAAATACTAAAACATATAATAAATGTTCATGTTAAATTGATAACCTAAGAATGAAGGACTCAAAACTTAGCCAAAGACTTGGGGAGTGTGTGGAAAGTGGAGAATGGTTATAGAGTGATTCATAGGGATGAAAGAGAATAATTCAAGCACAAATATAGTACTAGACCATAGGAATATAGGTGATAGATGATGAGGATCTATCATTGAAGAGAGAATATAGGGGTAGAAAGGCTTGAATTCTTAGGAAATTAATGTAATTGGCTACCATGACTCAAGTGTGTTAATGATCATTGGTGATTCATCATGAGTATATTTATTTTTGTAACTACTTGGTTAGGTAAAACCAAGTATAAATACCCATAGATTGAACTTTTTAATGTTGTTGTTGCTTAGTTGGATATTATTGAAAGAGTTATAGAGTGAGTTGCATTGTAACAATGAAATTGTGTACTCTTTGAATATCACTTATTAATATTATGAATGGAACTTGTGTTGACTTAATATTATATAATCTATAATATCAAAGGTAATAATTTATTAGTTATCATAAATTATACAATGTTATTAGTTATCATGTATTTTGTCATCCAATTAATTGAGGGTTAATAATTATTATTTTTATTATTTTTATCATTTTTATCATTGAGTAATGAACATGTGTTAAGATAAATTATAGAATGAGAATATTAATGTGTATGTGTTCAAGTGCACATGTCTATTAGTACACCCTCACACAATAAAACCAATAGGAACCAGTCCCTCACTACATGCTTTGGGTGAGTGCAAGAGAACTCATTTTAGCATGAAATGCTAGTGTGCCAGCATGTTGGGTTTTTAGTCACTTCAACACCTAAGGGAATTTGTGATTGAGTAAGCAAAAGAATCCCAAATTTTGGTTCTATTATTGTGACCTATATCACTTGCCTACATGATGGTAGAATCTGCTTGAATGACTATCACTTGAGAATATTGAGAAATGGGTTACTAGCATTGAGGATAATTTTGTAGTACCATTTATCAAACTAGGAATCTCTTCACTTGTATGGGTCAAACAAAATATTTACATCTCATTATATGAGACATTCTTTATATAGGTACTTATTCACCTTCATGATTAGATTATGGCTTATGCTTAAGACTGATCAAAGAACTGCAAACAAAAAATATCTTGGACACTAAAGCATCAGAAAACTTTAGCATGGTTGAGAGTGCCTTGAATTCATTCTATTGATGTTTGATGGGGAAGGGTTTTGAATAGTTACATCTTGGAATGCATAGTCTTGACATATTCTTATCCAGAAGAAGCTCAATTTTACTTCTTTTAATAATCACATGGTAGATATATTAGACACTTTATGTTGGAGGTTAAGAAGCTCTTTATAGATTTTAGACTTGATAATTTCTCCATGGAAGGCTAAACTCTTTCTTGCATGAGCAGCATGGTTGGTGGGAAAATGAAGGGCACTTGTGAAGTGAATTTTTTTGTCCAATATGGTAACTAGTCAGTGTGCATTATAGAATCATAAGTATGATGAATCTCGGTGAAGGATTATGAGTGGAAGTGATCTAGGGGATGAGAAGACTTAGGAAGTGTTGTAAGGGTCTGAAAGAAAGCAAAATAGCATAAAGAGAACTCCCTAACCATAAGACCACACCTGATGCCAGCACAAGTATGTGTGGGAAAATTAAGTTAGGTAGTGGTGAATGAAGAACCTGATTTGGATAACCAAGTTCTCCATGCACAATGCATGTTCATATTTTTGAGTTAGATGATATATTTATTTGTAATTGGGATATGGATAGTGTATAGTCAAAAATTGAACCTATGAGAGAGATATTTATATAAAAATATTTAGATAGTAGTTATTTGGATATTTATTTTCCTTTACATGATAATTCTATGGCCTAACGAGTGGGCAAAGTATCAGCCCAATTGTAGTTACTCAACCTACCTCAGTGCCTAATGTATCAAGTGATTTTGTTGCTATGGGTGCATGGGAGATAGAGATAATGGTTTTTTAGTTGTAATAATTGGAGGAGGTGTAGGAGGTAGTGGTGGACCTCCCCCATAAAGTACAAGAGGGACTAAAAGTTCTTCTCAATAGACCCTATTACAAGAACCTCATCCACCCACTATATATCATGAGATGACACTTCACTTTCCTAAGTATTTAAGTGTAGATAATGTCATAGATCATGTTCACAAGTGTGAACTTATTTGGTGAGTATGCAACATCACCTCTTCTAAATGAAAAGTAACTGAATTTGTGATAACCCTTCTAGACTTCATGCATAAGTGGTACCATAATTACAATCTACAACAAGCAATGGTGGATTATGATTGGCTAAACATAGTATTCCTCTAGTAATTTGATATCTAAGAGTTTTAACAATAGAGCATATTTTCCTTGAAGGATATCAAGCAATAACTCACTAAGAGTGTGTGTGAGTATGATGCACATTTCAATATGTTTCTCTCTAAACTCTCTTTTGAGATAAACATATTTTATCATGCCT
Organism: Torreya grandis; assembly: GCA_037957365.1. NCBI lineage: Eukaryota > Viridiplantae > Streptophyta > Pinopsida > Cupressales > Taxaceae > Torreya > Torreya grandis. The sequence goes on from JARHVA010003610.1 coordinate 345,180, forward strand.
ATTGATGATTAAAATTATACCATCAACTAATCAACCCTTTTGCCTATCATGAAGGTTAAGTTAGAATCATACTAGTCTAATAATAAGGTTATAAAGGTTCAATTATGATCTTAAAGATGTGAGGGGTTTTTTAAATATTCTAAAAAATAATGAATAAGTTATCAAATATAACATATTCCATTATAATTTTAGAAATCCAATTTATCAAATAATGAATCAGTTTAGATATGAATATGTAATTTATCCTATCCGATAGAGAAGGCCTATGGATTAGAAAATCTCTTGAAGGAAAGAAATTTGATTCATTAAAATAATATATTTCAAGTAATATTGTGTTTCTACTTTAATAATATTCCAAATAATATAAAGATAATAAACATTAAAAAAATTTGAGATAAATCAAGATAGACAGATCTTCAATCAAGTAAACATCCAATAAAACTCAACACACAAAGACACTACAAACTAAACAATAAACTAAAAGTAAATAAAATAGATATAAAAACAACTAGATTAAGAAATAAATAAACTATTTAAAATAACAAAGGACTATGCTAAACATAACATAATTTTCTGACCTAGTAAAGCCTAACAACTAAAATCTAATTCTAAACTAAGTCTAAACTACAAAGGAATAAATTCAATCTAAAAACTAATAAACATAAAATAAATAATCTGAATCTAAGATATGTCTATAAATTAATCTTAAATATAATTAAGTCTAATAAATTAATTTAAGTTTAAACTACACTATAAAAGATCAAACAATCAAAGAAAATAAATCTAACTTTAATAAAATAAACTAGAAGATCTATCTAAGAATATAACTTAAAGCAGACATATAAAGTAAACTAAAACAAAGTAAAAGATAAAAGATATTAAACTGAAGAAACATATATGAAAATAGATTAATTAAATATTAATCTAAAATGAAATAAACTATATTAAAATTAAAGTCAATATAAATTATAATAAAATCTATAAGTCTCAAAAGAGAGAGTCATCTTAGTAGAAAAGATATATTTTATTTGAGAAACCAACATCTTTCTTTACAAATACTTGAGGGATAACTTTTAAAATCAAAATAGAACAATGAAATATCATAAAAAACAAAGTTTTCATAATTATTTGAGTTGAATATTTGGAGTCTACACATAGAATTGCAAATAGCAATCATCAAAAGGTGTTAAACTTGACAAGCTCCATATAATTTGTTATAAATGATAATATAAAAAATGGATATACCTACATTTCTTAAGCAATTACTCAACCATCAGAGAAAGTACCATTAGTTATATCTACAAAATTCATGTTATCTTAGAAAAATTGTATATAATAGAGAGTGATAAATGATTGCCTTCACAAATGTATCAGTCTTCAATACTTATGTTGTTCCTCCTCTTCAAATTAATCTTTGATTTCTTTTTATGCTTCAAATTTGGCTGAAAAATAAGTTATAACTAACCTTAATTAGTTATTAGTTTAACTTAATTGACTTTATAAAAATCAATTAATATAAACAATTATTAGTTAAAGTTCAATTAAAACTTAAAGTCTTAATGGATCAAGTTTTTGAATATAGACTAGGTACTATCTAATGGGTGGGGACCCTTATCAACTAATAATAATATAAGATAACATATAGCAATAAATAAATAGATAAATCAAAGTTTATGAAAATTCTATTTATATCAACCATTGTGTGTGTGTGTGTGTGTGTGTGTGTTTTAACTTATATGTGTGTGTGTGTGTGTGTGCATGCGTGCTTAAGTTAAAATTTGAAAATATGCACTATGATTTATATAATGATTTATCTATTTATTTACTTCTATATGTTATCTTATTTTATTATTATTTGATAAGGGTCTCCACCCATTAGATAGTATCCAGTTTATATTCAAAAACTTGATCCATTAAGACTTTAAGTTTTAATTGAACTTTAACTAATAATTGTCTATATTAATTGATTTTTATAAAGTCAATTAATTTATATATATATATATATATATATATATATATATATATATATATATATATATATGCTTAAGATAAAATTTAAAAATATGCATTATGCTTGATATAATTAGGATTTTCATTAATCAAAAAATTAAAGTCCTCTATACTTTCCAAAATATCACCACCAAAATATCAAAACTAAAAGTTAAAGTATCAAGTTTTAAAGTATAGAATTCTACCAACTAAGGTTCAATTGAAAATAAAATATTATCCTCTTGACATTTAGTAATCATTAGAATCCGAAAGGACCTCAATTACAAGTTTTTTATACTCATTGACACATTCATTATACTCGATTTCTATAGGTGGAAGATGAACTATGTTTTTTTCAAAATTAGTTTTAAGATCATCCACCTCTAGCTTAATTCGTTTGAGAACTCTAACCTCAACTGGAGTGTCAGTATCATTTTAACTATCTGACTTTTTATCTGAAGTAGTAGGATGGACCTCAAGTGAACGTTTTCTATAAGCTAAAATAGGTTTTTAAAAACTTAATTTTTTGCATCTTAAAATAGGATCCCTTTAAGAAGATGAAGGCTCATTAAAAATTGAGGGAAGGGCAAGGTTAACAAAGTTCTTGGCATGTGAAACCTCAATATCAAGCTATGTGACATCATTAGCAATGGATGGTTCTCTAACATGCTAAATTCTTTCAGGAGTGGGTGACTAAATTAGTAAACAATGTGAATTACTTTGCAAATGGTGAGAGGAATTATTGTGAGAATGAGTCTTAGCACCAATTCTATGTCCATAAAATCTCATATTACCCTTATGATTGGTAGGGTTGAAAGGTAAGTTATTCAACACATTCCAAAACTCAGGATCATTAGCATCAAAAAGGATAGACATCCTAGCACCTCTATTAAATATAGGGTTAAATCTCCTAACCCTAAAACCACCCCTTAAAAAAAAATTATTTGAGTTTTGTTTATTCATATTATTACCAGAAACTCGATTTCCCCAACTAATAAACATAAAATAAACAATCTAAATCTAAGATGTCTATAAATTATTAATCTAAAATCTAATTGAGTCTAATAAATTAATTTAAGTTTAAACTACACTATAAAAGAGAAAATAATCAAATAAAACAAATCTAACTTTAAGAAAATAAACAAGAAGATCCATCTAAGAATATAACTTAAAACATAAATATAGAGTAAACTAAAAGATAAAAGATATTAAACTAAAGAAACATAAAGGAAAATAAAATAATTAAAGATTAATCTAAAATGAAATAAACTATATTAAAATTAAAGTCAATATAAATTACAATAAAATCTGTGAGTCTCAAAAGAGAGAGTCATCTTGGCAGAAAAGATAGATTTTATTTGATAAACCAACATCTTTCTTTACAAATACTTGATAGACAATTTTTAAAAACAAAATAAATCAATGAAATACCATAAAAAGGAAAGTTTTCATCATTATTTGGGTTGAATACATAGATTCTACACATAAGACTGCAAATAATAATCATCAAAAGATATTAAACTTGACAAGCTTCATGTAATCTGTTATATATGATAATATAAAAACTAGATATACCTATGTTTCCTAAGCAATTACTCAACCATTAGATAAAGTACCATTGGGTATATCTATAAAAATTATGATATGTCAGAGAAATTGTATAAAAGAGAGAGATAAATTATTGACTTCACAAATGTATCAATCTTCAATACCTGTGTTGTTCTTCCTCTTCAAATTAATCATTGATCTCCTTTTATGCTTCAAATTTAGTTGAAAAAGAAGTTATAACTAACCTTAGTTTTTAATTTAAATTAATTTATTGACTTTATAAAAGTCAATTAATATAAATAGTTATTAGTTAAGGTTCAATTAAGACTTAAAGTCCTAATAGATCAAGTTTTTAAATATAAATTGAGTACTATCTAATGGGTGTGGACGCTTATCAATTAATAATAAAATAATATAACATATATGAATAAATAAATAAATAAATAGATAAATCAAAGTTTATGAAATTCCTATTTATATCAACCATAATGCATATTTCTAAATTTTAGCTTAAGCATGTGTGTGTGTGTGTGTGTGTGTGCGCGCGCGTGCATGCTTAAGTTAAAATTTAGAAATATGTATTATAGTTGATATAAATAGGAATTTCATAAACTTTGATTTATCTTTTTATTTATTTATATATGTTATCTTATTTTATTATTAATTGATAAGTGTCCACACCTGTTAGATAGTACTCAATCTATATTTAAAAACTTGACCTATTAAGACTTTAAGTTTTAATTGAACTTTAACTAATAACTATTTATATTAATTAACATATATATATATATATAAGTTAAAATTTGAAAATAATATATATATATATATATATATATAATAAAATTAAAGTCTTATATACTTTTCAAAATATCGAAACTAAAAGTTAAAGTATCAAGTTTGAAAGTATAGAATTCTGTCAACTAAAATTCAATTGAAAATAAAATATTATCCCCTTGACATCCAGTAATCATCAAAATTAGAAAGGACCTCAACTATAAGGTTTTCCTACTCATTGATATATTTATTATACTCCATCTTCATAGCTGGAAGATGAACTATGTTTGTACCAAAATTATTTTTAAGATCATCCACCTCTAGTTTAATTCATTTAAGAACTCTGACCTCAACTGGAGTGTCTGTATCATTCTGACTATCTAAAGTAGTAAGATGGATCTCAAGTGAACATTTTCTGCAAATTAAAATAGGTTTTTCAAAACTTAATTTCTTTCATCTTAAAATAGGATCCCTTTGAGAACATGAAATCTCATTAGAAACTGAAGGTAGGGCAAGGTTAACAAAGTTCTTGGCATGGAAAACCTCAATATCAAGCTATGTGACTTCATTAGCAATGGATGGTTCTCTAACATGATAAAAAAATTTAGGAGTGGGTGACTGAATTGGTAAATGATGTGGATTGTTTTGTAAATGGTGAGAGAAATTATTGTGAGGAGTCTTAGCAGTAAATTTATGTCCATGAAATCCCCTATTACCCCTATATTAGTAAGGTTGAAAGGAAAGTTATTCAACACATTCTAAAACTCTGGATCATTAGCATCAAAGTGGATATACATTCTAGCACCTCTATTAAATCTAGGGCCAAATCTCCTAGTCCTGAAACCACCCCTTAAAAAAATTTCTATTTAAGTTATGTTGATTTACATTACTATCAAAAACTTGATTTCTCCAATCTTGATTGTCATTATCTCTATCCGATGTGGGTTGATTCCATCCAAACATCTTAAATACAATCTAAAATATATTCAAAGTTGATTATGATAGCCAAAAATTAACATGCACATATCCAAAATGAATATCAATTGTATTTTAAACACACAGTTACTATCAACAAAATCTCTCAACTGAAATGTTCCAAGTTTATCAAACAACATGTAACATCTTATTTTTATTTCATCAAAATATCTCATAAAACTTCAAAATAAGATTATAATATCATAATTTTATTTTCACAATACTTCTATATATTCCTTTGAATTCCATTTTCACTTTGAATATAATTTCATATATATATATATATATATATATATATCTTTGTCAATTCAAACTTGCACAAACTTATCAACTAATTAAGTCATCTTTGTAGCATATATTATTTCAATAAATGTCAATAGGAATTGACAAGAACTTTTCAAATAGAAACATATGGCACCACTATACTGAAATAATTTAGCACAGTCCTTCAAACAACTATATTTCTAATATCTAATTTTTTATTTTTTATTTTAAATCAAAAAAACGTTCACGATAAACTAAAAACCAACATGGAATCATATAATATCTTTGTGCAAAACTCATCTCATATCAAACCCTAACACAATGCTACAATAAGGCTCCAAAAAGTGTTACCATATAATACTCGAAATGGAACTCTTTATACTCAAAATATACCTTTCAAACCAAATCTTCAAAATTGAGAAATAAATGATTATAGTTTTCCAGAAAAGTATTTCTATCCCTTTACTATTTATTCATTTCAAAACTCAGAAAACTTATCATATTTTCTCAAATCATTATTATTTTGACATTTAACTTCAAAGTAAAACCTAGAACTTTAAGACTAAGGTGTAAAACTAGAAACACCATTATTTTTGGAATTCAGCCTATTATACTTTTAAATATATATTTATCCTTCAAATTGAAGATATGAAACTGAAATTGATGCATAAAATTATGGCTTTAACATACCAAAATATATTCACATTTATATGTTCAAACCACGTCTCTATATCATGGCTGACCAATAATAATTCAAACATTCTATGTAAAAATCTTATCTCACAATCTGTACCATAAAATTCCATTCATAAACTAATGAATTCAAACCATATCATAATACAATATTGAGACAACAAAGGTTTGAAACAAAATCTTTCCAATATATATTTTATGACCAAGAAATAACTTATTTTCTTTTCTTATTCTTTTATTTTCAAAAAGTAAAAAAACTTAACATTTCTAAAATATTTCAACCTTACAAAAACCCTAAAAAGTGGTATGCAAACTAAAATAAACTTCCATAATTTTTGAGTCCATCACGCTATATTTCCAAACTTAACATGAAAAATATTTTTCAAAACCATGAATACATGAAACCGTATCAAACCAAAACTAAAAATTATATTTGCATGTTCAAACAAAATCTCTTTATCAAAAATTTATGACAGACTTCATATTTATCCAAACCCTTCCAAAATATTCACTACATAAAGCACACATAACTCATTTTATAAAACCTAAAGCCTTAATGAACTCTTTGAAACCATGAATATATTTGAAATAGAAATCTAAATATATTTATGAATATATCATTGAATATATATTCATAGAAACCATACCAAAATTCATATTCAAAATCTCAATGTTTTCAAAAGACTATGTTCCAACCCAAGGAAATAAACATTCCCAAGCTTCATCAACCACCAAATAAATATCTTTATCAAAAACCATTTGCATTCAAATAAAAAGAACTGTAAGCTTTTTATTTCCAAAACCAACATGCAGAAATTTAAACCAACAACTTCATCAAAATCTACCAACATGTAGATCAAAACCATTTCCTTTTCAAAATTATCCAAAATAACTCATAAACTTTCTCAAGACTCATTAAGCTTATTAATGGCATACTTGGTAGTGCTTATTTGTAATATTTCCACTTGAAATCCTTATCTGCGACTCAAAATCCAAACTAATAGAGTTTCTTTTCTATGAGAAAGCTTTAAGAAATGACTAAAAATAAGAAAAGAAGGCAATTTTTAATGCAATTCCTTCAACATAACCACCTCAATTACATGTCTACCACTCATTGGTTCATCAAAACTAATGTTATTATTTAACAATTCCACCAAATAGATTAGCAAGTTATCAAACTTAGCAATCACTAAATCACCTACTAAACCCCTTACCAATATTCGATGATCGATGCATGTACTCTTCACATTAACTTCTTGAACTACTAAAATATTTTCATGATCTCGATATCTCTGGAATATGCCTTAACATTAATTCACTTGCTAGTTGGTGCTATGTTGTCTACCAAGTAAATTACCAACTCAAATGCCAACTCACTATTTATAAGTCTTGAAGCTAGACCACTTTATTTTTGAAATCACCAATATTTTATGCCCTTTGAAACTATAGACTTAGGTTAAGACAATTAACCTTCCAAACAAAACTATTATTCTCTAGAAATAACCATTCCTTGAGACATACTCTTAGGTAAACAACATTTTAAATCACCATGGCCTGATAGACTCATTATATCATTTCAAAACTTTAGGATAAATGGCCTTAGGTTAGTATCTTTATGATAATGAAATCTTAGGACACAATTTGATCATTAAAAGTAAACTACTTATATCATATCTCAAATAACATTCATAAAAACTTAATTCACAAAGATTTGAAATGAATAAATTTCTCCATTGATCATTATGTTTCAGAACTTATGATGAAAATTTTAGACCAACATAAAATCATGCTAATGTATTTCCAACTAAATTTTTCATGAATTTAAGCCACTAATCAAATTGATGAATTCATAACAATGGCCATAATCAATTTTCAAAAAGAATTTCATAATAAATCAAATGATGTATTTGATTTAAAAAATCATAACTGATCTATCTATATACTCACAATTCAAAAATAAACTAATAGATTTATCATTATAGCCAATTTATACCACTCTTATATGGATCAAACCAAGTTTCACATTGCCACTAAAAATATGAATTTAATTACCATAAATTACTCATGTTATTCAAAACTGAAAATCCTAATACAAAAACTATTATGATCATCCACACTCAACTGAGATCAATATAGATATCTAAAAATATCATAGCAATCATATAATACTTTCAATTTTGATCAACTATAAAAAGTGATCATATTTCAAACTAAAAATATTATATCATAATCTAAAAAATTCACTGAAAAGAAAAATGATTGATCACAAACATTCACAATGATAAATATATATACATATTTTATTCATTTATCTATTATGCTTTTTGAAACCACTAATATAAACATGAATTTATAAACTAATTATCATATCTTTATAATTAAAAATATGCATCCAAATATACTACTAATTGACTAACTCTCCGACACAGTTTTAAACTTTTTATGACTGAGTCATCTCTATGGTAGAAAAGTATTAGCTTTAAAAAAATTGAGAGAGGTGTGAAAAATAGACATAACACTAATGACCTTGTTAGTCAATTTTATATAATAAAATCTAGTAGTAATTAAATTATCTATTAACAAACATAATCTTGGTAGTGTGATCAAGGTAAATCATTTCTCAAGTAGCTATGCATGAACCCCTTTAATAATGAATTTTAACAAGAGATGAAATGTTAGGATAGCATGGCACAAAGAAAGGGAATGATATAGCTGGGGAGTTAGGTTGGATGCATAATCTAATACATGACTGAGTCATCTCTATGGTAGAAAAGTATTAGCTTTAAAAAAATTGAGAGAGGTGTGAAAAATAGACATAACACTAATGACCTTGTTAGTCGATTTTATATAATAAAATCTAGTAGTAATTAAATTATCTATTAACAAACATAATCTTGGTAGTGTGATCAAGGTAAATCATTTCTCAAGTAGCTATGCATGAACCCCTTTAATAATGAATTTTAACAAGAGATGAAATGTTAGGATAGCATGGCACAAAGAAAGGGAATGATATAACTGGGGAGTTAGGTTGGATGCATAATCTAATACAAATGTCTTAAGTACAAAATCTAAAAATTAAGTAATACTTCAACAATTAAATATAACTCAACTTATCTTATTTATTTATAAAGAAATCTGAATTCATGAAAAGTATTATCTGAAAATAGTTTATACTTACAATATAATTGCAACATCCTCCTATTCTTCCTTCATAAAGTGAAATTCTTCCATTTGTAACCCTCATTGATCTTTCAAAAGTAAAAGTTGGCATAGTAAAAAGGCAAATAGAAAACTAGAATAGAAAAAGTAAACAAAGACAACAAAGAAAAGAATCACAAAACCAAAAAGAAAGTTATAAAAATAAAAGAAATAAATATAATTGAAAGTAGTTAATCATGGAATAATTTCAAATGATGATCATTAATTGAGTAACGTAACATGTTTTCTTTAGTATCTTTTAAATGAAAAGCATTATTTCTAAGTACAATATAAATTCTATAAGAACCAAGCCATAATGAATCAAATTTATGGTGTTTACTAGGATCTTTGTGAGCTTTATCCCTATATAAAACTAGATCACCAACATTAAACTTTTCATTAGAAACTTTTTTATAGAAATTTTTTTTTAATTTTTTTAGCTCTTTTTAATTTTTGTAATTCTGTTACTTTTGATTCATCAAGAGCTATTAAATCATGTAATATTTGTTCAATTAAATTTGTATCGTCGGCAACACATTGTAAAGTAGTTCTGGATTAAAAAAAATATGAAGTTTTATTGGTAAGGTGGTTTCAAATCTGTATGCTAACATAAAAGGTAAACAACTAGTTGCTACCTTACTAATAGTTTTATCAGCCCATAAAGCTTCAAAAAATTTAAGATGTCAATTTCTTTTATTTTCACAAACTAATTTTTTCATAATTGTAATCAGATTTTTATTCATTGACTCAGCTTAACCATTATCTTGAGGGTAATATTTATATGAATGAGTAGATATAATTGAATACTTACCCAAAAATTCTATAAATTCATTTGAAACAAACTGAGGTTCATTGTTAGAAATGATTTTGTAAGAAACTCTAAATCTATAGAAAATCTATTTTTTTTTAAATGAGATTACTTCACCTGTTACAAAATGTTTAAGTGTTTTAGCTCAATGAAATAATTCATGAGTATTAGTATATACCTATGACTAGTAGATGAAGGTACATGTATATATAAAATAAATTCAATGCCTTATTTTGTACATAGTTTTTCAATTATAATAGGAATTAAAGGTATTATAGGGAACTTATCTCTACTAATAAATAATTGACATGACATACAAGAATGAACTAATTTATAAGTATCTTGAAATAGAGTAGGTTAATAATAACATGCTCTTAAAATCTTATAAGTAGTAGTTTTTGTAACATAATTTTCTTCATGACAGCCTCTACGAACTTTTTTGTGTTTGATCTTGTATAAGACATCTCACTAAAACTCCATCTCTATTCTGATAAAACAAAAAAAAAATCTAACAAACAAAAATTTAAATATTTTAACCATAATGAACATCTTTGTTTTTTATCAAAATTATTAAGATAGGCCTAATTTAAAAATAAAATACTAAGTCATGGTATCAATCATCTTCAACCAACAAACAATCTCATTTATTCATCTCAAGACCAAACTTTAATTTTTTAGAAAAATCAGCAATCTTCATGGTGTTTAAATGAGATTTTGCATTTAAATTATCATCAACTAAAAAAAATAAAACATTAATGTCAAAAAAACATTTTTAGTTAAATGTTTTGTTAATTAATTACCTTTAATTATTTTAGAAGTCTCGAATTCAAGATCAAACTCTTGAATACGTAAAATCTACTTAGTAAGCCTTCTTTGAACGATTGGTTATTTTAAAAGATAAGATAAAACAGACATGTTAGATATCATAAAAAAATTGTTTCCCATCAATAAATAACAAAATTTAATCAAAGTGGAAACTAAAAATAAAATAAATTTCTTAATAAGAGGGTACCTAGTTTCAGCGTCTTTTAAAACTTGACTTATGTAATTGATTGATTTTTCATCATTATTTTCAAATTCTTGAGTGATGAAAGATCCAATGGCTTTTTTGGTAACATTAACATAAAGAATGAATGTTTTTTTTATATCAAGTTTAGCAAGAACTAGAGCACTTACAATGAAATTTTTAACATTATTAAAGGCTAAATCAGCACTTTCATCTCAAGCATAAATTTTATCTTTCTTAAACAATAATTATAAAGGGTTATACTTATTAGTAAAATATGATATAAATTTATTTAAAAAGTTTATTTTACTAAAGGAAAACCTTAAACTAGATTGATCTTAGGGAGGATGTAAATATTTAATAGCTCTAATGCGTTTAGTATCTATAGAGATGCCATATTTGAAAATAATATGTCCTAACAAATTACCTTCAGTGACACCAAAAATTGGTTTCTTTGGATTCAAATAAATATCATACTTTCTATATCTTGTGAAAAATTCACGAAGATGATCTAATTTTTTTCATCTTTTTGAATAAATGGTAAGATCATCTAAATAAACATGAATAATGATGTCAAGTAAGTCATCAAAATCAATATGCATAGCTCTTTAAAAAGTAGCCCCTGCATTCATTAATATAAAATAAATTTGGTTATAATCAAAATTTCCTCTATGATTAGTAAAAGAAATCTTATGTCTATCTTCAAGATTTATAAAAATGTGATTATAACCAAAAAATCCATCTAATAATGACATCATTTTTTATCCTACAACTTGTAAAATCTAATCTATATTTGGTAGAATAAAATTATCCTTAACACTATCCTTATTCATATCTTTAAAATCAACACATAATCTAATGTCATTATTTTTATTCCTAACTAGCACTAAATTAGCTACTTATTCAGAATATTTTATAGAGAAAATGACACCAACATCAATCAATTTATCTAGCTCTTTGTTAATGATATCTTCTAACAAAGGACTAATTCTTTGTATTTTTTGCTTAATAAGTTTAATACCAAATTTTATAGTTATGTCATATTTAATAATTTTAGTATCATAACCTTTAAGATATTTATATGACCAAGCAAAAATATTAATAAACTCTTTAAATAACTTAATGAATTTTACCTTCTCACTTGCAGTAACTTCAATTCTTAGATAAACATATTTTGTATCTTCTTCATTACCTAAGTTGATCAGAATTGTCTCACCTATGATTCTCTTGGAAGGTTCTTCCATCCTATAAATTTTGGATTGATCATTAAGTGTTAACATAGATTCCAAACTTATTAAACTAGCAAGTAATTTGTTAGTAATTAATACCAAATAATCTCTAAAATTTAGTACATAATAATCATGATCAAAATAATTACCCTTAATGAAAGAATCTATGTTTTTATCACAACTAAAAATAGGCTAACTATCATTCAAATCAAGAATTTTAAAATAGAAAATTTCAGCATAAGAGAAGTCTGTAGTAGGTTTATTCTCACTTAGATTGGATTAGATGCAAAAACAACAAGCTTATCAGCTCTTATATTAAATTCTCAAAGAATATGAGTGGTAATGAAGGCCTTAAAATGTTCAAGTAAAGACCAAACTTTTTATGTATAATGATGTAGATGAGTTTGATTAATTTTATAAATTTTTAGAACTTATCTAATAATTAATTTAGAATCTCTAAAGACTTCTAAATATTTAATGTTAAGTTCAATATCTTTTTCTAATCCTAAACATAATGCTTCAAATTCTATTGTATTATTAGTGTTTTCAAAAGATAATCTGAAAGCATAATGAAATATCTTATCAATAGGAGAAATTAGATAAATTTCAACACCATTACCTTGTTGAAAACAAGCTCTATCAAAATATAGTGACCATAAAATATTTTTATTAAATAATTTTTCATGTTGATTTTTTGGTTCATCTAAATTCAGTAACTCATAAGTTTCATTTCCTATCTCAACATAAGAAATAGTGGAAGAAGTAGATGACTCAATAGCTATACTAGACCAATCTTCACTTTTTATGAAAGCAATTTTGTTATTAACAGGTACTCATGTAATATCTTTTCTAATAAAATCCCTAGTTTCTTTTTACCAATGCCTTCCTAATAACATAACATAATTACTAGGAATATCTAAAACTTGGACATTATTCATGCATCTAATTATTTTATCTTGAGCAATCTTAATGACTATGTCATGAAATTTACCACAACTTTTAGTTTATCTAGAATCAAATCCAATAAGTTTTCTATTGTCAATTTCATAAGATATACCTAATTGATCTGTAATGAATTAAGCATTATATTTTTTGAAACACTTATATCTAAAATATAATTATGAATCACCTTATTAGTAATTTTAATTATAGCATAAAAAAAATGTATATAATCTACAAGATCATAACTTTGAGCATAAATAGTTGAGTGTTTATTACTACCTTCTTCTTTTAAGCCTACATCAGTTTTAAGATTTTTAATAGCTTCATTGATCTTATCAAGCTATTTTGGAAGGCTAGCTACCTATAGTAATGAGAATCTAGATTTGATTTTTGACAAATCATCAATTATATTATAAGTTTTAACATCAATTTACCTAAGAAATTTAGGTTTATAATGTTGTTACTAACTATTATTATAATCAGTTGATAAAGGAATATTTTGAGCAACATTGTCAACTAAATTACTTGAAGCATTATTCTAGAATATTTTTCCTTTATCATTAGTAGAAGAAGAATTATTTATTGTTTTATTGTTTTGAGAAGAACTATAATCTTTATTTATGATATTCACAACATAAATATTTTTATTTTTTGGTGGATCATCAAGAGCACACATATTTATGTTGTCTACTTGATCTTCAGATATAAGATCTTTCTCTTGAAGTAATTTTTTAAACTTATAAACAGCAACACATGAATCTAGATCATGATCCAATTCACACATATCATAGTAATAAGCAATTTTTAACTTTTTATTTTCATTATTATTTTTATTTGATGAAGAGATTTTATCTCTAAGCTATCTTTTAATAGTGACTAGTTCATTTTCTAGACTTTGAATAGCTTTTAAAAAATTTGAATTGTCTGAATTTAAACCTGTAGAAGATCTATCCTTAGACCCAATGTGTTTAAGTTTATTTTTATATTCAATATATAATGTTATAGTTTCATCATATTCTATAATATCTCTATCATCTAAAGCTATTTTATATTTTAAAGATAAAGCACTACAAAATTAAAGTCTAGATAACTTCTTAGAAGGTCTTAGGCCACATGGGATCTCTTGGCATAGTTTAGTGAATTTATTAATAAAATGATAAATAATTTACCTGGATCAAGATAAAAATTCAAAAGATCATTAACTAAGTCAAATTCTTCTTTAGATTTCCCAAAAGATAACTCAAGCCAATCTTCAATGTCTTTTCAAGTGCTAATAATCTTGGCAAGTAAATTAATAAATTCTTGGTAAGCTTTTCCTTTAAGTAGATCAAAAAATCTTAAACAAATATTTTCATTTGTTATCCCAAGGTTATCACAAACTAATATAAATAATTCTAAATAATATTTATAATATTTTTTAGGAGCTCCAGAAAACTTTGGTATATTTAATCCTTTAAGAGAAGGTAACTTACCAAAATATTTTTCAACATTGATTGGATTTGCATAAATACATAGAGTTATAATTATTTTTTGTCCTACCTCAGCTTTGTATTCTTCACCTTTGGTGAGATCATCTTGATCTCTATTATTTTTCAATCCATGAATCAAATCCTGTAACCTCTCTTTTGGTTGGTCTCCCATTGAAAACTTCAGCATTCTCCTCTACTTGAACTGATTGATCATCTTGAACCTAACTAAATTGATTTAATTACATATTTATATCAATAGGTTTAGAGGTCATTACCAAATCATAAAAATGAAAGGAATCAAAAAGAAAATGAGTTCTAGTCCTAGGATTAATAGCTAAAACTCTAGCTCTATTTTCTTGAATTCTTTTATTTATGTTTAAAATATCTTATTGAGTTTAATGCATAAGGTTAAAACACTAATCTATCTCAAATTCTACTATATATTCTTATTCATTTATGACTTGAATAACATGTTGAATATTTTGAGGATGATTACACCATGCATAACATGTTAGATTAAAATCAACATCAACTTGATCATCAATAATATCAATTCTAGGTTAGATAATAGGATATTATTATCCTCCATGTACCATGAGCAAGAAGAAACATAACTTAAAAAAATAAAATATCTGAATGAGTCCCTAGTAGAGTTGTCAAATTTATTAATGATGAAAATTGTACCATCAAATAATCAACCCTTTCACCTATCATGAAGGTTAAGTCAGAATTGTACCAGTCTAATAATAAGGTTTTAAAAGTTTAATTACGATCCTAAAGATGTGAGAGGTTTTTTAAATATTCTAAAAAAAAAAGTTATCAAACATAACATATTTCATTATAATTTTAAAAATCCACTTTATCGAATAATGAATCTAATTAGATATGAATATGTAATCTATCATATTCGATAAAGAAGGCTTATGGATTAGACAATCTCTTGAAGAAAGAAAATTTGATTTAGTAAAATAGTATATTTCAAGTAATATCTTGTTTTTGATTTAATAACCTTAAAAATAATATTGAGATAATAAACATAAAATAGATTTAAGATAAATATAACTTTAATCAAGTAAATAGTTAATAAAACTCAACACACAAAGACACTAAAAATTAAATAGCAAACTAAAAAGAAATAAAATAAATAGAAAAGCAAATAGATTAAGAAAGAAAGAAAATATTTAAGATAACAAAGGACTATGCTAAACATAACATAATTTTTTGACTTAGCAAATCCTAACAACTAAAATCTAATTCTAAACTAAGTCTAAACTACAAAAGAAGAAATATAATCTAAAAATTAATAAACATAAAATAAGCAATCTAAATCTAAGATATGTCTATAAATTATTAATCTTAAATATAATTGAGTCTAATAAATTAATTTAAGTTTAAACTACACTATAAAAGAGTAAACAATCAAAGAAAACAAATCTAACTTTAAGAAAATAAACTAGAAGATCTATCTAAGAATATAACTTAAAGCAGAAATATAAAGTAAACTAAAAGATAAAAAATATTAAACTAAAGAAACATAAATGGAAATATATTAATTAAAGATTAATCTAAAATTAAATAAACTATAGTAAAATTAAAATCAATGTAAATTACAATAAAATCTGTAAGTCTCAAAAGAGAGAGTCATCTTAGCAGAAAAGATAGATTTTATTTGAGAAACCAACATCTGTCTTTACAAATATTTGAGAGACAACTTTTAAAATCAAAATAGATCAATGAAATGTCATAAAAAATAAATTTTTCATCATTATTTGGGTTGAATATTTGGATTCTACACATAATACTGCAAATAAAAATTATCAAAAAATGTTAAACTTGACAAGCTTCATGTAATATGCTATAAATGATAATATAAAAAATAGATATACATGCATTGCCTAAACAATTACTACCCCATCAAAGAAAGTATCATTGGGTATATCTACAAAATTCATTTTATCTCAAATAAATTGCATAGAATAGAGAGAGATAAATGATTGAGTTTACAAATGTATCAGTCTTCAATATTTGTGTTGTTCCTCCTCTTCAAATTAATCCTTAATCTTCTTTTATGCTTTAAATTTGGTTGAAAAATAAGTTATAACTAACATTAGTTATTAGTTTAACTTAATTAATTGACTTTATAAAAATCAATTAATATAAACAATTATTAGTTAAGGTTCAATTAAGACTTAAAATCTTAATGGATCAGTTTTTGAATATAGACCAAGTACTATCTAATGGGTGGGGACCCTTATTAACTAATAATAAAATAGAATAACATATAGCAATAAATAAATAGATAAATAAAATTTATGAAATTCTTACTTATATCAACCATAATACATATTTCCAAATTTTAACTTATATATATATATATATATATATATATATATATATATATATATATATATATATATATATATATATATATGACTTAAATTTTGAATGGATCAAGTTTTTAAATATAGATTAGGTACTATCTAATGGGGGACCCTTATTAATTAATAATAAAATAAGATAACATATATCAATAAATAAATAGATAAATCAAAGTTTATGAAATTCTTATTTATATCAACCAAAATGCATATTTCTAAATTTTTACTTATATATATATATATATATTAAAGCCTTTATACTTTTCAAAATATCACCACCAAAATATTAAAACTAAAAGTTGAATTATCAAGTTTGAAAGTATATAATTTTACCAATTAAGGTTCAATTAAAAATAAAAGTTTATCCCCTTGACATCTAGTAATCATCAGAATAGAAAAGTACTTTAATTATAATTTTTTCCTACTCATTGACACATTCATTATACTCCATCTCCATGGTTGAAATATGAACTATGTTTATTCTAATATCAGTTTTTGGATCATCCATATCCATCTTAATCTATTTGAGAAATCTGACCTCAACTGGAATGTCTATATCATTCTAACTATTTAACATTTTATATAAAGTAGTAGGATGGATCTCATGTGAATATTTTCTATAATCTATAATAGGTTTCTCAAAACTTAATTTCTTTTATCTTAAAATAGGATCCCTTTGAGAAGATGAAGGCTCATTAAAAACTGAGGGAAGGGCAAGGTTAACAAAGTTCTTATCATGGGAAACCTCAATATCAAGCAATGTGACTTTATTGGTAAGGGAAGGTTCTCTAACATGTTAAATTCTTTCAGGAGTGGGTGACTGAATTAGTAAATGATGTGGATTACTTTGCAAATGGTAAGAGGAATTATTATGAAAATGAGTCTTAACACAAAATCTATGTCCATAAAATCTCATATTGCCCCTATGGTTGGTAGGGTTGAAAGGCAAGTTATTCAATACATTATAAAACTTGGGATCATTAGCATCAAAGTGGATAGACATCCTAGCACCTCTATTAAATCTAGGGCCAAATATCCTAGCCCTGAAACCACCCCTTGGAAAAATTCTATTTGAGTTTTGTTGATTCCAATTACTACCAGAAACCTGATTTCTCCAACCTTGATTGTCACTATCTTTATCTGATCTGGGTTGATTCCATCCAAACATCTTAAATACAATCTAAAATATATTCAAATTTGATTATGATAGCCAAAAATTAACATGCACATATCCAAAATGAAAGTCAATTATATTTTAAAAACATGGTCATTATCGACAAAATCTTTGAACTAAAATGTTCCAAGTGTATCAAACAACATATAACATCTTATTTTGATTTCATCAACATATCTCATAAAATATCAAAATAAAATTATAATATCAAAATTTTATTTTCATAATACTTTGTTAGATTCATTTGAATTCCATTTTCACTGTCATATATATATATATATATATATATATATATATATATATATATATATCTTTGTTAATTCAAACTTGTACAAACTTCTAAACCAATTCAGTCATCTTTGTAGCATATATTATTTCAATAAATGTTAACAAGAATCAACAAGAACTTTTTAAATAGAAACATACAGCACCACTATACTAAAATAATTTAGCATAGTCCTTCAAATAACCATATTTTCAATGTCTAATTTCAACATAAATTATTTCCAAAAAAGCTTTCACAGCAAACTGAAACCAATGTGGAACCATATATCTCTATGCAAAACTCATCTCATATTAAACCCTAACACAATGTTGTAATAAGTCTCCAAAAAGTGTTTCCATATAATACTTGAAATAGAACTCTTGTATACTCAAAATATACCTTTCAAACCAAATCTTCAAAACTAAGAAAAAAATGGTTATAGTTTTCCAAAAAATTATTTCTATCCCTTTACTATTTGTTCACTTCAAAACTCAAAACACTTATCACATTTTCTCAAATCACTATTATTTAGACATTTAACTTCAAAGCAAAACCTGAAACTTCAAGACTAAGGTGCAAAACCAAAAACACCTTCATTATTTTTGTAATTTAGTTTATTATAACTTCAACTATAGATTTATCTTTCAAAGTGAATATTTGAAACTAAAACTAATGCATGAAATTATGGCTTTAACATACCAAAATATAATCACATTTATATGTTCAAACCACTTCTCTATATCATGGCTGACTAATAACCATTCAAACATTCTGTGTAAAAACCTTATCTCATAATCTTTGCCATAAAGTTTCACTCATAAACTGATGAATTCAAATCGTATCACAATACAATATTAAGATAACAAAGGTTTGAAACAAAATATTTCCAATATATCCTCTATGACCAAGAAATAACTTATTTTATTTTCTTGTTATTTTATTTCCAAAAAGTATAAAAACCCAAGACATTTCCAAAATATTTCAACCTTATAAAAACCTTGAAAATTGGTACACAAACCAAGATAAACTTCCATAATTTCTAAGTCCATCACACTATATTTTCAAACTTAACATGCAAGATAATTTCTAAAACCATGAATACATGAAACCATAGAAAACCACAATTGAAAATTATATTTGCATGTTCAAACAAAATCTCTTTATCAAAAATTTATGACATGCCTCATATTTATCCTAACCCTTCCAAAATATTCACTACATAAAGCAAATAGAACTCATTTTATAAAACCCAAAGTCTCAACAAACTCTTTAAAACCATGAATATATTCAAAATAAAAATCTGAATATATTTATGAATATATTACTAAATATGTATTCATAAAAACCATACCAAAATGCATGTTCAAAAATCTCAATGTTTTCAAAAGACTATGATCGAACCCAAGGAAAAAAACATTCCCAAGCTTCATCAACCTCCAAATGAATATATTTATCAAAAACCATTCACATCAATATTTCATGTAAGAAGTGAGATATTCAACTAACAAAAACTATAAGTTTTTTCTTTCCAAAACTAACACACAGAGATTTAAACCAACAACTTCATCAAAATCTACCAAAATGCAGACCAAAACCATTTTCCTTTTAAAATCTATCCAAAATAACTCATAAACTTTCTCAAGACTCATTAAGCTTATTCATGGCATACCTGGTAGTGCTTCTTTGTAATCTTTCTACTCGAAATCTTTATCTATAACTCAAAATCCAAATTAACAGAGTTTCTTTTCCATGAAAAATATTCAAGAAATGACCAAAAATAATAAAAGAAATCAATTTATATTGCAATTCCTTCGATGTAACTACCTCAGTTATATGTCTACCACTCATTGGTTCATTAAAACCAATGTTACTATTTAGCAATTTTACCAACTAGATTATCAAGTTATTAAACTTAGCAATCGCTAAATCACCTCCTATACCCCTTACAAATATCTAATGATCGAGGCATGTACTCCTCACATTAACTTCTTGAACCACCAAAATCTTTCAATGATCTCGATTTCTCTCAAATATGCCTTAACATTAATTCACTTGCTAGTTGGTATCATGTTGTCTACCAAGTAGATTAATAACTCAAATGCCAACTCACCATTTACAATTCTTGAAGCTAGACAACATTGCTTTTGAAATCACCAATACTTTATGCCCTTCAAAACTATAGACTTAGGTTAAGCCAATTAACCTTTCAAATAAAACTATTATGCCCTCAAAATCATCATTCCTTGAGACATAGTCTTAGGTTAACAACATTTTAAATCACCATGGCCTGATAGACTCATTATAACATTTCAAAAATTTAAGATAAATGACCTTAGGTTAGGATCCATATGATAATTAAACCTTAAGACGTAATTTGATCCTTCAAAATAAACTATTGATATCATATCTCAAATAACATTCATAAAAACTTAATTCACAGATATTTGAAATGAATAAGTTTCCCCATTGATCATTATGTTTCAGAACTTATGATGATAATTTTAGACTAACATAAAATCATACCAATGTCTTTCCAACTAAATTCTACATGAATGTAAGCCACTAATCAAATTGATGAATGCATAACAATGACCATAATCAATTTTCAAAAATAAGTTCATAATAAATAAAATGATGTATTTGATTTAAAAAACCATAATTGATCTATATGTATACTCACAATTCAAAAATGAACTGACAGGGTTATCATTATAACCAATTTATACCACTCTTATCTGGTGCAAACCAAGTTCCAATTGCCACTAAAAATATGAATTTATTTACCACAAACTGCTCATGTTATTCAAAACTGAAGAGTCTAATCTAAAAATTATTATGATCATCCACACTCAACTAAGATCAATATGAATATCTAATAATATCATAACAATCATATAATGCTTCCAATTTTGATAAACTATAAAAAGTGATCCTATTCTAAACTATAAATATTGTATTGTAATCTAAAAAATCAACTAAAAAGTGAAATGACTGATCACAAACATTCACAGTGATAAATATATATGCACATTTTATTCAATTATCCATTATGATTTTCAAAACCACTAATATAAACATGAACTCATAAACCAATTGTCATCTATTTATAATTAAAAATATTCATCCAAATATACTACTAATTGACTAGGTCTTTGACACATTTTTAAACTTTTATGACTGAGTCATATCTATGGCAAAAAAATATTAGCTTTATAAAAATTAAGGGGGGTGTGAAAAATAGGCATAATAACACCCAATGGTTCATAAGAGGTTTATTACTCACCTTCAAATGTACTTTATCATTAAAAAAACTTTCACCAACCTGTATGAGGCCTTGGAAGTTGCCCTTCATGCCAAAGCTATTAGAATTACTAGCACAAGAATTAGTCCCCTCATGGAGGCTCGGATCACTGCAATGACATCTCAGCTAGAAAATATCATGGCATATAATTCTCATGACACCCATAGTGGCTTATCATGTGTAGACTATGAGTCTGAAGGCCATAACCAAAATAATTATCCTCGCAAGAGTATTTGAGTTGTGTTGAAGTAATCTTGTGAGATTTTCCAAGAAGAACACGATGTCAGGGATTGTCCTCTAATATAATGCATAACTCAATCAAAGGTATCAAACTATTACAATATATGTAATGCATAAACTCACAATACCAATTATTATCATCTCATTAGTGAAATTCATGAGGCACGTGCATGGTATGCATCAGACATATATTGCTAATAACCAAGAGAATAGAGGTGGTTATTGTGGTCATGGTCGAATTCAAGGATGTGGAGGTGGAAGTTTTCCACCATGAACCTATTATAAGTGTAGTTCTCTAGATCACTACCAGCATGATTATCCAGTATATCCTACATGTCTTTTTATAAAAATGAACACCATTTAAAGGAATGCCCTATCTTATATATTGATATTATTAAGGAAAGAAATGAGAAGGGTGTCGATATGATACGTATAAAAAAAACACAATGTAAATTGCACCCTATAACTCCAATGGGTCCTAAATTCAATATTATAACATGGAGTGGTGGTCAGTCCCACTCTATGTCCAATCCACTTATTGATAAATTTCAATGAGAGAAGCCTTGAACTACTCACTATCTAGATGCTCAGTAGTAGAAGGAGGTGTCCCATGACACTATGAACTTAGTAAGAGAATTGCAGGGAGAGATCTAGTTCCTCAAGGATCATGATGTTGATACACATGTTGATATATAGAAAGCTATAGACCTTTATGACATGACATAAGATGAATTTTAAGAGTTTTGAAAACTACTATTGGATACAAATGACTACTAGCTGAGTATATTGTACCCTTATTTCACAATTGGATAAGTCATCATACACCTAGGCCTACTGAAGATCGCTAGTTAAACCATGCATGGTAGTAATAAACTCACATATAACCTAGCTTGGAAGGGGATAAAGAGATATTGGTTAATGCCATTATAGATGGATGGGTTATCTAAGATGTCTTAGTTGATAATAGCACTGAAGTAAATGTTCTTACCAAGGATGCATAGTAGAAGATGGCTAGCCCACCTTTACAGCAATCACATCATGTGTTATTTATGGCCAATAAGACTCATGCTTTGCCAATTAGTTTACTTAAATATGCCACCATGGATATCCTTGATGTCACTTTCAAAGTTGATTTTGAAGTCATAGAGTTGGTTGAAACTGATGACTTCCCAGCATTATTGGTTTTCCCATGGTGTTATGAAAATAATGCTAAATTGAGATTTTAAAAGTGTTACATCAGCTTTGAGAATGATGAAAAACACATTGTCATTCCTTTGGACCATGCTCCAGGGCCTCCCTATGTTGATTTTTTCAATGTTGATGAGGACATCAACCACATTTATATTGTTACAGATCAGGGTATTGAATGCCTTAATCCCACCCTAGATGGCATCTTGCATTAGATGGATATATAATCTCTATCTAACATCACTAATAATGCCTATGACTATTGGGATCATAGTGACTATGATCTTATTATGATGATATTTGGTGCCTTAGTAAGTTATAATGATACTCTATGGATGTATCCTAAATGTCATGAATTTATTCATCTCTTTCATGGATAAATCATGGTCAAATGGATGGTCACAAGTTTGTATAGTAGTTGGAAGCCTTATATGACTCTAACATTGATTGGGTATGATCAATTATTCATATCTTTGATGTCACAACTATTCAGTGGTGGAGAACTCATAAGGATAACTTACTTATTGTTGGCCAATTTTTGACCCACATTCAAAACTTGACATTATAGTAAAGATTTTAGAGGTCTTGGTGTGGAGAAAGAAGCTGAGAAAATTTCATGTTGAATAAAGGATCTAAACTTAGATGGATGAGTGGTCCAAGGATCTCAAAATTGCTCACAAAGATTTTGAAACACTTTAAGCTTGCTTAAATTGAAATATAATTTATTTATAAAGAAAATAACTAGTTCCCAAGTAGGTTTCATGGTGTTAAAAGTAATTTAGGGTCATAGACAAGCCTGCATAAGCCTCAAGAAATCATTTGAAGCTTTAACACTTCAAGAAAAGGTCCCTAGAATAAGCTTAAGTGAGCTAGACCATCATCAAGACATCACGAAGGAACAAACAGACCATTTTACTTGCACATTTTATAAATATTCTCAAGAAGCCTCACATGACTAGTAGATCATGTGTAATCAAGGTTCTTCATGCTAGGAACATGATCTATAAGTTTCATTTCTATATGAGCTTTTTAGCCTAAGTTATGGAGCTTCAAAGTGGAACCTGCATAATAAGATGTCCATGAAAGCATCAAGTTTAAACTTCATAAAATTATAATTTGGGTTTAAAAATACTTAAAGGGTTTAAAGTTGATCAATATCAAATTGTCCACATGAGCTCTCATACTGACATATGAGATCTAACAGTTCACACTAGGGTCAAACTAGTCAAAGGGCCCCTAGTTTAAAGCCCGTTAAAGAGCTAAAATTCTACCAAATATCATATGGTGAGGGTTCATAAATCCAAGATCCAATGGTGTACATTCACTGACAAGAAGGTGGGTCCAAGCTAGATTAATGGTACATATTCATTTTTACCAATGATCTATTATCATAAGCTTAAATGGCAGGGAAGTGGGCCCAAATAGATCAAAGGCTTGTGTTGTTTCATACATCTTAATCCAATGATGTGCGAGAAATTCAATACATCAAAGTATCTTCATAGAAAGAAATCAGTATATCACATTCATTCATACACTTTGATCTAATGGTGTGAGAGAAGTCAAGAAGTCAGCGAGGATCTACAAGGCTAATGGGAGCAAGGATAGATTGGAGCATTTTGATTAGCCTAAGTAATATTCGATGGATAAGGTTGAGCTAGAGGAACTAATTTTTTACCAAAGGAAACAAGGTCTTGTAGGGTCATCGTTCTACCATTAGATCTCTATCCAATGCCATATAGTAGACATAGCCATGCAGTAAGGTATAAAGAACATAAAGGTACTGACATGAAGGCTAAATATGGACCTCTGGTCCATAAATTTATATCATGTAAGGTTATTTCTGTAACTATGTTTTCCATTCTTAAAGAGATCCATGTATATTATGGATTCTCAATCCTTTAAGAGATAAATTAATTTTATTTGGACCTACTAAAATCTAGAAAAGGGGCTATGTAGTCTATAGGTCTACATCATTTGACAACTATAAGAAAACCAATAATCTTAGATTGGTTTTCCACTTATAGAATGGACCTATGATCCAAACATGGAAATGGGTTAGATATGTGATTAATGAAAAGGGTCCTCATCCTTAAACATGGCCATATTTTTGACAAATAGCCATCTAAAATAAATAGGTCCATGATTCTATCAAATACAGTGTATGAAAGTTTTGTCCTCAATGGGAGATGGTGTGAAAGATAAAATAAAAGGATTTGGTGGTTGGGACTTCAAGTGACATGAATTCAATGCATCCTCAAAACCTTTGGGACCTTTCCCACTTGGTAAGCTATGAGCAGTGTCATGATTGATCAAAAAAGTAGCAAGGCATTTATTAGAGAAAAAGGTGGCAGCTCAAGCTCAATTAATGATCTAAGATGGGGTGTTCCCTTTCTAATGGTATTCTCCCACTTTATTTCTCTCTCTTCTCCTATTTATCCTAGTCTCATTCCCATTATGTGGGTTCTCATCTCTTCTAATTTTTTATTCATTTTTGGACAAGGACACTCGTTGAGACTCTTGTAAAAGTGTGCTCATTTGATATGATTAAAACATGTTAAACTATTATAAGAACTTCCTTTTGAATTAATAGGATCAACTATTTTCCTATCTCTTGTCTTCAATCAATGGTTAGTATGCTTGTGTATGGTGAATTTATGAAGGAGAATCTTCTTATTTTCCTATCTTTATGTTTGCCTCTTTGAAGGTGTTTTTAACCTAACTTGAAGGTCTAGATTAGTGTTCTACTTGGACCTCTTCTATGAAATATTTATGTAACTAGTGAGATTGTGAGGTTGTGTAGGCTATAGTTGTTTTATCTTGATCCAGTGTGTGTTCAATCTTATATGAGTATCTATTTAACTTTAGTGTATCACCCTTTTAGCCTTCTTAAGAGCTCTTATCCTCTTTCTAACCCTTTTCCTTGTGAAGCATTAGTTTATCATTAATTTAGGTGAGCATTAGGAGGAATCCAACCTTCTCTGGAGGTCCAACCCAAAAATAGGTGACCCATAGCCTAGATTTGTTCCCATTGTGTATCTCAAGTGGAAGGGGCCTAAAGAACCCCCTCCAAGGGTGCCAAATTGAGCCTACAATAGTTTTTAGCATGCCTAATGGGACTAAGGTCCAAAGTAGTGGAAGGATTTTTGGTGTTGTTCTTCTATGTATCAGTCTTTGGATGCATGTTATAAACATCAATGGTGACTTCAATAATCTATCAGCTGGTTAAGTAGCTTAACTAAGTGCCTAATCATCATAATTTGGTATGTACAATCAATCATCTTTTAATTAGTATGTGTATTCTCTACCTCAGCATCACACTTATTAGGCAAGTAATGTTTATGTGTTCCCCCCAAGTGGATCTCAAGTTTCCTATCAACCCTATCATGGCTTTTGTCCTCCTCCCACCCCTGCATATGACCAAGGTCACCCTCCTTTGCATTCAAATCAGTACTCTAATTCCCCTTATCAATACCAATCTTATCCTATTACATCATTTTTAAGAGTCAAACAAGCATTATTAATTTATATTAAGTTGATAAGGGAAATTGGTAGGGGTTTGGATGTTTCTCCAATCATCCCTATCCATGTTCTATAAGAGGCAAGGAGTGCTCTTTAGTTGGTAAAGAATAAATTGTCAATTTTTGAGGGTGAAAAATGATCATCTTATGAGAATGAAGACATAACAATGATGAGAAGCATGCTACAAAATGCAGATAGTGTTGATATATTATGAAGATCAGTATACTCATTTGGATCAGTCTTATATGTCCTCTCCCTCCCAAGAGCCTCATGTTCAAACACCCATTCCTACTTATTATCATGAATCCATTCCATCATGGATCTTCTCCAACACATTTCACCTTGGCTATGTCATGCCCTCACTTGTAAGGCCACCTTATCTTATAGTTATTCAAAAAAAGGAAAAAATGTCTATTCCATTCTCATTTCCATCATGGAAATTAGTTCAAAAAGGCACAAAGAAGAAGGAGGTGTTGGTTGAGGTAGTCCAAGAAGTAGTCTTAGAGGAAGAAATAGTTGTTCCAAAAATTAAATCAAGTAACCATAGCTCAGCTCAATGAGCTTGGTGTACAAGAAATCTAAAACTCTCTCTCATTTCCTCAAAAGCTACTAAAGAAGCCATTTAAATTCCTTAGCTGGAAGGACACTCTCCTAAGCTACAAGTAATGTAAACTTCTTCACCCTCCCACCATCTCCCCCTTAGAGAAAGAACATTTTTTAGTAAATATAGAGGAGGAGATTTTAGTCATATGTGAGACTAAAGAAGATAATACAAGTGTCTATGATGAGGAAATCATTATAGGTAGCCCACTTCATAGAGAGGAATATGTTTTAGCTTTAATGTTGTAGGATATTGATGAGAAGCAAGAGGATAGCCTTCATGAACGTATTATGGAGGTCAAAGGCAGCTCAAACATTTTAGAAAATCAATTACAACATTTGTGCTCAGATTTCTTAAGTGAAATGGAACAGCTTAATGTTGTAAACTTGTTTGAAGAAGACAATTCTCAAGTTGAAAATAGAATAGACCTTGAATGGACTATTGAAGTTCCATTATACATAGATGAATAAGAGGATTAGAACCAGGTTCTTGAGGTTGGTCCACTTCAAGATGAGGTGTCAGTTGAGGATAGTCCTGATATGTTAGAACTAGAGGAAAGTATATCTAACCTTGAGCAAGATAAATGTGATGTTTTGGACCTTGGATGGTCAAATCAACCCTCATTTACAATTGAGGAATAAGCTAAGATATTGAGTGAGGTTGATGAAGGATACCTCTCAAATGCTCAAGAAATGTAGGTTGAGAAGCATACCAGTGAAGAGCCTAAAGAGTTATGGCAGTGGTTCAATGCCATAACCAAAGAATTTAAAGAGGCCAAGGGACATGTCTTTCTTCTAAAAATCTATGAACATGTTTCTCTAAGCATGAAAAAACCTAATTTTCACAAGGATAAGGTGGAATAACATGGTCTCTTTGAACCATCAATTAAACCAAGTGCAGTTGCTCCCAAGAGCCTGAATGAAGTCTTCATGTAAGAATTTCTCAAGAGTGATGAGAAACATCAAGAAAGTGCTCCCATAGTCAAACATAAACTGATATTTTAATACTTGGATCATTATGTCTACAATAGAGGCATGTTTGTTCTATTTCATCCATTGGAGAACACATCAAAAGGATTGGCCATCAATCTGTCTAGTTCAACAATTTTGGTACCTCTAAGAAAGGTATTTTTCTTCTTGATTTATTACAATTGGATGATAATAGAAGTTTCCATTTTGATCTAGGAGGACTAGTTTTGAAAAGGTATTGTATATATTAGAGTATTTTTTATGTTTTCCTCTAAGTGCCTTGTGCACATTTTCTTTTCTACTGTGTGTTTCCCTTTTAATAAGTGCCTTGGGCACTTTGTTGTTATGTTTTTTTTTGTTCCTATTGTTTCAAAGATGTTCTAGATAAGGATATCCTTGTGTTATCTTCATGATTATTTGAGAGAAGTCTTGAGACTCCATATACCCAATGGATTGGTTTAAGGCCACTAATATTGCATAGTAGGCATGCAACCCCAAGATGTCGCCAGACATGTTGGCCAATTTTTAGCACACATAGAGAACTTGACATTGTAATAAAGATTATAAAGGTCTTGGTGTGGAGAAAGAAGCTAAGAAGATTTCATTGAACAAAGGATCCAAAGTTCTAGATGGAATGAGTGGTCTAAGGATCTCAAAATTACTCACAAAGCTTTTGAAACACTTTAGGCTTGCGTAAAGTGCAATCTAATTTATCTACAGATTAAGGAACTAGTTCCTAAGCAGGTTTCATGGTGTTAAAATAAATTTGGGGTCATTTACAAGCCTTAATAAGCCTTAATAAATCATTATGAGCTTCAAAGGTTCAATAAAAGGTCCCTAGCATAAGACTAAGTGACCCAGACCTTCACCAAGACATCACGAAGGAACAAGCAGATCAATTTACTTAAAAATTTTCTAAATGTGCTAAAAAATACTCACATGACTAGTGGATCATGTGAAATCAAGTTTATTCATGCCAGGAACATGCTCTGCAAGTTTCATTTCTACATGAGCTTTCTAGCCTAAGTTATGGAGCTTCAAAGTGGAATCTATAGAGTAAGACATCCATGTAAGTGTCAAGTTTGAACATCATAAAATGATCATTTGGATTCAAAAACACTTAAAGGGTTTTAATTTGATCAAGATTAAATGGTCTACATGAGCTCTCATACTGACACATGAGATATAATGGTTTATTATGGGGTCAAACTAGTCAAATGGTCCTTGGTTTAAATCCCATTAAAGAGACGCAATCATACCAAAGATCCTATAGTATAGGTTCATCAAGTTGAGGTCCAATGGTGTGCATTCACTAAAAAAAGGTGGGTATGAGCTAAATCAATGGTGCATGTTCATTCGTACCAATGATCCAATGGTGTGAACTCAATTGATAGGTAAGTGGGCCTAAATAGATCAAAGGCTTGTGTTTTTCCATACATCTTGATCTAATGGTGTGCAAGGAAGTCAACATGTCAAAGGTTATTCATAGTAGGAAATAAATGGACCACATTCATTCATACATTTTAATTTGATGGTGTGATAGAATTCAATAAGTTAGCAAGGATATGTGGGGCCAATGGGAGGAAGGACAGATTGGAGCATTTTGATTGGCCTGAGTAATATTCGATGGACAAGGTTGAGCCAAAAGAATCAATTTTTGACCAAAGCAAAAAACATCTTACAGGGTCATCATTATACCATTAGAGCTCAATCCAATGCCATGGAGAAGACATAGCCATGCAATAAAGTATAAATAACATAAAGGGACCACTATTAAGGCTAAATATAAACCTCTGGTTCATAAATTTGTATCATATAGGGTTATTTTATGATTCTATTCATCATTATTAAAGGGATCTATGCATACGGGGGATTCTCAATCCTTACAAAGATAAAGTGAGTCTATTTGTACCTACTATAATCTAGAAAAGGGTTTATTTAGTCTATAGGTCTACATCATTTGACAACTATAGGAAAACCGATAATCTTAGATTGGTTTTCTGCCTATAGAATGGACCTATTATCCAAACATGTAAATAGGGAAGATATGTGATTAATGAAAAGGGTCCTCACCCTTCAACATGGCCATATTTTTTACAAACAACCATCTAAAATAGATAGGGCCATGATTCTATGAGATCCATGTGTATTGAATTTTTGTCTTTAGTAGAAGATGGTGTGAAATATCAAATAAAAGGATATGGTGATTGGGACTTGAAACTAGGTGCATTAAATGCATCCTCAAAACCTTTGGGGACATTTCCCACTTAGTAAGCCATGAGCAGTGTCCCGATTGATAAAAAAGGTGGCAAGGCATTCATTGGAGAAAAAGGTGGCAACTCAAGCTCAATTAATGATCTAAGATGGGGTGTTCCCTTTATGATGGCATTCTCCCACTTTCTTTCTCTTTCTTCTTTCTCCTATTTATCCTAGTCTCATTCCCATTATGGGGGTTCTCATCTCTTAGAATTTTTTATCCTTTTCTAGGACAAGGACATTCATTAAGACTCTTGCAAAAGTATGCTCATTTGATATGGTTAAACCCTATCAAAATATTATAAGAACTATCTTTTGAAGTAATAGGATCAACTCTTTGCCTATCTCTTGTCTTCAATCAGTGCTTAGTATTCTTATGTATGGTGAATTTTTGAAGGAGAATCTTCCTAGTTTACTTTCCTTCTTCTTGCCTTTTTGAAGGTGTTTTTGAGATAACTTGTTGGTCTAGATTAGTGTTCTACTTGGACCTCTTATGTGAAATATTTATGCAATTAGTGAGATTGTGAGGTTGTATAAGCTATAGTTGTCCTATGTTGATCTAGTGTGTGTTCAAGTTTATATGAATGTCCATTTAACTTTGGTGCATCACCCTTTTAGCCTTCTTGGGAGACCTTATCCTCTTTATAACCCTTTTCCCTATGAATTATTAGTTTAGCATTAGTTTAGGTGAGCATCAAGAGGAAGCCGACCTTCTCAGGAGGTCTAACCCCAACATAGATGACCCACAACCTAGGGTTGTTCTTATTGTGTAGCTCAATTAGAAGGGGCCTAAATAACCCCCTCTAAGGGTGTATACTGAGCTTACAAAACTTATTTGGGATCAAGTTCTATCTAATTTACACCATCACTTTCACCATGATAATCGTATATGTGGCACCATCAGTTATAGTGGCATTAGAGATCTTGAACCTCACCTTGAAGCCTATGAGACTATGTGGATGGTTAATTAAATAGTATTGCTTGAGTACCTTCAGGTTCATACATTTTATGGCACTCTACACACTTAGGCTAGATCATGGTATGTCCATGAAGAGTGTCATCTAGACACAAGTTATTGGCATTTTATTAAGAGTAACATGATTATGGTGTTATATTATTCATCCCCATAGATGGATTTATACCTTATGTTAAAATCCATGTGTTAGGCTATCATAGGTAACCTATCCCTAGTTTAATATCAAATCAGATGCATACATGGAACATGGGAGGAAATCTTGACTATTTTCCATAAACCTAATGAGAAGGCATCCTCTCCATAGCCTGAACTTGTATTGGACCATGCACAGAGAAATTTTTTTTACAAGGGTAAGTAAAAAGTCATGTATTAGGTTGATGAAGGTGCCAGCGCTAATCTACCTAATTTTTTGACTAATAATTTGGATGTGCACATGGAGTATGGTGTGCAATGTTTATTACACCATCTAAGATGAACAACACCCATACTTGGAGCCATTTTAGACTATTCAATGAAATGTTGGGATGGAAGAAGCACCCAAGATGGCTATTATGGGGGATTATTGGTCTAATAAAAAGATCTCTAAGGTGTTTGAGCTATTTAAAGAGTATCAAAATATATTCCCATGACACTATACTAAAATTAAATGTGTTCATTCTTATTTAGGAAAGATGCATATAAAGTTGGTAGAGGGCACTCAACCTATCAAGGATAGACCTTATCATATGAATCCCAAATTGTGTGCTTGAGTCAAGGAATAAATAGATAGCATGTTTCATGTGGGAGTAATTACTCCTATTGATTAGTTTGAGCGAGTGAGTCCCATGGTTATAAGTATCAAGAAGGATGGATTCATTCAGATTTGTGTGGATTATCAGGGACTTAATGTTTTTTAAGTTACAGACCCCTTTATGACACCTTTCACTAAAGAGATACTCGAAGGATTTATTGTGTGTGAAATATATATATTTATGTATGGTTTCATTGGGTATCATCAAGTTTATATTATAGATGAAGATAAGCCAAAGACCATATTTAAAACTGATTGAGTATCCTTTGCTTAAAATGTAATACTATTCGGGTTAAAAAATTCTCCTATTGTGTTCTCACATATTGTAGTCAAAGCTTTTAAAGAATTTATTCATAAGTTCCTTTAGGTCTACCTTGATGATTTGACTATTTATGGTTTAGTGTGGTACCACTATTTAAATGTCTAACTAGTGCTTGAACACTGTCATAACCTTCACATTTCCCTAGATATAAAGAAATGTTTTTTTGCTACCCCCTTTGGCATTCTACTTGGTCATGTCCCATGCCGTGATGAAATTTTGGTGGACCCAACCAAGATTGCTTTTATACTTTGCCTTCTAGTGCTAACCACCTAGAGAGAGGTATGCACCTTCCTAGGGCATATTGGATATTATAAAAAGTTTATTCATGGATATATTAGGATTTTTGTGCCTCTAGAGGAATTAATAAAATAAAATGGTTAGTTTATCTAGACCAATGCTCACTAACAAGTATTTATTAAACTCAAGAATATGTTTATCACCATTATTTTTCTCTAATTTCCAGACTAGACAAAGCCTTTTCACATCCATGTCGATTCTTTTAGAATGTAAATTAGCGTTATCCTTTCTCAACCTGGTGAGGGCAACTTGGACCACCATATCTATTTTGTAAGTAAAAAGCTTACTCTAGCTGAATAGAACTACATGAATATAGATTTCAAAGCATTGTCTATGGTTTATACCCTCCAAAAGTTCTATTAATACTTGCTATAAACTCCATTTATCTTCTTCACAGACCATGAGGCATTAAAGTACTTAGTAAATAAATTATTATTGTATGGGCACATTTGTTGATGGATTTTGTTGTTTCAAGAGTTCCAGTTCTTAGTGATGGTCAAACTTGGTAAGGCCAACTATGGTATAGATCATATTTTATTCATTGAATCTATTGAATTGATGTGCACCATAGAGTATGGCTTACCTGACATGTAGTTATTTCACATCATGTGCATGCCCAAAGAGTTGGAAGATATTGTTGTCTTTCTAAATACATGTCCAACACCATCTCACCTCAGAACTCCAAAAAAAATCATATGGTTGTTTGTGCTACTCCATTCCAAATTATAGGGGGTGAACTTTATAAGCTTAGTTGGGATGAAGTGTTATGACACTGCATAATGCAACATGAGCATGTTGAATTACTTTAATAAATTCATGGGGGTGTCACTAGAGGACACTATGTCGATGAATCTACAATATGGAAGGTCCTTTTAGCTAGCTTATAGTAGCCTACCTTGTTTAAGGATGCTAAGACTTACACTTACAAGTGTGACATTTGACAATAGTGGGAAAGCCAAATAGAAGGGATGTGATGCCCCTTCTTTTAATCTTATCATAAGAAACCTTTATAAGGTGGTCGATTGACTTTGTTGGCCCCATCAACCTAGTAGGAAGGCATACTGATGCACGCTATTGTATCACTACTACTAACTATCTTATTTTTTAGGCTAAAGCTATGCCAACAAGGGATTCTACCATTAACACTACTATAAAATTCATCTAGGATATTATCATTACATGGTTTAGATGTATATTGAGTATGACTAGTGACTAAGGTACCCATTTCCTTAATGATACCATCTATATCCTCTTAGATAAATTCATGATCACGAACCATAAAACAACACTGTATCATCTTCAGGCCAATGGTACAACTAAGGAATTCAATAAGATCTTAGGTAATACATTGACCAAGATATGTAATATTTGATGCACTGGATAGGATGATCATGTGTTTATATTATTATGGGAATATCAAACCACTTACAAGCAACTAAATAATAGCACACCATTCAATCTTGTATTTGGTATCAAAGCACTTCTTCCATTTGAATTCTTTATCCCTTCTCTTTGCATTATGCATGTTGGTCAATTGAATGATGAAACATCCTTAAAAGCATGCCTTGATGCTTTATTTTAGCTAGATGATAACTAATTTCTCACACACTAGAGTCAAGGAGAGGAGAAACACAAATAGAAAGCCTAGCATGATTACCATTAAAGAATAATACTTTCACTCCTAACATACAAGTCTTAGTATACAACTCCAAGTTTTCACTCTACTCCAAAAAGTTTCATGTACACTAGGATGGCCCCTTCATTATTCATAGTATTCATCCCACTAATACGTGTAGGTTAAATCAACTAGATGGCCAATTCCTTCCTAGCCATTTTAATGGTAGTCAATTGAGACCCTATTATTCTAAATAGTCTTTCCTTTTTGTAATAATAAGGTGTGTGCTATTAGGTTAGTCTCAGATTTTGATTATTTTCAATAAAGCATGGCACTAGTTGTGTGCCCTTGAGTAGTTTTGGGCTCAACACTTTTTTTTTATAATTCTTTGTATTATCATGGAGGACCAAATACAATTTTTAGCGTGGGGTAAGGGTAGAACATTTATGGAGTGTCAAGATATGGTCAATGGGAATGTATGCAAGAGAAAAGGCACATAAGTGGAAGTGTATAATGATAAAATGGTACATAAGATGTGGTATGTAACCACCAATCTAAATTGAGCTTAAAAAGTAAGATTCTCGCCTTTGGAATAAAAAATATTCAAATTCTTTACAACTATCATGCACTTTAGGAAGAGCGCAAGACATGACATGTATTTAATATAAGGAAAGCAATGGTAATGGCAAGTGTGCCAAATTTTCATCTTGTCAATATCATTAGCAACACTTATTTCATGAATTAATGGAAGAGGTAGTAAATTCAATTTACACCATTGAGCCATAAAAGGTTAAACGTGGGCCATTTCATTTTTTACTATTGTCACAATTACAAACTTACAGAGCCAAAGGAGTGTATTTGAGTTATTACAGAGTGATTTATAATCTTCCATACAGTGAAAAGTAATGGATTAAGACTATTTTCAAGCATTTTGGAGTGTATCAATAAATGGAAATAGGAAAAAAATTTAGAGGAGTGTAAGGACGCACATAGTTTCATAATTGTAAGTTACAGAGGTCGATGTCCACCATTATAGGGCATTAAAGAAAGAGAGTTGAGTGGCCTAACAAGGAAACCACATATTTTTTTGCGAAGATTGGATGTTTGTGCCTCAACATTTAGGATCCTTGAAGGGTGATGTGACTAAATAAAAAGGCCCAAAGAAGTGATCCTTTACCTATGATACCAGAGGAAGAAGATTTGGAGAGTGTGGGTGGTGAGACTATGTTGATTAGAGAATAGGTACTTGAAGAGCTCAAAGTACGTGCAAAAGACATAAAATCAAAAATGGTGTTCTAGGTAAATAATAAGGATTTTTTACCCCCTCCACCCTACTTATGATCAAATAAATGCATTACTTAGAGGGGATATTATGCATGAAGAACTAGGTATCGAATGTGCCCATTTATAATGTTTTTTATATAGCCATCGCTAGCCTGGTATGAAGTGGAATTATAGTGTGACTATTGGGTAGGGCACCAAAACACAAGGAGTGAGATAATGTATAATTAAAAAATTTCAATGATCTAAATGATATTGTACTCTTCCAATTATTCAATCTTCCATATTTTAGAAATTCAGTTGAAGTAGTGAAGGTTTTTATTTCATGGGTGCACAAAGACTATATCTATTTTGTTAGGCACTAGATAAGGATTATATATAAATGAATAAGCAAAGTCACAAGGTTTTAGTTCTTAGGAACATACTTTTCTTATGACTTTGAGGAATAGGACAAGATCAAGAAGATTGATATGGCACTTGAATATTAGAAACAAGGCCATGTTATGGACCTACCCTTAGAGTGGTCATGTGAATCATAACTACCAAGGTTGGAGGTGGAGATAGGTGAAAAGAGGTGGATATGTCCCACCTTTATGTTGTTCAACAAGTCACCATGGGAATAAAATATATTTGGGCATAATAATTCACTAAAAAAATTATTGTGGATGCAGAGAAAGCCCACCACTTACCCAACCAAAGATTTGCATGGGGCGTGTTCATGTTATTACTAGTGTTTGATAAGATTTGTGTACCTGACTACACCATTGGAGAGATAAAATTGCCATACCCTCTTAAGAATAAGTCCTTCTCAAATCAATTCAAATCATTCACTTACCTTGTACCAATAACCCCATCTCACAAATTCAAAATGAAGGGATATTATTATGGGATGAAGGAAGCCTTTGGGAATGAGAATATATTACATTCCAAAGGACTTAACTAGATAGGTTGGAAACCAAGCAAAGTTTTATGTTAAGCAACATTTTTCCCTAGCGTGCATTTAGATGGCTCCCTCTAGAGAGTTATCTAGATGGTTGAAGTTACCATATACTTTTATGACATGATACTTCATGAACGTCATCAATTTGATATATGATGCACAACCAGTGAACATTATTTCAGAGAAGATTGATGGGGAGTTTCACACCCTCTACCATATTACATATACCCTAAAAATAAAGCATATAGGGAAAATTTGGAGTCAGATAAAACTGACATCAAAGTCTAGAACTTCAATTCATTCGTTATTTTACATGTTGAAACCCAAAAAGAAATCTTCAAGGAGCACAAAGTGATAAAAAGAGATAATCCCAATAGAACTAGTGCTAGAGAAGAAGAAGAAGTGCCTAGGGCACAATGCTAGCACAAACACCCAACCAGAACCTTTAAAAAGTCAAAGGATTACCTAGGTACCACTTAAGGATAATCCACCAATCAGTCAACCTGAAGACTTGAAGCCAGTAGCACAAACTATTCCTTTAGAACATGAGACAGTGGTGCCTAAGGATGGTGACTTGGAAGAGAAAATAGAGACTTTGAAGGAGACACAAGAAAAAAAATTTATAAAAGAATATCAAGTCACCCCAAATTCTGAGAAAACACCTTCACTAGCTCAGCGTGAAGAAACCACCTCAAAGAAGCACAAATGGAAGTTGAAGATGTACTTGGTGAAGAGAGGGATGGTTTTGACATGATTTTGGGAATGAGTGAGCTTATCATTGGGGCTATTCACCAGAATGAAGACACAGATGTTGAGATACTTGAGAAAGATCCTTTTAAGTGGAAAGAGCCAGTTGATGACTCCATCTTGAGGCTAGAAATGATAGATGCAACCATAACCCTCCATACCCAGTATCAAAGGGGAGTGCCTAAATAGATTTTATACATGTATTCACATTTTGCATCAGAAGATGCATCTGATCAAACTTGGTAGGAGCTATCTTTCTTTCATGATGTGTATAATGAAGAATGTCATTTTGAAATGCCCTCAAATAACCTAGTACTAGATCTAAAAGTGTGGCATTTCTTGATACCCTTTGGGTATACCCATAATAACATACCACTATATAGGATAGTGAGGTAATATTAAAATTGGCACATGAGGTCACAAGGAAAAATGCCATTTTTGAGTTTGATTTTAGTAAGCCCATAAGAAACACTCATAGTAAAAAAATTGAGGTTTTATGATCAGTTTTGAGGGAGTTATTGCTATTTTAGGTTTTGTAATAATTTCATCATATATTTCAAAATATAAGGAATTTTTCTATGAATTTCACTGATACTTTATCATAATATAATAAAGATATAGTCAAAATTTCAAATTTTTTAAAACATTTTGAGTGATTTATTATGATGTTATGATTTTTCATAGATTCGCTCTATAGGCTGAAATTTGTGGAATTTTTTTTACAAAATTTTTAGTGAAGTTTCATTGTCATACTAGGATAATATAGTAAGTATATTGACTGTTTGGATCTGTTTCAAATGAGTTATTGACATTTTATATTATTTTATTAACCCTAGGTTTTTTGGTAGATCATGAAGTTGTAAGTATTTTCAAGGGAGGATGATATTGGTGTTAGAGAATGGTGGCTCATTTTTAAGGAAAATAATACTCAAAAAATTTGTGTAAAACATGTTTGTCTCTTTCTTTGTCTAGGCCTACACAACATTGGTTTCAATATTTGAGCTTCACACAAAGGTATTCTTCATGGGAAGAAATGGAATAGGTTTTCCTAGATCAATGGGATATAAAAGAAAAAGAGGATGAAAAAGAATAAGAAAATAATAATGGTAATGAAGAAGAGAAGGGAGATGATGAAGAAGAAAAAATAGTGGAAGAAAATAATGATAATGAGGAAGAACATGCAAATGATGGTGAAGAAGAAGAAATCAAGCATAATGATAATGAGGAGAGTATAGATGGTGCAGAAGGAGAGGTATAAGATCTTAAAGAAGAAAAAGAATTGGATGATAAGGGTTCAAATAATTTGGCTCCAAATAAATTTGAGTCAATTTTTTAGTTTCATGTATGCATTTAAAAGAAGAAGGTTGTTGTCTCAATAAACCCTACCAGCAAGTATAACTTCATCAACATGAATGTGGCTCAACATCTGCATGTTCAAGCAAATAATATCAAGGAGGTTCAAGTAGAGAGTAAGATAGTATAGTGATTGAATATTTGAAGCTCATTATTGAAAAATATGTTTTTCATTAAAAAATTTATGCTTTGGATATGGTTGGTGTGGATATGGTTCTTAGATATCCATGGTTAGAAACTTTAGGAACAATCAATATTAGTATTCAAAAAAAGTTCATGAATTTTTGGTATAAGAAAAAGAAGGTCACTTTATAGGATATCATAGTCAGAAAGGCACCAATAATAGTCAAGGTAGATCATAAGGATGAGATTGAAACAAGTGATGAAGAGCATGAGGAAGATTCAAATGGCATAGATGAAGAAAAAATACAATCGGAAATGTACACTTCATATACTCAAGAGACAAAGGAACCACCAAAGTAAAAGGTGGAAGAGGTAGAATAAAAGGTTGATAAAGTCAAAGTATCTAAAAATTTTGAGGTATATAGACACCCACATCATCATGAGAGGAAATAATCATGGAGCCATGTGAGGGAGTGTCATAACAATAGGCACTTTGGCTATACAAGAAATCAAAGTTGCAATAACTATTGCTCTGCATGGAAGCCAAAGCATAACTACTACGGCTAGGTATGGAATAAAATTAGTAAAACAACCTATGAAACATGGAATAAGTGGGGAAATCACTATGACTATGCATGGGATAATAACTACTATGGTTATGAATGCAATTAGAGGAACGCAGTGGAATATGTTACATTGAATCAAAGGAGGAATAATTATTCATGGAAACCAAGGTGGTATAGTTATGATCATGAATGGAATCAGAGTAGCACATTGGAATTTGGAAACAAGTTTGGAAATATACCACCTACTAGGATCATATATGGGTGGTTGGATGATCGATCTTAGAGACAAGTGTGTAATGATTTGAAGCACACTCTTTATTTGGTTTCTTCTTATGTTTTGGGGATGAAACATGTCAAGGAGGGAAGGAATTTTATGTACCTAGAAATATGATATATTAATGTATATGGGTTGATGGAGATGTTAACATGTGACACACATCCCCCTTAGTTAATTATATGGGTCTAATATATTAGGATTGTAGACACCTAAAACTGGCTACCGATAACCTCCAACTAGGCTTTTGGCTAGTTTCCACCTAAAATGCACAATTTGACCTA
This sequence comes from Torreya grandis, assembly GCA_037957365.1. Lineage (NCBI taxonomy): Eukaryota > Viridiplantae > Streptophyta > Pinopsida > Cupressales > Taxaceae > Torreya > Torreya grandis. The sequence goes on from JARHVA010003610.1 coordinate 385,533, forward strand.
CAAATGCTAAAACACATTAAATGATGTGAAAATGACATATTAAAATGCTGATTTTGGCTAGGATATCCCTGAATGGGGAAATGTAATTTATGGGCCTGCTAAATTTGATCAGTTAATTTTGAGTCAAAATGCCAAATTTACACCTACATGCTCTGGATCGCTCTTTCCTATCAAATTTTTTGCACATGACTCGTGCCTTTGTTATGTATTGTTGGAAACATTATAAATGGGAATACGCATCCAACACATCTGACAGTGCCTTCCAATTCCAATCTAGTCAAATTTAGGACCAATAACAAGGCATTATAATTAATCTGAGTAATTTGTGCATAAAGTGCTTAATCATGCCTAAGAGATAATTAACCCAAATCAAGGCCTAATAAAAAATTCCATGAAAACTTGTTGAATAATTTGTTTTGGAAATGAATATTGAATATTTGCATCATCAAGTGACCTCATTTCTTGGGAACACATCCCTAGGCCATAAATGTCATAAATATTAGGATTCATGCCTCCCATGCCTCATAAATTCCTTCCATGATGCCCTCCATGACTCTTAATTTCCACTTATTATAATTTCATGATGAGGATAATTAAAAAATAAATTCCAAAAATTGAATTAATCCTCAACCACACATCTCAATCTTGAGATGGATGGTTGAGGCTGATTCTGATCAAATCCAAAAATCTATAAATACAAGACCTCACAACATCATTTCTAAGCTTCTTTGATGTAAAGTTATAATGCAAGATTGGTTCCAAAAAGCTTCAAGCAACTAGTGTTACCATGCCAAATTGATTCCAAGCCAAGACACAAGCCACAAGGTGTCAAGAGGAGATGAAGGTAGCCACACTCCATTGAAGAAGACCTCTTGAAGCACAAGCCGAGCAAGACACCATTATAAAGACATTTAGAACATCCAAGGAAGGTGAAAGGAATTCTTGTGTTTTCATTCCTTGCTTTTTAGTTGTGTTTATCATTTGATTTTGTTAACTAAGCTCTCCCTAGTGTCTAGGCCTAGATATGTTATACTATTAGTGTGTTTATTTCATCTTGTTTTCATTTTGGAATTAACACCATACTAGCCATCCTCTCTTGAGTCAAATTCCTATATCACATAATGGCATGTCAGGTGGGACTAGATGCATCCCACACATGAAGAATATCATTTTTCATCTTTAAAATCTTCATTTGGACCTTTAAAACTCTTTAAAATTTGTTTTCTAACTTTATTTTACCATTTTTGGTTGCCATAGTTTTTACACAGTAACCAATGTCGTTAGAAATACTGACATCAGTTACTTGGCTTAACTGATGTCAATCAGTAGAACCAACATCAGTCAGATCTCAGTTCGTTGTAATTAACATTAATGGTATTGATCGATGTTGGTCACTGTATTTTTCCAAAAACATAAACTCGAGACCTTCTTTTCCAAATTTTGTTGTTTCAAATTCAAAAGGGATTCAAAGCTAAGGAACATGCTAACAATTTTGTTGTAGGACCAAGTGGGATATTTGCTCACAACATGTTTAAATCACTTTTGCATGCTTAAAATTTGATTAGGAACTTTGTTTTGGTGTTTAACAAAGAATTTAGGTGTTTTTAATGAATGTTTTTCAAAGTTTGCAACTAAGACAAAGGGGTCAAAAGAACACCACCAAACACTTTATTTTAGGTTTAAAATTGAACACAATTGTTAATTTTTGCTTGAAATAGTTGTTTAATTAGATTTTTCTTGGCAAAGAGAGGGGTGTTGCATGTATGTTCTTTCATTTATCCCCTTTTAAGGGAACCCTTGGAATCAAAATCGCCATTCCTATTGCAAAAATCCTAGTCCAAGGCTTAGAAAGAATGTTGTCTAAAGTACTCCCCAAAAAGTCATCAAAGTTTGGGTGATCTTGAAAATGACCCTAAAGTCTTTCTATTTTCATGCTTTATTTTTTTTTATACATCTTGGCTTGTGAGGGGGACTTCATCACCTCCCACAAGTTCTTTAGGGAAGCTTTGACCCAGGGTTTCATCTCTCAACATTGACTTTATTTAACTATTTTAGAGTTACACACAGGACGTAGTGGCACTTTGGACATCACACTACACTGAGCAAATAGTAAGATGTAGTGGTTGCAAAAAATACTTGACCTTTTTGCAACAAGCTGAGTGATATGGACCCAAAATCCATGATTTTATTTTGCATTGTTTTACATGAAAGTCATTGTGCAATTGATTCCCCTAGAAACATTCAAACCTTGATAGTTTATTCAACCCCATATGTCATACCCTTGTTAAGATTTGGACGATTATACTTAGTGTCTTTTGGTCATTTATCTTACTTGGTGTTTTTGAAACTAAAACTTGTTTGTTTAAGCCATGTCAAAACAATGCATTTGAGTTGTGAAGGGTAGTGTTATGCTGCCCAAATCATGTCAAAACATTTTTGAGCCTTTAAGTCTTTTAAAACATAGAATTAACCACGTCATTTAATCATGTTTACACCATTAGGCTGCTCAATTTATTTTAAGACTAGTTCCTATTATATCAAAACCATTTGTTTCAAACCACTTTGTGTATACCATTTGGACCTTAGTCTTGTTCCATCATGCTATCTAATCTTGTCTAACTTATTTGGTCAAATCCTAATTTTTAATATTGAGTTTTCAATTAGCCTTGTTAAGTTTGGATCTAAACATTGATTGATTTCTATTTAAGCCTCAATTCATGGGGATGATACATAGATCTTTCGCTTTTGGGTTGCATAACTTTAGTTAATCGATTACCCAAAATTGAAAACTATTGATGGTTTGTTTGTTCAATCCCTATCCTCATCATTATTTGTGCCTTTATTTGGGAGAACACAACCTTTTTTCAAAGAGCCTTTTGTCTTATGCCTTATGCTAAATGATCATGTTTATGTTTGATTTCATGTGCTAGGTCTATGTCAAAGTTGTTTCCAAACTCGTTAGATTAAATCAAATCACATCAGCCTTTGTTTCAATTCTAGCATTTGACGTTGTTTGGCCAAAAGTCCTAGCACATGCCTATTTGTTTAAGCCTATCTTTTGACTCTGCATTTGGACAAAAGACCTAGCAACTCAACTTTTCCCTTTCTAGTTTAGACCTTGTTTGGAACACTTTGACCTAAACCTTTAAAATACTGGTTTTTATTCAGACACTTGACCTTTTGTGCATATGACATTTGACATTAGACATTTGATGTTAGGATATTTTATGCCAAGTATTAGCATAAACCATTTTGGGAGATACAAATCCACATTCAAACCACATTGGAGATACAATTCCACCTTTCGACCAAGTTTGAACCATTTGTCCTTTGGATCATTTTTTAGAGTTTGTAAAAATCTAAGCCTTTTTATTTTCAAAGCTTTCATCATGTACATAGATATGTCTCGCTACACTTATGGTGGAGTCACTTACAATACGACTTATGATAGAATTGCCGCACAAGATGACTTTTATGGCTTTTGTCAAGACCCCAATGATGCTAATATGGTTTGTGAGACATATTTCTATCTGCCTCATATTAATCATTCATGGGAACAAAGTCACAAAGCAACTTACGATCCAACTCGAGAGCTTGATTGTTATGAAGAGGCTTGTGAAGAGGACTTTGAAGACCCAACTATAGATAATGTTTTTGGGATATGAATGCATACCCTCTTTTTAGAAATTATTACATGGAACATAGTCAAGAACCAACTTATGAACTAACTCACGATTGGGATGATATGGTTTATGAGAAAGACTTGGATGCTTTTACTTATACAAGCAATCAAGTTTCACGACATCCTTTTTTTATCTGATTATTGACTACCCCTAACCCTTCTTTGGATTATATGAGCCATCAAGCTCCACAATATCTAAGGAATACCATTATCATTCTTAGACCTAGTCCTTTGGTTTATGCAAGAAACCAAGCTTCACAAAGCCAAACCATTTCTATACCAAAACCTTATCCTTTGGTTTGTGTGAGCAGCCAAGCTCCACAATGCCCCTTCATCATTCCAAGACCTAGTTCTTTGGCTTGTGCAAGAAATCATGCTTCACACCACCCTATTGTTACCACCTCAGGACTTTTTCCTTTAGCTCGTGTGAGTAATCATTCTCCCCAATGCCCTACCATTATCTAACCATAGACCATTCCTCATCCAATACCAATCCCAACCAAACCTCAACTGATCTAATCATTTGAAGACCAAGCTATGTTCAGAACTGGTATTTTCTAACTCATTGAAAACCAAGGCCAAGAGAACCAACCAATCTGAGATGTTTATGTTGAATCAACCATTTGTGATAAGTCAGCTTATGATAAATTGCCTATTGATCTTATACCAGTTGTCAAGGAGTCTCACTCTGATGAGCCAGTCTTTGTTGAGTCACTTCTTAATGATTATAAGCACCTTTGGGCAAGTCATTCCCTCAACCATATACCTATTTTTTAAGAGCCTCTTATTGATAAACTAGTCTCTGAGGAGTTGTCTCTTGACGTTTTTCCCATCCTAGAGGAGTCTCACTATGATGAGCCAGTCTTTGATGAGTCACTTCTTAATGATTATAACCACCTTTGGGAAAATCATTACCTCGACCATATACCTATTTTTCAAGAGCCTCTTATTGATAAACCAATCTCTAAGAAGTTATCTCTTGACCTCTTTCCCATCCTAGAGGAGTCTCACTTTGACAAACTAGTCTTTATGGAGCCCATCATAGGCCGTTACTTGTCCAAAATTGAATATTCAACAAGACATCATTGTAATAGAGTACCCATCAGATGAAGAATGCAAATTATAGTCAGGTTCTATTCTTGAACTAACATTAGATTTAGTATTAGAATCAAAATCAACATTAGTCTAAACATTAGATTTGGAGTCCCTTGAGTTAGAATCAGATTCAGAAGAAGAATATGTTCATGACTGTTACAACATTGGTTATTCATGCCTCGTAGATCAATTTGAATACATTTGTGATCCTTATATAGTTTTTGAGGATGATTACTTTAGCATCAACACAAGTTCTCCCAATATCTTCTATGAGGATTGTGCAGCCCCTCCCCATTTCATTACTATTCCACAAGCCATTACCATTAACCAAGATAGCCATATTATTGACATTCCATCTCCCATAAGTATTGATTAGAATTGATAGAATCACACTCTATTAAACTGAATCCATGGTGACATAGTAGTTGAAGAAGAACAAGGAGGCCAAGACAACATTCATGTAGCAGAAGAACACTCTTCTAGTGTAACCTTTCTGAAGGTGTTAGGGGATAAGCAAAGATCAAACTCAGCCTCTTTTAGTGACACTTTTTTGGAAGTGCTCAAAGACAATCAAAGTCAAAAGCCAATATTCATTAGTGAAACCTTATCAAAGGTACTATGGGACAATCAAGACAACTTCATTGGTGAAAACCTTTTTGAGGCACCAATAGCTGAGCAGAAAAGTTCTTCACTACTTGATGAAGATAAAATTAAATATCAAATCAAAATAGCTTCCTATTTATAGCCTAATCAGATGGCAACTACTCTCAAGCTCAAATAATAGAAAAGCATGGTGGTCTTATCAAGAGAACAAGTCTTCAACCCCACCATAACCAAAGTTATGTTGAATCTAGCATCAACAACATTACGTGTGACTAAAATTCTTGATCTTCATTTGTTCCCCCACCATTCCACATTCCATTATCATTTGACATTCCATTTCACAATCAAACTTACCATCCATTATTTGTCCCTATTTACCATCCATGGTCGCACTTTCCTTTACAAAGGGCACAAAGATACCTTGTCTTGATACATGTAGGAATCAAAATCAATGACCAATGAAGATCACAAAAGCATTCTCAGCAACCAAATCTATAGGCCATTTTTGACAAAGCAGTTATTTAGATGAGGTGTGGACTAGAAATTAACATGATTGATTATTTTATTTGTATCATTTATTGATTAGGACGTGCATCTCCATCTCAATAGGAACAATAGAATCAAAAACCACACCTAGGCCAAAAACATGTACCATATCATTTCACATTGCCATGCCATTGCCGTTGTTACATACCCATTTGCCATTATTATATATCCAAACCATTTACCCCATCACTTTGGGGTAATCATCTTACCATTTTATACAATCTATCAAAAACCATCATTATCCTTAGCAAGACCATACCATCCTATCATTCCATTCCTATTTAGACCAAAGCCTATTTTTAGTCATCCTATCTAATCCTATTTTGATCTTGGTAACTTTGGTTCTTCCCACACCTTTTATGGGGGGATTCCAATCAAGTTTCAACAATCAATCAAGTCTATGTTTCAATGATGGTCTATGATAATAGTGTGATAGTTGATCTGGCAAGATATCTTTCATCATATTCACATTAATTTATGTGAGATTGATTATAATTGCCTATGGGCAAATCATTGTTTCACCAGTCTTGTTACTAATTATAACCTCCTATGGGCAAATTAGTATCATTTACCTATGATTTTGTATATTGGTTATAACCACCTATGGGTAAACTAGGGGAAACACTTGTTTACCATGCATTACCGCATCACCTTACCTTCGTTGTTTTCATTTGACTGGCCATTTACCATATTTGAGAACTTGTTGAGACCTAGTTGATTTTTCCCCACCTTTTGTGTGGATGGAATTACTATAACTTGAGGTCATTCCAGGACTATGTGGGTCATGATCAATTGATGTTGAAATCACCTCAGTCCCCCTTTCCATATGCTCTCACCATTTTGTGAGTAGGTATCTTGTCATTCTCTAATGAGTTAAGATACCTAAAAAATTCCAAAAACATTCAAATATTTCAAAAATTAAAAACTATTTGTCCTGTCTAAGCCTAGTCAGTTATCCTTAATCCACCTTACTAGGGCATTGTCATTATTAGGATGCTTTCTTTTGCTTTTGTTTTTAGGATTTCTATTTGTTTGTTTATTTTAGGTTGTTTGTTTGCTTACCTATTTGTTTGCTTTCGGCATTGTTGCCTCAACTTAGTTTATATGTGTTCATTGGGTGATTCCTTGTGCACATTATTCTTGAGTCTATCCATATTCATACATCAACATTTCCATCATGGTTTTTATCATTGGTGCATTATTTTCAAATGTTTATTAGATCAGGAGTCAGTCCTTACGCATATTTTTGGGATAGTCTTCATGGTGTTCTATCATGAAGCTTACCATCACATGCTATAACAAAAATCAACTTCATGAAGGTCTACAATCAATAGAGCCATATAAGTTTCTCCTTGGCACCATGGTAAATCCTTCCATCCCACCCTTGATTAATATAACTCATTTGACCATTCTAGTTGTATCATTGCTAATCAGGATGAGTATCTCCTCATTGGTAGGTACAACTAAATCATTCATACTGATCAATCTTATTTTTCTATCCATCTCTTTCATCATTTTGTGCCCACTCATCTTTAATATATATTATAGGTTATATCATTTAGTTATGCTTGCTAATCAGCCATAATTGGGGCACAATCATCTTTAGCCAATCTAAGTCTCTTAATGATCATAACTGCTTATGGGCAAATCTTTATTTTGACTTTTAATCTTGATTATAACCACCTTTGGGCAAATTAGTATCTTTTTTACATAAATGCATGCAAGTATTTTCTCATTTGGATTAATCTCAACCATGGATTAATTCCACCTTTCTTCTTATTTCTTTTCAAGGGATCGTCTATCAACATATGTGACGGCCACTCCCTCAAGGGGGCATCATCATAGGCTTCTCAAAAACCATTTAGAGCTTTGTTCTTCAACCATCATCTTATTTTTGGCATATAGGACCTTTTAATTCTTTTAGAATACATTTATATGCTTATAACTTGCAATGCCTTTCTAAATAGGGGCAAACTGTAGACACCTAAAACTAGCCGTTGATAACCTCCAACTAGGCTTTTGGCTAGTTTCCACCTAAAATGCACAATTTGGCCTACAAACACTAAAAAACATTAAATGATGTGAAAATGACATATTAAAATGCCAATTTTGGCCAAGGTATCCCTAAATGGGGCAATGCAATTTATGAGCCAGCTAACATTGATCAGTTCATTTTGAGTTAAAATGTCAAATTTGCACCTACGTGCTCTGGACCGCTCCTTCCTATCAAATATTTTTCAAAATACTTGTGCCTTTGTTATTTGTTATTGGCAAAATTATAAATGGGAGTATGCATCCAACACATCTGACAGTGTCTTCCAATTCCAATTTAGTCAAATTTAGGACCAATAACAAAGCATTCTAATCAATCTGATTAATTTGTGCATAAAGTGCTTAATCATGTCTAAGAGATAATTAACCCAAATCAAGGCCTAATCAAAAATTTCATGGAAACTTGTAGAATAATTTGTTTTGGAAATGAATATTGAATAGTTGCATCATCAAGTGACCTCATTTCTTGAGAAGACATCCCTAGGCCATAAATGTCACAAATATCAAGATTCATGCTTCCCATGCCTCACCAATGCCTTCCATGATGCCCTCCATACCTCTTAATTTACCCTTATTCCAATGTCAGGATGAGGATAATTAAAAACTTAATTCCAAAAATTGAATTAATCCTCAACCACACATCTCAATCTTGAGATGGATGGTTGAGGTTGATTCTGATCAAATCCAAAAATCTATAAATAGGAGACCTCACAACATCATTTCTAAGATTTTTTGATGCAAAGCTATAATGCAATATTGGTTCCAAAAAACTTCAAGAAGTTAGTGTTACCATGCCAAATTGATTCCAAGCCAAGCCAAGCCACAAGGTGCCAAGAGGAGATGAAGGTAGCCACATTCCATTGAAGAAGACCTCTTGAAGCACAAGCCGAGCAAGCCACCATTACAAAGGCATTTGGAGCATCCAAGGAAGGTGAAAAGAATTATTGTGTTTTCATTCCTTGCTTGTTAGTTGTGCTTGTCATTTGCTTTTGTTAACTAAGCTCTCCTTAGTGTCTAGGCCTAGAGATGTTATGCTATTAATGTGTTTATTTCATCTTATTTTCATTTTGTAACTAATACCATACGAACCATCCTCTCTTGAGTCAAATTCTTAGATCACAAGGATAATTGAGTAACTGGTGAAATTAGTGCATTGGGTAATGGTTGGTTTACACTGGGATTAGGAGGCTACCCATCCATTGTTAATTAGATATAGGTCTATATAAAGGAGATAATTATCACTGCAAAGGAATAAAGTAAGCATTGAGTCTTCTATTTGGTATAAGGATATTGGAGATTGTCCCCTCGAAGAGACATTGTGGAGTTATTAATTCTTAAAGAAGTATTGTATGGTGTTGCCCTACCTTAAGGGTATTCTATTTCTGCATATATTGAATATTTGGGCATCTTGGCCCACCAATATCTATTATGTTGTGTTGATATACATTATATTATGAATTATTTATAAATCATAACTATGTTATGTACCTAAAGATACAATATATTAATGTATATGGGTTGATAGATATGTTGACATGTGGCACACATCCCCCTTAGTTAGTTATATGGGTCCAATGTATTAGGATAATTGAGTAACTTGTGGAATTAGTGCATTGGATAATGGTTGGCCTACATTAGGATTAGGAGGTTACCCATTCATTGTTAATTAGATAGAGGTCTATATAAAGAAGATTATTATCATTGTAAAGGAATAAAGTAAACATTAAGTCTTCTTATTGGTATAAGGACATTGGAGGTTGTCCCCTCAAAGAGACACTGTGGATTAATTTCTTCCAAAATGAGTATATGGTGTTGCCCTACCTTAAGGGTATTCTATTTCTACATATATTAAATATATGGGCATCTTGGACCACCAATATTTATTGCATTGTGTTTATCTACATTATATTATGCATTATTTCCAAATATTATAAGTGTGTATCATAACAAGTGGTATCAGAGCTTTGATTTGGGAAATGTATGTGGGACGAAACCTAGTTTTGTGAAATCATTAATATCTTGTAATCAGTTGTGATTTTTTACACATTTTTTTTATTGGAGATTGATAACATTATAAGTTTATTATGATCCTGATGGGGTGATTTCACTAATGCCTCAACATTTTGATGTAACAATTTGTTAAATTTGGTATCTTAGCCACCACCTAGGTTCAAGTCATGGAGTAGGTGACTATGCCAGCATGGTAGTGTTTGTTTGGGGCTTGTATATGTGGGGGATCCTAGTATACGAACACAAATCCAACCCAGAGTTTGGGCTTCAAAATCATGGTGGGATGTTATGATCCTTATGGGGTGATTTCATTAACATCTCAAGGTTTTGGTGTAATAGTTTGTTACATATAGATGGTGGCTTTGTATAAGAATGAAGTCACCACTTAAACAAAACTTGAGAAAGAGATATCCAAGGTTAAGTTCCAATTGGAATTTGAAACAACTACCAAAGTGAAAACATTTATAAAACAATTTTGATCCAAGAACCAATGCTCATAGATGGAGTACCCCTTTTTGGCAAGGTAGTAGATAAATTGGAGACCTTGGTAGAGATCCTGTTGAGACGATGCAAGGAACAACTAACCCCTATAATGAACAAAATTGGGTAATGGAGTAGTTCACAAAATTGGTGGAGGTGTGAAAAAGTTTCTTGTACAGAGTTGGTGACACCATTCTCATTTTAGATGGGGTTTTTGAAAAGCTAGTGTGGCCTAGCAAGATTTTGAAAGCTCAGTTTAGGTAGAATAGCTTTAATAATAATTTTTGGTTGATAACGCCTTGATAATAAAAGACCACGAAGAGCATGCCAAAGCATTCAAATATGTGGAGGTAGTGGAGGATACAATTAGGGCTCACTGAAAATAAATAAATTCAAACTTTGTGGCACTCAAAGGACAGGTTGTCATTGAGGTCACTACTCTTGAAGGCATTTATAAGGATGCTTCCACATCCCTTGAATGTTTAGTAAATAAAGTAGTTCAGTGTCTTGACCAACTTGAAGAGACCAAAAATCTCAAATTGGTGATCAAAGAAATAACATCCAAGCTATATAACACCTTAACCCATTGGGAAGGTGTCAAGAATCAAATTGAGTAGATCAGCCCAGAGTTTTTATCAGAGTCCAAGACAAATGATTAGTCTGGGATGGACTAATGGTTTAGTGTGGGGTGATGTTAGGCCCCAAATTTTGGCTAAGTACTTTTTAGAATAATTGATGTGGAGAAGCGTGATGCAAAAGACCATGGCATGGGAGTCCATGGTGTGAAAGGACCAAGTCATAGAATAAATGTGAATGTTAAATAGAGAAACTGAGAATAAAGGACTCAAAACTTAGTGGAAGACTTGGGGAGCATGCAAAAAGTGGAGATGAGTTATGGATCAATTCATAGGGATGAAAGAGAATAAGTCAAGCACGAATCTAACACTGGCCTAGGGGAAAATAGGCAATCGGTGATGAGGATCCAACATCGAAGAGAGAATATAGGGGAAAAAAGGCCCAGGTCCTTATGAAATTAATGTAATTAGCTACTAGGACTCAAGTGTGTTGATGATCGTTTGAAAGTCGCCATGAGTGTATTTATTTTTGTAACTGCTTCATCAGGGAAACCAAGTATAAATACCCCTAGATTGAACTTTGTAAGGTGGTTGTTGTTTAGTTGGATATTATTGATAGAGTTATACGAGTGAGTTACATTGTAAAACTAGAATTGTGTACTCTTTGAAGATCACTTATCAATATGATGAATAAAGCTTGTGTTGAATTAATATTATTATTCTGCTAATTATGGATATAATGTTGTTAGTTATCATGTATGATGCCATTTAGTTAATTGAGTTAAGGTTAATAATTATTATTTATGTTATCTTTATCTTTTTTAACATTGAGTAATGAGCATGTGTTATGGAGTATTATAGAATGAATATATTAATGTGTATGTGTTCGAGTGCCCCTATTTGTTAGTACACCCTCACACAACAAAACTAATGAGAATTGATCCCTCGTTGTGTGCTTTAGGTGAGCATGTGAAACTCATTCTAGCATGAAATGCCAACATGCCAACACGTTGGGCTTTTAGTCACTTCTACACGTGCCTAAGGGAAGTTATGCTTGAGTAAGGAAAAGAATCCTAATAGTTATGAATCCCTCAAGGGATTGGATGCTAAATATATGTCTCTTGACACCCATAATCTATGAATTAATTTTCATGTAATGTTTAGAATCTAACAAACTCAAATCATAAGTATGTTGTGTGATATTTTCGAAGGAAATTTTTAGAAATGGATATTCTATGCCTTCAATAAGTTAAGGTGGTGGATTTCATTTTCCATAATGTCAGTGAATTTATCTAGCCTAATAGCCTTGTTCGAAAAAGTAATCATGATGCGAGTCATGGAGGTTTAATTACATTTATTTCTCCAAAATGGTGATTGTATTATGTGGACTCTAATTATGACCCCACACATTGTGTCGTATTGGCACTTTTCAATATTGGCAACTGCTCTTTTGGGATCATTAATGTGTACACCTCAAATGATGCTCATGAAAGGGAAAATTTATGGCAATGGATTACTAATGAACTCCTAGATGCCCATTGGGGCATTTGTGGTGACTTTATTAATTCCCACTGACAAGATCAACCATCTACATACATGTTGGACAACTAGCGAAATGGATGTGTGGCTTTTCATGCACAATAATTTTGGGTTTTATGACGCCAATATCACACATCATCCCACGTCTAAATTTTGGTACACCTGGTCTAATATCCAAAGTAAATTTGATCATATGCTGAAGTACTTTAATAATGATATGATTTATACCCAATAGTATTTATCCTTCGACAACATATTTTCATTTTTGGTTGAATCCATGCCATATTTTGTCCTTTCCAACCATTCTCCCATCCACTTTTTCATCACTTGGTAACTCAAGTGACCCAAAATCCAAAGAATACAATTATTTCTAAATAATGAACTTTTGGATCATGGGCCCAATGTCACCCACATTCATAGATTTTGGGACCTTATCCCTCAGCTAGTTTAGCAACCAGCTTAGATCTATTGGTGGTCTAATGCTATCATGCACACCACTTAGTTTCTCTGCATTGATGGTCACCAAATGACAAAGATAAGGTGGGGCTCTTATTGTGCCACCTCTTTTGACCTGAGTTATGCAATGGCAACACTTGATCAAGCTCCTTTCCATGAGCATCTGTAACTACAAGTGGAAAATCTTAGGTGGTGCATTCAAATTATATACCATTATAATGCTAGGGGGCTCAAATCTGGGCCCCTTAACACTGGCTTAAGATGGCCAATAAGGTCTCCAAGGAATTTTTTCATATGCTCAAATCCAAACATGTTTCTTAGCAAATAAAATTAATTCATTATGTTTGACAACACCTTACTAAAGTACCAGCAATGATCTAAGACTTCATGCAACATTACCATCAACTGTTCAAAGCCCATGAACCATCCTTTGAGTGACAACAAACCCTTGCCCAATGCCTCTCAATTTTTCCCTATAATTTAACTCCCACTCATAGAATCACTTGTGATAAGATGCTATCCATTGAGGACATTTAGAAGGATACCATGTGAATGGGCAATGACAAAGCTCCTAGATATGATGAATTTCCATCTGAATTTTATAAAAACAATGAGGGACATTGTTGCATCAGACCTATATCAGGGCTACCTGGTAACTTTCAATACCCATTTATTGGGGACTTACATTAACAAGGGACACATTAAATTTATTCCCAAATAGGGAGATCCCAAGTTAATTTGTAATTGACGTCCCATCACTTTACTAAATGTCTCTTACAAGATCATTACCCAAGTGCTTGAAAATTGGCTTCATCATCTCTTACCCATGGTTGCCAGACTTGAATAAACATGATTCATTCAAAATAGATACATATTAGATAATATCATTATTGTTTGGGAGGGTATGGAATGGGCTCAAAGGTCCAACCAAAAATCTATGTTCATCAAAATTGATTTTGAAAATGCCTACAACTATATTGAATGTGCCTTCATCTTGACTATGTTGGAAGCCCTACTGTTTGGCCATAATTTCCAAAAATAAGTTTAAATGCTTTTTGAAGATGCTTCGACCTTCCTTTCCATCAATGACATCAATTCTAAACAATTTTGTCTCTTTAGATCCATTTGGCAAGGTTTCCTGTTGGCACTTGCTTTGTATGTGTTCAATGTTGAAGGCTTCAGATACCTATTGGCCAATTCTTGATCCCAAGGTCTTGTTGGGGAATTTTTCTCCCTATTAAAGAACCCTCTTAACTCCTCAAAGGTCACTTCATGAATGATTCATTTGTTACTCTTATTGAGGATGAAATTAATGTTGCTAATGTTATGCAATGTCTTGATGCTTTCTATATTGCCTCTATATCTTATATTTAATGGTGAAATATGCATTGTTATAGACAATCATTCCTCCCTTTGCTTCCCTAGGTGAATCATATGATTGGAAATGGATTCAAAATGATAATATTTTTAAATTTATGGGTATCCCCTTTGTATTCCAGGTTTCCCCTTCTATCATTTGGAAATATGTGGTGGATTGGGTTGAGAAAAAGCTTTCTTATTGGATAACCAATCCCCTATCCTTTACTAGGAAATTTCAAGTGTGTTCTAAGGTGTTGGGGGGATATTCATGTTTATTCTTCTTCTTATTGGGTACCCTCCAAAAAGTCTATTTAAAAGCTTGAAATGCTTCACATAGATTTTATCTAGGCCAATTCTTCCACTGGAAAAGTTTTCCATGGGTTGCTTGGGATTACAGTTGTCTCCCTAAGGAGGTTAGAGGGATGGGGTTGATTGACATTTCTTGTCAAGGTTTAGCTCTCTGTGCCAAATGGATTATTTGTGCCATTGCCATTGATGGGAATATAGCATGGAAATTTTTACTCTAACATTGTATCTTTGAGGATACTCCTCATGACCTTGCTACTTGAAAATTATCACTCTCTCTTCCCTTATGAAAATTGTTGGGTCCTTCATGGTTAAAAGCATCTGGAATGCTTAGAAAAATATTAAGCCCTAGTTACTATGGAATGGAAATGGGTTTAGAGATGGTCTTTCCATCAACCACTAATTTTTATGGTGGCCCCCCATCATCAATTTCAATGTTGTTCCTCTTGCAGAGGTTCCTTGGATTCACTACTTAAAGTTATTTAGAAGAGGAATTCGAACTATACAAGACCTATTCTACAAACAAACTTTGATTTGGCTCCCTTGGGTGGATGTGAAATCTAAATTCAAGTTGTCTCCTGCGTACAAAAAATCTTATGAGGAGATCATTGTTGCCATCCCCACATATATGCTTCAAAAATATCTATCACATTTGCTTGCCCTTGGTGAAAGGACTGGAAATGATATGTTGACACTCCATTCTAGAATTATACCACTCATAAAGGATGCAAATGATTGCCCCCTCAAATTTCAATGGTTGACAAGCTCAATGCCTGATGGGACGTTTGTTCTTCCTTATCTTCTTGTGGTAGATGTTTTCAATCTACTTGGACTTCATGTGTAGAACCTAGGTTAGCTCCCTTTGCATGGTGTTTGCTCCACCAAGGGCTTCTACTTGGGAGGCATTTGGTGTAACTAGAGATTGTCCATCCGACATGCCCTTTCTATGGGCATTTGGAGACTATTATGCACTTATTATGGTTTTGCCCCAAGGACTAAAATGTGTGGAGTTAGATTCATGACTTCTTCAACCTTTTTTGTTTAGAGCCTTTCAACTGGCATCATATCCTCATTGGTGACAATCCTAGGATGTTGTTGAAGTACACTCAAGTTTGGAATACTTTAAGAATGATTTTTTTTTTTTTTTTTTGAATATAGAAATAACATAATTCAACTTTGTTTTCTAATATTGTTGTTGATCACCACTTTTTTATTTATAACAAGTCTATGATTATATCAAATGTTCTTTTGCAAATTCAAGTTCAGACTAACAAATTTGCTATGGAGCTTGAGCATCTGTAGAGAGAGTTCACAAGATAGGTGGCATTTGCCACATGATAACAGATTTCCACGACTCATGCTGACAATATCCTCTTGCTGCTCTAATCATGATGAAGATTTTAAGGAGGAAGGAGAACATACCACTACCGTTGTTAATTAGGACTCCATTCTTGAGGGAGATGACTTGTTGGGCTCTGGCTAAGATGATCCGTATGATAAAAGTCCCCTCTACCAGTCTTTTTTTATGACTGCTTAATTTGTTGGAATTTTTTTTGATGTTATAGATTTATTCTAGGTTCGATCTAGTCTCTTATTTTGTTGTTCCTAAACTCTATCTAATTTAAGCCTTTGTGATGTGCTATCACACAATATACTATTTTTGTGAATAGTCTTTCATATTTATTATTTTATATAATAAGATCTATTTCATTATAAAACAAAAATAAAGATCTTAGTGAATAATAATGTAAACTAAAGAGTGCATAGACAATTTGATTGGAAGGAAAATTCTTGTAACCAAGATATCATAGGTAATTGGTGGCGAAGGCACAAGGAGTCTTATGCGCGCGTGTAATGCACGTTGAATATGCCATTTATGTTATAACTACACAACACCGTTTATGGGTAATAGAACAAATCAATGGTTGATCAATGAAATGGGCACAGTGTTTTTCCAAAAATCTATGGGTGTTTTGCTTCACACTTCCAAATCCACTTTCCTTAAAACAACTAGTCATATTAAGCAAAACCATATTTTTTATTCAGGTTTCAGGGAGTTGGTGAGCTACGAGGCAGTGGGAGATTGTTACAGTTATGCGCGTGTGTTGCAGAATGCCATTGGCATCAACTCCCTCTCACATGGCAAACTGTTGCATGCTCACATTATCCAGTCGGGATTTAAGGTGGATGTGTATCTCCAAACCAAACTTTTGATTCTCCATGCCAAGTGTGGGAGTTTATTAGATGCTCGCAGGTTTTTCGACGGAATAGCCCAACGTAATGTGGTCACATGGACGACAATGGTTGCCGCTTACGTGCAAAAAGGGAATCTTGACGAGGCCGCAAAAGTTTTTCAAAAAATGCCGAAGCGAAATGTGGTTTCATGGAATGCGATGATTTCAGGATATGCACAGAGTGGACAGCTAGACCAGGCTTTTAATCTTTTTCAGATAATGCCCGAAAAGAATGTAATCTCCTGGAATGCAATAATTGGAGGATGTGCTCAGAATGGGCAGTGCTGTGAGGCTGTTGGCCTCCTTAGACAAATGCTACTTGCAAGTGTGAAGCCAAATTCTGTCACTTTTACCTGCCTTCTTCCTGCTCTTTCCCGCTTGGGAAATCTTCAATATGGGAAGGAGATACACGGATGCATGTTAAGAAGTGGGCTTCAGCTTCAGTCTGATGTCCATGTGACCTGCGCCCTTGTAAATATGTATGCCAAATGTGGCGGTATCGAGGATGCGCGCAAACTGTTTGACAAAATGCCAGAACGAAATTTGATCACATGGAATGCACTAATTGGAGGATATGCGCGTAATGGAGTCTTAGACGAGGCTCGGAATCTCTTTAAGGAAATGCCCGAACGGGACATGGTTTCGTGGAGCACCATGGTTGCTGGTTATGCACAGAATGGGTATGTTGAAAAGGCAATGGAGTTGTTTCAGAGAATGCCGGAGAGAAATATGGTTTCGTGGAATGCAATGATTGGTGGATATGCACAGTATGGGAAATTTGATGAGTCCCTAAAGCTTTTTCGACAAATGCAGTTGACAGGTTTGAAGCTAAACTCGGTTACCTTTGCAAGTATTCTTCCTGCATGTTCCAACTTGACAACTTTGAAACATGGCAAGCAGGTCCATGGAGGAATAATAAAGGGTGGATATGAGTCGGACAGCTTTGTGCACAGTGCGCTTGTAGACATGTATGCCAAATGTGGTTGCATAAAGGATTCGCATAAAGTCTTTGGCAACATGCCTGAAGCAGAACGAGATGTTGTCTCATGGACAGCAATGATTGTAGGATATGCTATGCATGGGTGTGGCAAGATGGCCCTTCAACTCTTTGAAAAAATGCAACAGTCGAGGACAAAGCCTAACCATGTTACATTCATTGGTGTTCTCTCTGCCTGCTGCCATGCAGGCCTAGTGCAGCATGGTTGGAAATACTTTTGCAGCATGCATCATGGTTATCATGTTACACCTTCAGTGGACCATTACTGCTGTATGATTGACCTGCTTGGTCGGGCAGGGCACCTCGGTGAAGCCCTAGAGCTTATCAACCGGATGCCAATACAACCGACTGCTGCAGTGTGGGTGTCCTTGCTTTCTGCCTGTAGAATCCACGGCAATATAGAGCTCGGAGAGCATGTAGCAGATTGCCTTTGTGCATTGAACCCTAAAATTCGTGCACGGTATATGTTGCTATCAAACATCTATGGTGCAGCTGGAAGATGGGCTGAAAAACAAAATTTGAGGAATCAGATGAAAAAGGGAAGAGTAGAAAGGACACCTGGATGCAGCTGGATAGATATTAATAACGCTGTGCATGTTTTCTATGTTGGAGACATGCCACATCCAGAAATGAAGATCTGTTGATAATTAGACACATTATATAGACAAATCAAGGAGGCAGGGTATGTCCAACACACACTTTTACTTTTTCCTGCATTGAGGAAAATCAGAATTAGCTTGGCTTCTTAGAGGAAGTTAACCATGGGATGTATGTATATTTATGCCTACCATGTTTATTGATCTCCCTATGGTTCATCTGGCAGTACTTTCGATAAAAATATTTTCCATTTCTAACTTCCATCTTTGATAATAATCTTCTTTCGTCATCGTCCATCCGTTTCTGTCTTGACAAATCATATTCCCAGAACGCTCGTCCAGAAGCTCGTGATCTTTGTTTGATCAGTGTTTTCATCAAATATTATGCTTTTTGAAGCAGTTCTGCATGGGACGCTATGATTTCCAAGTGATCCATGTCTGACAATATCACAGTCTGCCAAGGATTTAATATGCCAGATGCTCTGTAGAAATGAGGAAACAAGATTCAACGCACATTAGGTGTTAAAACAGGAGCAGGGACAGATTTCGGGCTACAAGAACAGGGTATAGTTCAGGTATAGAAACAGCTGAGCAAAACATGCAGGGGACAGCAACAGGGTACAGTTAAGATTTAGCAAGATATTTTTAGAAGGCAAAGGCTGACCTGGATTTTAGGATTGCCTACAGGGTGTTTGACAGAACCAGAACTTTCAGAAATTATTGAGATGGGGATTATTCATGCCAACGGTTTGACGAAACTCCTCAATCAAAAATACAATGACAGAACCGCCAATGAAAGGGGATAAAGGAAAAGTAGAGATGGTTAACTTGAATGCATTACCAAACAGCATGGCCAGCTCTTCCAGTGATAGAATGTCAATTTTAAAACATTTGCAGTCACTCAAACAAGAAGTGCTGGAATTATCCTCAGTTGTCATGGAACAAAATAAAGTGATCTTTGAACAGTCCAATCAAATCAGCATTTTAGAAACATCATCGGTAGAATTTACATCCTCCTCTACATTAGACATTTCTAGCAACAACAATTCTGAAGAGCTAGCCCATCTTCAAGCTGAGTAGGTGATTAGTAAAGAAGAACAAATGGATTTAGCTGCCAAGGTGGAATCGACGAGTCCAATATTTTGTGGGTTCAAGTAGTCAAAAAACCGCAAGAAGCCACCTCCACTAGTTGAAGCAGTAATACAGGGAAAGTCTGAAGAATATAGACAAAGGCAAGCTAATGCCCTTAACCTACGAGTCAAAGGATTAACCAAACAAGAAGATACCATCCAAACAACATCCAACTTCATAAATCATGATTTAGGACTGCCTTATATATCACTAGATAGGGCGTGGTTCAATCAAGATGACTTCTTAATAATTTGCTTTTACACATCAGAAGACAGATTGGAGGTATTAAGATCAAAGAAATAGCTATTTGGTTGTGCTGACAGATTTTTTCTTGATGAAAATTTAACTAGGTTACAACAAAAAGAGATCAAAGAAAGCAATTTACAACTTCAATTACAATTACAGCTTGGAATTGTGGCAGTTCTCTTTTTTTCGTCCCAAGGACCTATGAGGATGTGATTCTAAACTCAGCGTTTCTTATGGAAACCCATGAAACCACTCCCATCATATACATGATACTTATCAATTACTATACATAGAGCAGAGGGCCGCAATGGAACAAAAAACTTTGGTGGAGTAGCTTGCCTTTATAGAGATCATCTCCAATCCTCTATCCAACTTGAAGGATCTGACGAATTTGTAAGTTTTTAATGGATATTACTAGAAAGAAACTCCTTTTAAGACGTTTGTTGTTGCTTGTTATTTTCCATAGAGTCCTTTAAGTATGTTGTTGCCCTTGATCGCGTAAACACTCAAATTTAATCATTAAATGCTTGACAATATGTAATCTTGACATCTTTACCCTCCTTGGCCCATTCATCATTTTGTTAACTTGCATTCTCTACGAGAGTGTTCACTATTCTATTTATTATCTTGGAATTACTAGAAATATCATTTAAACATTCCTATTATACTTATAAACTCCTATCAACCATGTTTAAGTAGTCTTTGTCTCTCTGGGACATGACTACATTAAGCGGACAGGGCAACACTATGGTCTTGCCCACTAGTGCAACTTTGTCCGCCGCACCTCAATGGTACTTTTCAACTTTGAGATGTTTCATATTACCCCTCCTGCGCTTTTAACAAGGTCTGTTAAGGAAAATGTTTCAAATATTTTTTTATATAAGCATATCAAGGCCTTTCCAAATATCATCTAACAATCACTTGGCAATTCTACTACACATTGAGTAAAAGGGCACTAATCTTTCCAATTTCGATTTTATTTTATTTTAATAATCATAGGTTAAGTTTAAAATTTATTTTATTACGGGTCAATGGCACTCATTGTCAAACAATCAAGTCAATCTACCTAGTTGCATTCACATAATAAATATTAAGATTCACACACTCTAGGAGGGAGAACTACATCGATCTCAAGTTTTTTTGGATTATGTAGACAACAATTAGATTACGTGAGGTTCTCTGATGATAGCTTGGTTATTCCCCCTGTCTGATTCTTTGTTTTGTATTTGATCTCAATTGTGTTTATTATGCATGGGC
Organism: Torreya grandis; assembly: GCA_037957365.1. Classification (NCBI taxonomy): domain Eukaryota; kingdom Viridiplantae; phylum Streptophyta; class Pinopsida; order Cupressales; family Taxaceae; genus Torreya; species Torreya grandis. The sequence goes on from JARHVA010003610.1 coordinate 406,697, forward strand.
TAGGGTTCTGATTTTATAGATCTTCTACATGGTAAATCATTACACAATCAATCAAAATACCCTCATAAACATGGGTAGGTTCTCAGATTGAAAAATCAATTGCACAATCAAACATGACGCGATCACAGTCAACAAACAAGGCCGCAATGCAACCCTATTCTCCTAGTGCGGCCTTGCCCCATCATAGTTTGAAATATTGTTTTCGGATGTGCAATAGTTCATAGTCTTTTCAGCGAATTTTTATCAACAATCAATAATAAATTATATCCAAACTAGATTTATATATTTGTTCGTTAATTTTATTATTTATAATTCATTTTCAATTCTGTAAATTATTGTATTTCATATTTAGCTATGTATATTATGTAGATTTAAATCAATTTTCAATAGTTTATTTGATTTTAGCATTTCATTGTTAAATCAAAAAGAATATTAAACATTTTGGAGACCCTGAATTTTATTTAGAACACTGATTATTGTTTGTTTGATTTTTGTTCTAAGATTTTAATTTTTTTTAATAAATTCCTAACACTGAAAAAAAAAAAACTTTGACCTTGGATATCAATCTGACACAAATCAATCTTCTTCGACGTAGGATTTAATCCGACACTGAAGAAATTGTCTTGTCACCTTACATAACATTTGACTTTAAAATATTTTCTTTTGATTTTGTGTTGAATTTTTTAATCTCTATACTCAAAAAAAAAAAAAGATTTTCTTTATTTTATATTTGTTTTTAGATACTGTGTTACTCTAGTTTTAAAACTACTTAGTGAATGTCATTATGGGCTAAGTGTTGATCTATTTTATGGACACCATGATGTGAGAAGCACTGCCTTAATACTCAAGTCTTGTATAATACTAAATATGGAGTTTAGTTTCCTCATACCTTACGATATATTAGAAACGTCTAGGATCTCTTGTTTATATCATAAGAAACCTTTTTTAGCCATTTGATTTGTAATGCACCTAAGAGGAACATATCGCTTAGGGAAGTTACTCTCACTGTACTCTCAAAAACAAAATAATGGACTACAAACATGACTTTGTCTTTGTAGTTAGTGCTCTGAAATATTGGACTAACACTACTCTACGAATGAACAAATATATTTGAGAGCCCTCACAATCATTCAAACCCTTCCCTAGATCACCTTTTACACTTTGATTTTTTGTTTGTATTATATTCATAACCATTAGCTCTTTTGTACATGTAAGATCATTTGATCACAATAAGTGTTTTGTTTGTTATATTTATTGTATTCAAATTCATTATATCTATCATGAATAATCAAAATAGATATGTTAATGATCATCCTCTCGATAAATTATTCTCTACTCATGCTATGCCTTTTAGTTATGGTGATGAATGGACAAACCACAATAAGCAAAAAACTTATGGAATAAACATATATGGATGATTTTGATTTTGATGATGTAACACTAAATAAAAAAATATGATTTTGATGCACCTTGGGAATGTGAATACATAGAACCAACTAGCCAATTTCACCTTGAGGACAAAATACACCTCTTGTTTCATCTTTTGATTCACCTCTATGATCCTTTTTGTATTTAGTGATTGAATCCCTATTTGGATACATCCTTGGATCCTTACTTGGATTTATCTCTTGATTCATCCTTGAATCCCTATTTGGATACACCCCTAGATCCTTCTTTGGATCTCCCTCTTGATTCATCTCTAGATCCTTTTTTGGATTTACCTCTTGAGTCATCCTTGAATCCATTTTCAATTCCACCTCTAGATTCCTGATTGGTTTCATGTTTAGGCTCCTCTTTGGCTACACCTCTAAATTCTTCCTTGGATTCATCTTTAATCTCCACTATAGATCTACATTTAGATTCCACCAAGGATTATCCTTTACCTTCTTCCTTAACTAATAATCTAGAGCAAAAAAAGCATTCGAAAAATGAATATCCATCGCCTCTTAAATTTCAACCTACCATCCCAAAGGAGGAACCTTATCCTTGCACACCTAACTTCTCTTCTCACTTTGCTAATGTCTTTCATTGCATTCACACTTGAAAAAAAAATACACATAAAATATGCCTAAAGAAGATGATGTTCCTAAACAAATGCTTGTTTCTCCTTCCCTTGAAATGCAAATAAATATTAATAGTCATGATATCATCCCTTCTTCTTTCCAATTAGTAGATATTGATCATACTGCCATAGCTCCTCCCCTTTGTTAACCAAGGAAGATGAGCTTCCTTCCTCTTCCCCTATCATATCGCAAGCTAGAATTAAAAGCAATGACATTCCTTTTAACACATCTTGCGATGTTGCGTTCACTTCAACATCATGCTTGTCTCCACATGATGCTACTCTTATGCCAATGTCATAATCTTAGCATAGAGTCACCACATGATGATAATGCATCTTTTGCTAATGATACTCCTTTTAATGTTATCAATCAATAAGAACCAAATAATTCATATATATGTCCAAGTACCGCAACGGCAATAAAGATGATGGTTTTTTAACAGAGGAAGGTCCGGATAACAACTTTGCTTTCTGGAAAGTCCTTATTGGTAGTAGAAGTATCCTAAGGAAATGGAGCAAATGGAATGTTGGTTATGGGGAAAGATTGATTTCTGGGATGATCCTTAGTTATTTCAGTATCCTTTGGTCTCTAAAGCCACTTGGTCTAAAATCAATCATGATCTCAAATACGTCTATGGTACAAAAGTTTAAAATTATTGGACTAATTTTGACGCAACAAAATATGGAAAATGTTACAAAGGGATACAACAAATGAAGATACAGTCCAAAACCTACAAGCTTTGAACCTGAAGTTACAACAAAGCCACATAAGTATCTTTTCGAAGAAGGATGAATTATTTTGGACTGTTTGAACAAGTTGAGAGTTATCAGTTAAATATGGATACCTAGTGGAGCTTAACCCAAAGGAAGATGGATTCGAATGGAAGGATCTTTGGATTAGGAACCTCACTCCCAAGGTTAATATTTTTTTTCTAGTTGGTAGTCCAGAACAAGATTCTAACGATAGATAACCTGGTCAAGAGAGGACTGTCCATTCCCGATAGGCATGTTTTGTGTAAATTCAACGAGGAAATGATGAAAATTTTATTTTTAGATTGTTCTTTTGCATCCAAAATAATGGATTTCACCATGCATAAATTTAATATTGCTTGCGTTAAGCCAAATTCTCTACTAGATCTTATTGAACAATGGGGAAGCCACCTTGGAAACTGCCTCCATTGGCTTTTCTTTAGCACCTTGCTCTACCACATATGTTTTGTGTAATTTGGAAGAGTAGGAATAATGGCATCTTTGAAGATAAAAAAGTATGCTAGAGAACCATTGCTCTGATAATTTACGAGCCCATCAAGGAAAATTAGAGGAAGTTTTCCCCAAAAAGTAAGCTTCCTCTCAATGAAATATATCCCATCATCTTTAATAACTAGAAGATTGTTACTATAGATAAATAACAACCTATGAAAGTGGATAGATCCCACGTCAAGTGGTCAAAATCATTGAGGTCTTGGCTGAAGTTAAATTTTGATGGCGCAACTAAATGCAATCCAGGGCTGGTAGGAGGAGGATGTGTCACAGGAAATTTAGAAGGCCTAGTGGTGGCCGCCTATACAAGGCTATTAAGGGTGCAAATTGATCATGTGGTAGAAGCCAAAGTGGCACTTTGGGGCTTTCAATTGGCAGGGAAGTTGAAAGTTGAAAATATCGTGGTCGAAAGGGATTCCTTGCATATTTTAAATTGTTTGTTAGGCAACTCTAAACTCTCATGGTCCATTCAAAAGGAAATTGAGGATGCCAGAGAGTTTCTACAATAGTTTAAGGTGGTGTCCATTTCTCATGTCTATAGGGAAGGGAATAAAGGGGCAAATGACATGGCAAATTTAGCTATCCACAATTCTTATATTAACCATTGGTCTAAGGTTGAAGACTTACCCAACCAAATAATTTGGATAATTCCAAGTGACATGGAAAATGACATAAGCCTCTAGGAGGGAGTGCATTTAAATGATTGCTTATTTTAAATGGCCAGACATGTAGTTTGTGAAAACTCATGCAATGATGATGGTATTCATTGCAAGGATTGGAAAATGATTTGAAGCATGTGAGAGAAGGACCAAGTGATTTAACCATTAATTGCTTTGTCAAGTCAGGCCTTAAATGTGTGGGGTTACTCTACATTCTGAGCACAAAAATAAGGCGAGGAAGGAATATCACTCAACCATAGGTGAAGAATGAGACAAACTCTAACCAATCTCGAGTAAAAGTTAAAGAAGACCTGACTGTCTGATGCAATCTTACGAAGGGAGGACTCACGAATTCCATGCTGATAATAGTCGGGTCTAAACCTTCTATTTCAAAGGAATTTGCCAAGGGATGGGAAGAGAGTGGTCAAAATGAGGGGTCTACAGATTACTGCTATTGAGGAGGTCATTGGGGAAGTAATAGGGATGGATTGTGAAGGAATGAAGGCATTTAAGGACAAAAGACGTAAGAAAGAATTAATGAAGAGTTTATTCAAGATGGAGGAGATAATTGAGACAAAGAAGAAAGGCTATCTCATAATGGAATTGCTAGGGATTTGACTAGAAATTTTCTTGTAAATCATGAGATATTTTAATTTGGAGGGTAAGTATAGGATCATATACTCTCATTTTTTCCTTTTGATAAACCACTTTAAAGGTCATAAGATTAGCTTGTCATATTTTTTGTTGAGGTCGTTGGATAACTTTGTCATCTCCTACTAGTTGAATTCATAAGCTAAGATCATCTTTCTTATAGTCAAGAGGGGTGCACCCTTGTGGGGAAAAGATGTTGAAACTATTGAAGTGGGTAGTGGAGAGGATATAGTGGAAGGAAGTGCTAAAGAAGACACATGGACCCAAGAGAATGATTCTTAGAATTTGAGGACCCAAGAGGATGATACAAAGGATTCCATAGACCAAACACACGATTCCTAAGAGGAGGATCCTTTTATCAATACTATGTACACTCCCAAGGAGAAGAGAACAAGTAAAGGTAAAAATAAAATGATGCAGGATAAGGTGAAAAATCCTAAGGATGAGGTGGTTGATTCTAAGAAAACTCCTAAGTCTCCCATAGAAGAAAAAGAGAGAGACACGAGGAAAGATAAATAACTTGAGAGGTTAGCTGAAAGCTTTGTCTTTCCCATGACCAGGTGTATAAAAGCCTTGGAATTGGAGGAAAAAATTGAAAACCTAGAGTCCAAAATACCCATGCAACATCAAATGTGTTTTGAGATGGAGGAGGTAACAAAGGAAATCAGGACCTAGATGGAGCTCTTCTAGAATGAGGGAGTTAACACAAGAGGTAGTGCAATGGGGAAAACCCAAGATGATGGAATAGGGTTGCATGTAAGAGAAAAGGATAACAAGGGGATCAATAAAGCTAAAGCCACTTGGGTCAAGAAGGAATAAAAGGTAACCCCTGTTAAGAAGAGGGAGAGAGAACAGATTGTAGAAGATCTGAGTACTCCTACCAAGAAGAAAGAGGTGGAAGATTTAGCTAAAAATGAGAGTAGAGGCTCTCATACTAAGAAATGTGAGGTGGAAAATTCAATGAAAGGCCCGAGCAAGAGAATTAGGAGTTACTTCAAAAAAAAAAGGAAGACACCACCATAGTTGCTACCTTGGTTGATTATTTTGACTCCGAGGAGTCTTACCCCTAACCTATTATTGTTAGTTCTTGGTTTACTTTTGTGGTGTTTTAGTATATTGGTTTTATGTTGAAGTTTGGTAAATCATTAATGTAGGTTTGGTGTCTTTTTAGTAGAAGTTTGCCTAGTCATTGTTGTATCCCTTGGGGTTGTTGTCTCGTGTTTGTCTTGATTACTTGTTGAATATTTTTCGACTTTGTAATGGTTACATAATCTTATAAAACTAGTTTATTAACCCTATCAAATAATTTTTTTTAAAAAAAGATTCATATATATCCAATGAATCTTGTAAACCACAAAAGATTTTACCATTCAACCTCTTCTCCCTATTAGAGCTAGTGTTCCAATGACTAAAATTAACAATGTAATTCAACCCTTAAATGAACCTCTTAACAACCTCAACATACCTTCCCAAGAAGTAATATCCTTAATGCATGTTGTAGGAGATTTTAAGTTAAATTACAATTATCCTTATAGAGGAAAGCATATCATGTGTGGGTTGACTCCAATGCAATCCATGGTAATCCTATTGTGTGCAATATTTTGTAGGCACCTTTACTTCCCAACTTCCAAATGCCTACATTTTTTACATTTCATGTAAGTGGGGACCCTTACATCTTAGATTTTTTCGAGAAACTATGAATGGTTACAATGATTGTCAAATGTTATTACAATTATTTCATAATAGTCTAGTGGGATGTTCACTTGCTTGGTTTCATTCTCTCACTAGTGGATCTCTTAATACTTGTCTAAAACTAGAAGAAACTTTCTTAATCCAATACATTCAAAATAAGGGACCTAGGATTACTTATGAGAGGTTGCATTCTTTACATCAAGGCAAATTCGAACAAGTTTGTGATTACATTTTAATATTTAAGACTGATATGCATCAATTACTTTATCAACCAACTGATTTGGACGTTTAATATATTTTTTGTAGAGGCTTAGTTTATCCATTAAAAGAGAATCTATTCTATCATACTTGTGAGTCATTTTTTTTTTTTTGGTTAAAATTCCTTAGCATTAGAAGCATAATTGTCTTGTTCAAATATCACACAATATGAATAGGGATATTGAGTTGCATAAATAAAATCTACATAACAAAGTTCAGTCATCTAATGATGATGCACATATTCCCAATAAAAAGACACACCTTGATTTTCATAATATAATGCATAAAGTTAAATAATGAACAAATCAAAGTTATGCATAAATGAAATAAATCCATTTCCAAAGTTACTAATCATACTCATTAATTTCCATCAAGGAGGACACAACCACCCAAATTTGCATTCAATGCTCACCCATATGATATTTTAAATACTTTTATGGATAAAAGTGTAATCAAAATAATCCTTAATTATTATTACTCTCCACATCAATTGGAGAAAATTAAGGACCAATCATTTTGTATTTATCATGGCACTAATGGTCATCGTGATAACAATTGTTAAGTGTTAGAAGAAAAGGTCAAATAAATTGTAAATAGATGAATTATCCCATTTCAAAAAAATAATTATAAGTTAACCAAGTCTTCATCTTTGTCTTCCAACTTTCCAAATCTTAAACAAAATATTTCTAAAAAAATATCCAATACAAGATACAATGGTTTCAAAGGATTTTATTAATGGTAAACATGAAGCTAAAGACACCATTGATAGATCTCAAATTCACAATATAAGCAACACATAATTTTTAACATGAGGTTTCTAAGGTGCACAATTTACAAATTCTAGAGGTGCCAACTAAGTTACCTACACAAGTATGGATTCCTAAGCCAAATCAGTTGTAAATTGAGCATAAAAAAATACGTATGCATAATGAACCAAATATTACATGCACAAATAATAAAATAACAATTATTTATTTTGCATTCATATTCTCATCAGGTTGGAAATTTACTTAATTTTTAATGTTCAAAATCTAAAAAGAGCCAACATGAGCTAGTTCTAAGTATATCAATTCATACCAACATAACACAATTCAAGCATACACAAACAAAATTGTCGCATATTTATCAAACTCCCAAAATATGTGCATTATTCTATCCCTTAATTTTATTTTCAATTTGGGCACTTGCCATCTTAATTTTCAAACCAATTCAAACAACCCCAACACAACTATCTTACACTGCTTTCAATATAGTCCACTTGTTTACTACTATATATCTCTCATGCTATGGATTTCACTGCACTTGCATGATCACATCTATCTACTCCTACATTATATATGAACACACATAGTCTCTTACTCATTGAGGGTATATACATTCTTATCTACATATTTATCATTTATGCTACATTGTTATGGATCCTTTACACATACATTGGGGGCATATTAATTGTCTTCCTTCTTGCCACACTATACCTTAGCACCTTGTTGCATATTGTTCAAATCGCTCTGACTTTTTTTTATTTTTGAAGCTTTGCTTCTTAATTTTTTCAATTCCAAAAAAAAAACTTTCAAATATTTCAAAAAAAAATAAAAAAATCATATATATTAAAAATTCAAAAAATTCAAAAGATGTTTAAAAATTCAAAATTAGGACCTACAAGCATTTTCAAATGTTGTTAGCTTAACTCTTTACATATGTTATTTATTCCATGTTAAGTAGATAACATATTTAAGTTTTCAATACACAACATTTTTCACAAGGTATGTGAGTGTGATATAGGACATACTATTACATGGTTTTCAATGTTAGGCTTCCCTTATTACCCAACAACCTTACTATGTTGGGGGCATCTCTTCATTCTCCATGAACAATTTAATGGGTTTCATCTATCACAAACATCTCTACCATGTTGAATCAAATTGCATATAAATATTTTGTTAATCACTCATAATTTCCATTGTGTTACATGGATATATTATTTTCTATGACATTGATACATATCACATATGTATACTAGTCTCATTTGTTATATGCTTCTATTTTCAAAATTCTTATTAGTTAGGACTTGTTTGTTTATCGTGTGTGACCCTTGGCCTTGTATGCACACATATATATGTTCTTGCTTATATGACATCACTATATCATTTACATGCAGCTCTTAGCCTTGTGTGTTTATGTGACATTCACATGTCCTTTGCATGTGGCCCTTGGGCCTTATGTATGACACTATGTAAAAATTGTGTGACATTAATTGTTACTATTGTGTCACGATTCAATTCATACATTATTTTTATTTCTACTCTAGTGCCATGATACATATCATGCACATGTTACATATGTGTTTCAATGTTATATCTAACATATGTTTCATATACAAATTCAATGCTACATCAAATACTATGATACAATTCAATTCAAATGTTCATCTAATAATACATGATTAGATCTTTCACATATTATGTAAGTCTCTTTTGAGATTAATGACTTTGAGGGTAAGTCTCTCCTTTAAAAAGCAATGCATCACAATGTGCTTGTCTTGAGAATTCAAAACCTCATGACAAGTAAAATTTAGATTCATGATAATATACAATTTTTAGAATTACAACATGGTTCATTTTTTTAGATTATATGAGCATGTGACATACATGTGCACTCATTCCTATAACTAGTTTAATATAGATTCACATACACTTGATGCATATGCATATACATGTAAAATAGTTGTAAGTTTTAAAAATTACAAGTTCAATTTGCATTCTATATCAATCCAATACAGATACAAGGAGCATGATATTCATTCATATTCACATTTCTCCATGAAAATTTTAAAATCCACTTTTACAAATTTCAAAAGTTGTAAAGACATAAATTGTTTTAATAGAATTTAGATCCATTTGTAGTAAAGTGGTTCGTTTCATTTTTCAAATAGGTCACGTTAGAGTCCAGTGATACTCAACATCTATGGCTACACTTTTTGTATTGTAGCAAGCCACATTTGGTTGTTCCACCCCTTCAATTATCTTAGAGAGTACTCTATATATTCAGATGAGAGGCGGACCTTACAATATTTCCAACTCAAGAACATTCAAAAGTTTTCAAATTGAGACTTGATCTCTCTCAATTCACCACAAATTCAACATTTCTCTAAATTCCTCAACAAGCTGTCACACACACTTCTCCATTTTCAAGTTACAGGGCAATTAGATTGCATACCCTTTTTAGGTTTTACATTGAGACATTTTGCATAATTAAGTTTCACATTAAAAAAAATAAAGTTTGTATATCCACTTAGGTTCACATGTATTTTAATTTAGTGATTTCACTTCATTATATTACTAGAATAAAGTGGAAAAAAATGTATACACTCAAATTTAAGTGTTTGATAATGTTTAATCTTGACATCTTTACTCTAATTGGCCCATTCATCATTCCATTAACTTACAATCTCGATGAGAGTATTCACTATTATATTTACTACCTTGAAATTGCTATAAACATCATTCAAACATCCCTTCTATACTTATAAACTCTTGTCATCCAAGTCTCAACAATATTTGTCTTTCTGGGATATGATTGCACTATGGCTTTGTCTCCCATGCCCCAATGATAACTTTTCAAATTCAAGACATTTTATATTACCCCTCTCATGCTTTTAGAAAAGTCAATAAAAATATTTAAAATATTATTATATATAATGATATTAGTACCTCTCCAAACATCATCTAATAATCACGTAGAAATTCTACTGCATATTGAGCAAAATAATACATCTTTCAATCTCAATTCTGATTTATTATAATAGTCATAGGCCAAGTTTGAAGTTGTTTTATTACCAATCATGGGAACTCATTGTCAAGTGTTTAAATTAATCTATCTAGTTTCATTCATACATAAAATATCAATATTCGTACTCTCATTCTAAGAGGCATAATTACATTGGCCTAAGACCTTTTTGGGCTCTGTGAACAATAATCAGATTATGCAGGGTTTTCTAAGAATACCTGAACTATTCTCCTTATCTTATTCCTCTATTTTTTATTTGATATCAACTATGTTATTGTGCAAGAACCAGGGTTTTAATTTTACATGTCTTCCACATAATAAATCAACACACATAGTCAATTAGAAAAACCTCACAGATAGACATAGGTATTGAGATTGGAAAATCAATTGCATAGATGATTAGGAGGTGACTGAAGTCAACATACAAGGCCACTCTATAACCCTACCCTCCTAGTGTGGCCTTGTCCTAATGTAATTTGAAATCTTATTTTTGGATGTGACATAGTTTACATAGCTTTTCAACCAGTTTTAAACAATAGTCAGCCTACATACTCAACAATAAATTAGATTAAAACCAGGTTTGTATTTTTTTGTAAATTTATTATTTATAACTCATTTCTAATTCTGTAAATTATTGTATTTCACATTTAGGTATGCATATTCTATAGATCTAAATCATTTTTAATATTTTATTTGTTCTTAGCATTTCATTGTTAAATAAAAAATAACATTAAACATAAGGTGAATCACCCTTTGTAGACTTACACCAATAAATTATAAAATACTCTATTATTAGTGAGGTATTTCTCCTTGGTGAGTTCAATGCCCAAATTAGCCAACTACAATGTGTTATTCATGATATTCACAATGACCCATTGATGATTTATGAATTTGATCATAATGAATTTGACCTCTAGAGATATTTTTTAGACTCTACCATGAATGTCTATGGGTATCACCTAATCAAGTTCCATGAGTCCTATGACCTTGTTGTTCTAAATGGTAAAAAACACTTTCCTAAATCTAGAGGCTTTACTTGTTTTCTTTATTTTGGTGGAGCAAGTTTAGTAGACCATGTAATTTCCTATAAATCTTCTTCTTTGAGTATCTATGATTTCCAAGTTTCCTCTTCTCTGCCACCTTCTACAGAGCATGTAGTTCTCTATTTTTATACAACCTTGTCAAACCTAGTACAACTTCTATCCTTAAGTTATCTTGCCAACATGTTACTATCCATTTTGAACATACATATGATGAGACTTACACTAATATTCTTAAAACCAACCTCATGAGTGTTTATGAGAATATGGACCTAGTCGAGAGAGAGAATAGTTTATCTGTACCAACCCCACTGGGATTAATTTAAAATTGGGTATTTTTTCTTATAATTTTATTTCAGCATACTTAATAAAATAATTTTATACACTAATTAACATAATTTTTTTTATTTTTTGATAAATAAATATAACTAAATATAACATGTGTAGAAATATTATTAACCCACTAGTTAAGCAATGTTCTATTTAACTTACAAACAACATTTCAATAGTGAAGAAGGTAAGAATACATTTAGTAAACCACATACAAAATGATTGGTATAGTCATACACTAAATTAATATATTTTTATGTTAAACTAGAATACACACACACATATATATATTCTTATTTATTATGAATCTTGTTCAAATACACAACCACTACTGTAAACAATTATAATAATATTAAATGTGAAATTATTACAATTTTTATTAAATGTCAAGTAATAAATGATGATAAGTACAATAGTAGATTAGATATTTATATGATAGTTCAAAATCAATACAATAGTCATGAGTATACATCCAAAGTGGTTGGTCAACTGAAAAGGAGAGCATCATTGCAGTGTTTTTTCTCCAACCACAAACTGTCGGTCTCCCGCATACCTCCCCACTGGGAGTGGCCCTTCCATTCATGGAGGGGAAGATAATGGTAGCGAAGATATGAATAACTCAACCAAAAAAATGTTAGTATAATCACTAATACATGTAACATTCATAAGACCATGGAACAAAATTGTCTATCTAATATAACTTGGCAAACATGCATGTAAACTAGATAATACAATGGAATGATAATGTTTACAACTATAGCATTAACTTGGAGAAAAAATCATTATATATTTTATATTTCAACAAATCTAAGTCAAATCCACACACATCCATACTCTCTTCTACCTAGCTCTACCTCCTTTGTGTTAACTAATGATATGTATGTGTAATAGATAGATTCCCTCAGCCTAACATACCTATCGTCCTTTAACATGAAGAATACATCAAGGATAAATTATAAATATTTTTAAAGAGATTTAATTCAACTTACAATAATAAATCAAACAAGCATATATCTCATAATCATTTAATACAAATGTAGTCATATTCTTAACTCATAAAAATATAACATATTCTCCAACCATGCCTTTGATTCACATCATAAAAGACTCAACAACCATATTTGTTTGTTGTTTTTCACATGTTAACTTCATTCATGATTATTTATAAGTAAAGGCTTAAATTTTTATTTTAAAGAACTCAAACAAGAATCCAATACAATTCATTCATAAGAGCCCATGTATCAGGCAAATGTATTATAACATTCTTTTAATCCAAAATGTACTTAATTACAACATATAAATCCACATGCTTTGTTATAATCACTATTGTTATCATAATTTATGAAGTATTCATTCATTTTACCACTTGCATGTTGCTCACAATTCCTCTAAATAGAAAATATGAATTAAAGACTATATTTCATTCAAATATATGCATAACTAAGGCCATATAATAATATAGAAATTTCCTCTTTAATCCTTTTAAATATCATATAAAATATTCATAACTATCACTTACATGTTAATATTTTATGTCCTCATAATATTTCAATAATACCAAATCATACAACTCTTAAATGTAAGTATAGCGAAGGATAACATTTAATAACTTTGCTTACAACTTCTACTTAGCTGAAAATGCATATTAATTTCCTCCTTAATCCTTTTAAATATCATATAAAATATTCATAACTATCAGTTACATGTTAATATTTTATGTCCTCATAATATTTCAACAAGATGAAATCATACAACTCTTAAATGTAAGTATAGCGAAGGGTAACATTTAAAAAAATTTACTTACAACTTCTACATAGCTAAAAATGCATATTGACTTAAAGAAAGATGACCCTACAACCATGTATGCTTAAATATATATAGTTTAAAATGGCAATAATAATAAAATCTTTTGATACCTCTCCCAATATTCATAATATATCTCATAGTCTATTTTCAAAACTTAGAATGTGTTATTAACAACACTATTTTATGGTTCGAAAATACTTTTATAAAGAGATAAACCTAGAGTCAGTTTCCCTATGGAAGGATTTCATAATAAAGTTTACAATAAAATAACCGAAACTATTTAATTCATTTTATGCACAATCATTATCTTAAGTTTACAATAGTTAAACTTTCCCTTAAAAAACTATGAACTATAAGTCCAAAAGCGTATAACTTATGCAAACAAAGTTTGGCTTTATAAATCAGCCTAACACTAAACACCTGGAGCCAAAATCTACATGAATATTCTCATAATTAGGCTATAAAATAAATGAGTATACTTCCTTTTTGTGCACCATTGCTATAATAAAGTTAAAAATAATTATAATTTCACTTAGAGAACTTGTCCGACTTATACATCAATCCAGAACTAGTCACCTAAAGCCAAGGTGAATTAAGAATTTAATTCATAATAAGGATGAAAAATGTTTATATGACAAAATGTCACCTAAGGAGATTATGTATTCTATAACAATAAATAGTCCCATGCATCTATTCAACATATAATATAATGAAAATTCCTACCTATGTTAAAAGGAAGTCGACTAATGGAAGAATTGTTTCAGCTATAGAAAAATATATTGAAAAAATATCTTTATCTATATATTCATTGTCTATGTTTTTTTAACCAAGTTGCCCATTATTCATATGGGCATGTGGATGGAATAAATGTCATCCTTGGAGTCGTATGAATAACCTAGGGTAATAATTATGAAAATGTTATTATAAGACTAGATTATAATCAAATTCAAAAACTTGAATAATCTTTTTCTACACCAAGAAGAATGGCTTAAAAATAACCACCACTTTTAATATTCAAAAGGCTTATGCAAATTAACCAGGTTTAAAGGTTTACAATTTGATTAAAATAAACAAATAACCAATTCATAGTTACACCCAACATACCAAATCCTATTTCATTTGACAAAGTAAATACACCACTTACTTGATTCTAAGGCCTAAAAGAGCAAAATGCCTCTTCTAAATAACAATGCAAGTTGCCCTCCTGAATACTAGAAATGGCAGCAACTTCTCTTTACTTCCATGAACTCCTATTCTCCTCCTGATTAAAATACCCAAAAGAGTAAAACACCTCTTTTAAACAATAATGCAAAGTCACCCTCCTAAATACTAGAAATGGAAGCATATTTTCTTAGATTGCACAAACTCCTATTCTTCTCTCTTTATATCTTCCATTTCCTTCTATTTATTCATTTTTTAAAATTTCTATCAGTTCACCTAACTAAACTGCACTTCCATAATTACATACTAATTTGCATGCATAGTTTCTACCATTAAACCGAGTTTAAACCTTCATGGCGGTTGCATGGAGTCCCTACATGTAATTTTCTCCAAATATGGCGCAACTCCAAAATGTAATGATAGATAAGAACTAAATTCATTCACATTTTCTATCAACAAAATCTCTGTCTTTTAGCAAAAACAAGTAATGATTAGGTTGACTGCCCCTAAGTTAACTTACTGGGAAGTTATTTCATTTATTTTAAACAAAACAATATAAACACAATTTCTTAAGTCCATTTTTCCTTTTTGAAAAATTAATGAAATATAATGAATTGACTTATATCCCTTGACCCTTAGGCCACCAAAAAGGGTTAGTCACAACTAATTGATTGTGTACATTCACTAACAATGAGGAAATTCAATTGATATTTAAATCTTATAGTTCAAGAATTAAATCAATAATTTATGACCTCAGTAAGTTATTCCTTTATTCACATACCAAAATCAAGATAAATCTCAACATTACAGAGGAATAATCTCATATAAGTAGTTATAAACATCACAAAATAACTCACAACAAAATTAATTCAAGAAATAACAACCGTAATAACATGCAATTAAAGAAAACAAATACTCCAAAAGATACCAAAAACACTCAACAAATATACAAGTAAACACACAACTAATGTATGTATGTGTTTGGGCTAAGTTCTTGTTGTCTCCAATTATCAAAAAAATTCTCCTTCTCCCCATGATACTCTCCCTTTATTCCACTCTCTGAGAGTGAAACCATTATTCAACCACCTTATTAAAAAAGATAATAGTTATTCTATTTAAAAACTAAAATCATTAAAGAAAGTAATCATTTTAAATGATAATAGTATGATTATATATCCTACATCATACTATTCATACTAATCTCATCCATAAATGATCAACAATGTTGAAATCAATGATATAACTGAAATACATAATAATTAAAATATTAAATAAATGTATATGATTTTAAATTGCAGTGTAAATGATCACATGAACTAAACAAAATAGATATTGTTTGTTAATAGTGAGTTGGAATGTAACATCTTCCCCCTTTAAATAGATCATCATCCCAATGACTTTATTGTAAACATAACTGGTAAATAAAATAAATTTTAGCAAAAGTTCAATCAAATAAATAAAGAAATAGCCTACGAAATTCCACATAGTCCTCTTATGTGACACTATCTTCATAATATTGTTTCCACTAGAACTTGAACTATGATAATTATCCTTAACACAAGCTAAAATTTATATATAAATTACCTTGATTTTTTATACTGTTAGCACCCATGAATCTAGAACTTGTAATAAATTTTAGTCTAAAACATGTGAAGGATTAGCTATATACTTTTTAAGGTAGGATACATGAAAAATATTATGTATTTTTACTAAATTTGGTGGTAAAATAAGTCTGTATGCAACAAGATTTATCACTTCTATAAGCTCAAAAGGTCCCACATATCTAGGTGATAGTTTTACCGATTTCTAAAACTTAATAGAACTCTTTTGGGGTTTGACTTGTAGAAAAAAATTATCTCCAATTGAGAATTGCCTTACTGTCTTTTTTAGATCAACATAGTTTTTATCCCTATCATTGGCTTCATCCAATATTTACCTAATTAGATTCACCTTCTCTTCTATTTCAATGAGCATATCAGGTCCAAAAATCACTTTGTCCTCTAATTTATCCTAGTTGATAGGTGTTCCACACCTCCTACCATACAATGCTTCCAAAGGAGCCATTTTAAACACTGATTTAAATAAATTATTGTAAGCAAAATCAACCAATGGAATATATTCTTCCCATTTGTATTAATGGTCTATGAAATATATCCTTAAAATTTCCTCCAAAATATGATTCACTCTTTTTATTTGCCCGTCTATTTCTAGATGGTAAATTATATTAAAGTTTAGCTGTGTGCTCAATGCTACATTAAGAGTTTGTCAAAACCTTGAGGTCATTCAGGGATCCCTATCTGAGATTATATTTTTTAGAAACCCATGTAATCTATACACTTCCTTAAAATCTCTTTGTAAGCATTGGTGCATCATTAGTTAGATTGCCTAGAATGAAGTGTGCTACTTTGGTGAGTTTATCATCAAATACCAATATCATATCATGATGATTCTTTGACATAGGCAAGTCTTGGAAAAAGTTCATACTCATGACTTGTCATATCCATTCTGGTATGGAATGTGGGTATAATAACCCAACATGATGTACATGTTCAACCTTTATTATCTAACATTATGAACATCTTGACACAAAATTTATTACATCTTTCTTGATTCTTTTCCAAAAGTATAATATTTTTAACTCTGCTAAGAGCTTAGTCAAACTAGGATGTCTAAAATATGGAGTGTTGTGCAATTCCTTTAGCATAATCACATTCAAATTTTATTTATCAGGCACATAGTTCCTTCCATTTTATCTTAAAATTGCATCATTCTCAAATTATAATCCTTTATAAGGTCTTGAGTATTGTTTGATAGAGCTTTCTTAATTTTCTCAAATAATTTATCTACTAGTGAGAACTTCAAAACCTGATCTCAAAAGGTACTCTTAATAATAGCCAATGTTATAATGTACCTTCTACAACTAAGGGTATCCATAAGTCTATATTCCTTTCCCTTAATGTAGCTAATGTCAAAGTCATAATCCCATATAGATTCTAACTATTGTCTTTGCCAAGCATTCAGGTTAGGTTGGGTAAATATATTCTCGAGCCCTATGTTATCTATTTTAAACTCAAAAGGTTTTCCCAACAAGTAATGAATCCATACTTGTAAAGTATGCACTATGATACCCAACTCCAAGTCATGTGGGGTATATTTAGCCTCATAAGGATTTAATTTTATTGATTCATAAGCTATAATTTAACCCTCTTGCATAATAACTCCTAAACCATATTCAAATGCATCAATTATTACTATAAAAAGATGATTTGGATCCATAATCCATAACAAAGGTGTTGAAGTAAGCCCCTTTCTTAGAATTTGAAAGGTTTCTTCACATTATTGATCCAAACAAAATGTTTCTCTTTACATTACAAAGAGGTGATTGGGTTAGCTATCTTAGAGAATTTAGTATACATTTCCTATAATATCCTGTTGAGCCCATAAAGCTACACACCTCATGCACATTCTTGGGTGCTATCCATTTTATGATGGTTTTTATCTTAGTTAGGTCTACTGAGATTTCCTCTACAGATATAATATGTCTTAGGTATTATACTCTTTTTTGAAAGAATGCATTATTTGATGATTTTCCATAGAGCTTGTGCTTTCACAACTATTACAAAACCAAACGTAAATACTAAAAATGTTCCTCTTCAATTTTGAAATAGATGAGGATTTATGTTGGACCCTATATTTTGTATCACTTTATTCTAAGTAGTTTTTGGTGATATGTGTGCAAAAGTAAACCTGGGCATGAAAGCAAACCAAGGTGTGGAATACCTTGGTACAAAAGAATCATGATGTGAAGAACAAGGATGCAGGAAATAGGGATGAATCAAAGGTGAAAGACTCAAAAAATTGACATATGACTTGGACAAGGTTGTGGAAGGTTGAAGTAGTTAAGGAAAATGTTCATGCGAGCATCATAAGAGAATATGTTAAGCATGGATCTAACACTAGCCCATAAAAAGATATGAACATGACATTGTATATATATCATAGAGTGGGTATATAGGGGTAGTTAGGCCCATGTCTATAAGAATTAAATGTAATTAAGTTTCATGACTCATTGTTGATTAATGATTATTGGTAAGTCATCATTTTTATGTTAATGTTGTAACTAAATGATCATGGTAGAATCATTTATAAATACCCCTAGTTTTACTTTAGAAGGTTTTTGTTGATATTGTTAGTGTATACTGTGTAATGGTAAATGTAATCTTGAGCTTATGTTTCTGATATGCATCAGGGTCTGTGTATGGTGACCATTGACATGAATAAATGGAATACTTGTGATAATTGAAATACATGTAAAATTGTTATGGAGCTACTAGCACTAATATTCTTTTTCTAATTTTTCATCTTTATTACTTGTAATAAATATTTCAAGTATGGAATGATTACATGGTATGAGTTAGCTTAACTATGATGGTGATAATTAAGACTAAGTGCTTATTCAAACACCTTAGTATAGAAAGACCAATGAGTATACCATCACATGATAACTAATGGGAACCAGTCTTAAGCTATGTACTTTGGATGAGTGCGTGAGACTAATTATTGCATGATAAACTAGTGCGATAGCTAGTTGGATCTCTTATCCTCTTTATTTGCGTGACCAGGGAAAGTAATGTTAAACTAAAGGAAAAGGAACAAAAATTTTGGTTTTGTTACTGGGACCTATTGCACTTGTTAACATGATGGTAGGAAAATGGATGAATGACTTTATTTGGAGAATATTAAGTGATGGATTGGTATAGTAGAAGAGAATTTTTCACTCTAATACCTTGAACCATGAATTTGTACATGAACATAGGTAGAGAAGAATCTATATGATTCATTGTATGAAAAAATATTTATATAATTACCTGTGCACTTACATGATTGGATTTCAACACATGCACAAAATTATTCAATAAATTATGGAGAAAGGATTCTTGGTCAATAGAACTTTAGACTATCCTGACTAAGTTACAAGCTATTTGGACATATGTGATACATGTCTAGTGGGAAGGAACACTTCAAATTTATATTTAAGAATACATAATTTCTAAAAAAAATTGCCTAGAAGAAGCACAATTCAACTTCTTCATAGAGTCATGAGGAAGGTACATCAAAAATTTTCCTTTAGAGATTAAAAATATTATGGTTAATTTTGGACTTAAGAACTTTTCTATGGATGGTTAAACCCTCTTGTGCATGAGCAACGTGACTGGTGGGGAAATAGTGGGGTATGCATTGGTATGAGATTAAGATTTAATCATGAAATTCAGTCTAAAAGAATGACACAAGTGAAAGTATGATGAGGACAAGTACAAGGCTATGAGAGGTAGTGAACCAAAGGATCAATGGGAGGATACGAGAAGTGCTACAAGAATCTGTACGGGAATGGAGAGGCATAAGGAGTTTACCATGCCCATAAGATCATGTCCTTACATAGGGTAGGTACACATGGAATAACCAAACTAGGTATTGATAGTGGCAACTAATCATGATATACCTAATACACCCACCATAATTCATGTTGATGCATTTGAGTTTGACAAAAATTTTGTAATAAATTGGGATAGTGATAGTGTAGAGTTTGAAGAGTCCAAAGCCAATACATTAGAGGAATATTTGGGAGTGCATTAAATTTTCCATTACAAATATGACTTATGACATAAATTTTAATTCCAAGTGGACCTAATATCAATAGTGGGCAAACTATAAGCCCAACCTTAACTAATCAACCTTTTTCAACACCCACTTCTTTTGGTACACCTATTGCTATAGGAGGTGTGGGATAAAGCACCAGATGTGGTTCTATTGGAGGAGGATCAAGCGGTGGCATTGGGGGTGATAATGGACATCCACCATAAAGTTTAATAGGTACTATTATAACTCCAAAATAGGGTCCACTACAACCACCAAGTGCATCAACGGTGTACTATGAGATGGCACTTCATCTCCTCACATACCAAGGTGTCAAAAACATGGAAGAACATGTTCACAAGTGTGAATTAAATTGGAAAGCATGGGGGCTTACTTATTAAAAATAAAAGACTACTCAAATTTTACCATTATTTTGCTCGATTGTGTGCATAAATGGTACCATAAATTTGACCCTCAATAAGTAGTTGTGAGCTATAAAACATTAAAAGATGCATTCCTTCAAAAGTTTTACATTTTTAAGTTTGAGAAACAAAGCATCAATACTCTAAAATACATAAAGCAAGACCTCATTGAGATTTTGTATGAATATGATGCACATTTTAAGACGATTCTTTCAAAATTGTCATTTGATATTAACTCAACATAGCATGGTTAATTATTTATGGGAGGGATATTGCTTCCATTTCATCAAGTTCTCTCCAAAAATACCTTCACCAACCCATGCAAGGCACTAAAGGATTCTCTTCACACCAAAGTTATGGGAAGTGTAGCCACAGTGATCAACCCCTTTTTAAAGGCTTAGATTGTTGTTATGGCCTCTCAATTAGAAAAGCTAATGGATAATAATGCTCATGACACCCATAGTGGTTTATTGTGTGTTGAATGTGAGGTAGAGGGACATAATAAGAATAATTACCTGCAAATTAATGTTCACATCATAAAAAAACAATCTTTTGAAATATGTCAAGAGGATCATGATGTAAGGAATTATCCCTTACTCTAGTGTGCTACCCACGATAAAGTATCACTATATTGTAAATATGTGATTCATACATACATGATACCAATGACTATCGAGTCATCAATGAGATCCAAAAATCATTCACAAGAAGGTCTCACCAAAATTATGTTGCAAATAATCAAAGGTATTATGGAGGATAATATTTTTGGGGTCAAGGGTGTGGTAATGGGCACAGGGGTGGTCATTTTCCACCAAGGATTTGTTATAATTTTGGATATCCCTACCATTATCAACATGATTTTGTGCCTTTTGTAATAATGAGAATCATCTATAAAAATGCCTCAACTTATATATGACTATTACCAAAACTCCAAATGCTCAGTGGAGATTATGTCCTACCACCCCATCAATGAAAATTAAGGTAAACATTATGATACGAAGTGGTGATTATTCCCAACCTATTCTAGTTCCACCTATGGAAAAGGTTCAATGTGAAGAACCACGTGCTCACCACTACCCTGATTCTAAAAAATAGAATGAGGTATTTCATTAAAAAATGGTTGTAGTACATGATTTAGAAGGTGAGATTGAGTTTTTAAAGGAGAAAGATGCAACAATACACATTGGGATTCAAAAAGAAACAATCTTGATAGAATTCAAGCAAGATGAATTTAAAAACTATGAAAACAACTCCTTAATTAAAACATCATTCCCCTCTTAAAGAATTCATTACATCAATAAATAAAAAAGACTCTTGTAGATTGTTGTTTGAGCCATGCATGTCGATAAGAAGCCTATGACCAACCAAATGCTGCATGTAATAATTAAATCATGGTAAATACATTCATTGATGGCTGGATGATTTTGGATATATTGGTGGATATCAAAGTGGAGGTTATTGTTCTTAAGAAGTACGCTTAGAGGAAGATGGGGAGCCCCACTTTAAAACCCTCCCCACATGTTCTATTTATGGCTAATAAGACTTGAGTGGTACCTATAGGATTTCTTAAAGATGTCACCATTAACATTATGGGTGTCCCTTTCAAAGGTGATTTTGAAGTGATTGAACTAGTTGAAGTTGATTTTTTAATATCTCTATTGGGTTGACCATGATTCTATGCCAATAATGTTGATTTATGTTTTAATAAACTCTACATTATACTTGATAATGATATCCATCACATAGTTATTCCTCTCACTGATGATCAAGGTGCCCCTTTTATAGAACTAATTGATGCTAATGAGGACCTCAACCACATTTATAACATCATGGAATAAGGAAATGAAAATTTAGATCCTACTTTGGATGGTTTGCTTCATTATGGAGATGTGCAATCCATCTCTGACACCACTAGTATTACTTGCAAACACTATGCACATGGAGAATATGACCTCATGAGATGAGGTTGTGTTATAGTTGGTTACCAAATAAATGCTCCATGTAAGATACCTCGACACTATGAATCTATTTGACTCATTGGTGGATGATTCATGAATGCACCACCCTTCTAGTTGGATCAATCCCCTAAGTTTCATGGTTATATTGAAGTCCAAGAATATTTAAAGAAATAAGAGGTCTACTATGTTTTTAAATATGAATAAGTGTGTGCACTTTCTAATTTACTCCAAGGAATGGATGCCTATTAGTGGGCTACACATTAATATAGGTTGTTGACATGGGAACAAGTATGCACTATGCTATATCATGAATTTCACCATGACAACTAAGTTCACACCATAATTAATTATAATGGTATTGAGTCCCTAGGTGACCATCTAGTTGCTTGCAAGAATCATTATAATGTTGATGAGACATTTATACTAGAATCATTATGGGTATATGTATTTTATGGCACTCTACGTACTTGGGCTAGAGCATGGTATATTCATCAAGAGATGTGCCTAGATATGGATACTTGGGAATGCATCAAACATGGTTTTCTCACCACCTTTGCATTCTCGTCACCCTGATCATATCTAAACTTATCTTTGGAAGTAATATGTCAAATAGTACTAGGTAATCAAACACTAGTTGAAGATAGGATATAGACCATGCATGATGAAGTTGAGGAAGGCTTGGCCATATTACATGAACCTGATACTCTTAATATGACTGAATTAGAACCTAACTCATATTATATAGATAACCATAGGGAAAAAATCCAAAAGGGTAAATATAAGGTGGTATGTTAAGTTGATGAGGGGACTAGAATTGATCCTCCAGAACTTCCATTTGATCATTTAAACTTGCCTAAAAAATATAGGGTGTGAAAGGTTGGAGATTATATGTAACTTGAGTAAAAACCATATTTTGTGCTACTCTAAGTGGTTAAGTAAAATATTGGTATAAAATATAGCCCCAAGATGGATATTATAGGAAACTACAGGTCTAAAGTAAAATTGGTTAAAATATTTGAACTATCATAGGAGTATGCAAATATTTTCCCATGTAACTACATAGAAATAAAATGAGTGCATTTGACATTGGGTAAAATATACATCAAATTAGTTGAGGGCACTCATCTAATCAAGAAGTTATGGTACTGTATGAATCCTAATTTGTGCATGCATGTTAAATAAAAAATTGATGGCATGTTATGCACTCAGATTATCACACCCATTGATGAATCTAAATGGGTTAGCCCCATGGTGATTAGCATGAATAAGGATGGCTGAATTCATATTTTTTTGGAGTGTAGATAGTTAAATGTTGTGTGTGTCACGAATCCATTTCCCACACCATTTATAGAGGATATTTTGGAAGGTGTCATTGGTTGTGAAATCTATACCTTAACTGATAGATTTTTAGGTTATCATTAAGTACAAATTATTGAGGAAGATAAGGCAAAAACCACTTTTTCCACTAAATGGGGGTCCTTTACATACAATGTTATGCCATTTGGTTTTAAAAATTTACCATTAGTATTTTCTCATATTATGGTAAAGGCCTTTAAATATTTCATCCACAGGTTCCTTCAAGTCTATTTAGATGATTAAATCGTATATGGTTTGTGCATGACCACTGTGCCAATTTGTGCATCATGCTTGAGCACTTTTAACAACTCTAAATTTATTTAAATTGGAAAAAATGTATCTTTTCCACACCTTTTAGGATCCTGTTAAGGTACATCATTTAATAGAATGGGTTGCTCATAGATTTGACCAAGATAGTGGTTATTATTCAATTTTCACTACCAACCAGTCAACACAAAGTCCACACCTTCTTTGGTCACATAGGCTATTATCATAAGATCATTTTTATTTATGCTAACATAGTAGATCCATTAGAATAATTACTTAAATAGAATGGCCTTTTTCTATGGACTGAATGTCATCAACAAGCATTTACGACCTTGAAGGAAAAATTGGTAACAACACCCATCCTCAAATTTTTAGACTGAGTGACACTATTTCATGTACACATAAATGCTTTTGGCATGGCTATGGGTATTATCCTTGTGTATCCTAGTGAAGGGAATATGGATCATCCTATATATTTCACTAGTCGTAAGCTAAAACTAGTAGAGAGTAATTACTCTAATATAAAATGAAAATCTTTATCCATGGTATACGTACTTCAAAATTTATACTAGTATTTGTTAGCCACTCCTTTCACCTCATTTATGGATCATGAAGTGCTCAAGTACCTTGTGAATAAACTAGTGTTGCATGGATGAATCTATCAATGGATTGTTCTCTTTTAGGAGTTTTAATTCTCTATGGTCATAGAACATGGTAAAGTGAATTTTGGTTTAGACCACCTCTCACATGTTAAGTATGGAGAACCAACATGCACTATAGAGGATGATTTACCTGATGTATAAATTTTTCAAGTTATGTACGTGCCTAAAGAATTGGAGGAAATAGTTGATTTTCTAGTAAAAGGTTTTGTGCTAGTCCATCTTAACACCCAAGAGAAAAATTAATTGGTTTTACATGTTGTACCTTTCCATCTTATTAACAGTTACCTATAAAAATTAGGAAGGGGTTAGGTGTTGTAAAGATGTGTGATGCATCATGCACCTATGAAGGTTATTCAAGAGGTCCATGAGGGTGTTTCTATAGGGTAATATGTTGGTGAAACACTGACACAAAAGGTACTCCTAGATGGGTTATGGTGTCATATTGTGTTTAAAGATGTCAAAGCTTATGCATGCCAATGTGAAATCATAAGGATGTTGTGCCTCTTCATCCAGTACTATCTCACAAACCTTTTAAAAAATGGGATATTTATTTTGTTGGGCTCATTACCCCTACTTCAATACAAACCAACACATGATACATTATCATCGCCATTGACTACCTCATGTACTAGGTTGAGGTAGTGACCACATGTGATTTTACTAATGCAACCACCACTAGGTTCCTTCGAGAAAATATTATCACCATATATGGATGCCCTTTAAGTTTAATAAATGATTATGGCACTCAATTACTTAATGAAATGATACATATCCTCTTATCTAAGTTCATGATTGTGCACCATAATATAACCCCATACCATCCTCAAGCTAACAACATTATTGAAGATTTTAATAAGATCTTGGGCCACACATTGACAAAGATTTGTAATATTGGTTGTACTAACTGGGATGATCAAGTTTATATAATATTATGATCCTATCAAACCAAATACAAATGATTTGAACAAGGGTAATCCTTTTCATCTTATCTTTGACACTAAATTTGTTTTATCGATAGAGTTCCTTGTTTATTATTTATGTATTGTGTGTGTTGGTTGAATAGATGATGAAGAATCCCTCAAAGTGCACCTTGATGCTTTACTAAAGTTAGATGAAACACACTTTCTTGTACACTGGAGTCAAGGAGTTGAAAAAAAAATATAAATCCTAACATGATAGAATCTAAAAAACAAGACTCTCTCCTGGTATACACATATTGGTCCATGATTCCAAGTTTACACACCATTATGGTAAACTTTACATCCATTGGGATGGTCTATTAATCATTCATAACATCTGTCCCACTGGTGCATGCAAGTTAATGTAACTAGATGGCCAATTTCTTTCAAGTCATTTCAATGGTAGTCAACTTTGGCCCTATCATTCCATATAATGATTCTAAGAATTTTTAATAAGTCATATGCCATTAGATTAATTTATCCTTTGGTCTATTTTTAAATAAATCATTACATTGGTTTCATTCCTTTTTCTTAAGTTTATATTAGCACATGATCCTCTTTTATTCTCATTTTGGTCATGCCCATGGAGGACCATGACAATATTTTAGTGTGGGGTAAGTTTAAAAGATGGATAAAGGAAGCTATAACACATAAAGTAAGAGTGGGAAGGATTCATGCATAAGAAAGGTACATAGGAGAATTAAAACATGTATGATGGGCACACATACAATCAAAAGTGAAAGAGGAAGTGAAAGATAAATCATGAAGGAAATGCATGCATAATGGGCACACAAGTGGAAACATATAAAGAGAAAGAAATTCACGTAGGAAGACGCACATGATAGGAAATGTGAAAAAAGAGTGATAAGGGAAAAGTTGTTATGAATGGGTCAAGAGGGAAAAATCAATTCCCACCTTTGGAAAATGAAAAGTTTGAATCTTTTTTATAGCTAGAATGCACTACAAAGAAATCACAAGGATGGGACAGGTGTATTAAATGGACAAAATATTAGGCATAATGGAAAGCATGCCAAATGGATGTCATGGCATACCATTAGAGAACATTAATGAGTGAAAATATGGATGAAGGTATGGAAAGTAAATCTATGAAAGTCCTTAAGACTATATAAATCTAGAAGGTCCTTATTTTAATACTTTACTATGGAGATTTTTTAAACTTAAAAAGATGAGCTAAGTAATCTTAAGCCACCAGAAGGATAATTTATCAATATTCACTGAGAAATTCAAAGTTGAAGAGTAAGGTGAATATCAAGGACAAGGAGAATAGTGAAATTTGTGATTGAAAGAATGATATTGAGGAAGTTATAAGTTACAAGTATCAATATCTACCATTAGAGGATGTTGAAGTAGACATATGAGGAAAATCAAACCAATAAAATTGTATTATTTTAGAAGAGTCAGAAAACCATGCCTTAACATTCAGACTTCTTAGAGGATGATGCAACCAAAGTATATGGCACAAAGAAGTGAACCTTTACCAATTATACCAAAAGAGGAAGAGTATGAGGGAATATGAGGATGACCTATTCTGATTTGGGAGGAAACCCCTAGTGAGTCTAGTGCTAAAGTAGGAAGTGTGGCATAATAAACAAAAAAAAATTATATTATAAATTAACCAACAATGACACACTAGGGGAAGAAGGCCACAAAACCACCTCCACCCTCTTTGTTGATTTAATAAATGCAATAACTATTGGCTAAAATTATCCCACATAAGAAATTTTTTCTTGGATGTGGTTTGAACAATTGAGTAGGGATCCTATTGAGAGAGTGATCCAATGCTATAAGTAGACAAACTTTAGGAGAAGATCAATTGTCATTTTCAAGATTTAAAAATACTTTAAGCAAGATTTAAGTGTAAATTTGGTGATCTTAAGGAGCCAGACCATCATGACAAATCATGTACGAATAAACATGTTAGTTTGGTTGTGAATTTCATGAGTGCACTTGGGAAGTTAACCAGGGTTGAATAATTACATGAAGATCATGTATTTTATGCCATGAACATCCCATACAATTTTGGTATCCTGATGAGTTTTCTATCTCAAGATATAAGCCTTCATAGTTGAAATAAAAAAATGGGATGTGTGCAGAGGTGTCAAATAAAATCCATAGGAAGTATCCATTTGAATTAAAAAATATTCAAAGGATATTAAGAGTAAATGTAGTGCTTCCAAGTGTCAAAATATCAATTGATTAGAGAATATATTTATGGCACATAGATAATAGATCAAGTTAGTGGGACCATCAAGATTAATGGCACAAGTTAAATCATGCAAATTGAGATCAATGACAAGTACAAGGTCAACAAGTTAGAGGATCCTAAGATTGAATCTAGGGTTGATAAGTGGCATGATCATGATGAATCAAAGGATCAATGACACATATTTGATCAAGCAAAAATGAGATCAATGGCATGCATTCAATCATACCAAGTAGATCAATAGTGTGAGTAAGGTCAAGAAGTCAATGAACCTAGATTACATTGAGACTACCATGTGACATAAGCATGTAAACTAGATGAAGGATTAAAAAAATATCCATAGGAGGCATGCAAGACTACCAAGTATCATGTTGTCAAGAGCTGAGATGAAGATCAACATGGGGCTACCAAGTGGCACGATCTAGAGAATGATCATAAATCAATGACAATAATGAGGGTCAAAGCTAGAATAATCCAATGAGGATTGATGGAGCATATATGATTGAGTTCCAAGAAGGAAAAGGATGAGGACACATGTACAAGCTTACAATGGTCATGTTTTAAAAGGAAATAAGTAACCTGAGAGGATGCCATGAAGGTAGACACATTGGATCAAATGGTTTCACCACCCAAGCATGTAAATGAGTAAATGTGAGATCAAGATATGAATCTAGGCTACTAAAACAAACCCTGTAAATTCATATATCACCATTAAATCTCTACTAAATCTCTCAAAAGCTCTTAGGCATAGGTTTTACATCTTGTTCATAATCAAGAAGCTAAATGGCCCATGCATCTTCATTTGAAATCATAACTATATGAAAACCAATAAATGGGATTGCTTTTCATCTACAGTAAACTTGTGTTCAAGGTTTAGAGCAAAGGTAGGGTGGTGATAGAGAAATAAGCTGGTGTGAAGGCATGGTGATTATGACAATTGTGTTCTAAAGGGACACTAGACAAATGAGCTCAAATGATCATCTAATAATGTCAAGGACATATCAAGATGAAGCATGGTGTGATAAGATCATTAAGAAAATGGAGAGTTTGGAGGTTGAGAAGGGCAAGTGGATCATTCAATGAAGTTCTAAAATGTCTTTGGGGACTTTCCCATTTGAATGAGTCATGACTCAACACCTTCAATAAGTCCTTATCTTCTAGTATGTTCCTAAGCCAATGTGGAGCTGATAAATGGCTAATTGTGAGGTAGAATTAATGCTAATCAATCCAAATGTGGTTTGGATTCCATCAAAGTGATGGGACCTCATTTATTGATTATTGTCTTTACTCACTCTTTCTCTCTCTTCCCTTTTTTCTCTATATCCCCCATTCTTTCCCATTTTTTAAGGGGATCTCAGATTTTAGATAGAATCTCTCATATTATGAAGAGAAAGAGACTCTCATTTGATAAACTTGGTCCTTGTCAAAATGTATGAAAGACCTCTTGAATCAATAAAGACTTTCTTTATCTATCTCTTGCCTATGAACTGTGTTTATCAAGCTTGTGCATGATGGCATTATGAAGGAGAATATTCCATGTCCTTTGTCCTTATTTCCTTCCTATTTTTAGGTATTTTCAAGTTTTTTGTAGGTCTGAACTTGTGCTCTTTCTACCATCAATATAAGCTTGGTGTGAATTTTAGAATTCCTCTTTACTCCTTTCATTACTTCTTGAGCCTAGTTTATGAAACACTTATGAAATTAGCTATCTTGTGAGATTGTGTGAGCTAGTATTATCTTATAATTCATTAGTGTTTAATTCATGCTTATGTGAGTTATCATTTAAATTTGGTGCACCACCTTTTATCTCTCTTAGTAACCCTTTCCCCCCTCTCTATCCCTTTTTCCTAGTAGAAGCATTAGTCTAGGTGATCCATCAAGAGGAAGTCAGCCTTTTCCATAGGTTCAACTCCATTATAGAAAACCCACACCCTAGGGTTTGTCCCAATATTGTAGCTTAGTTGAAGAGAGCTTGAAGAAATCTCTCTAAGTGTGTAAAGTAATGTTACAATAGTTTTTGGCATGACTAGTGGGACCAATTTTAAATAATATTGGTCAAGTTTGACGTTGGTTTGATCAAATTACAATAGTTATAGATTTCATGAAATAATACTTGGTGACTCCAAAAGAACACTCAACATTTTGGTGTAGAATAGTAGCTATCTTTCATGCCAAAGGTGACTATAAGATTAGATTCTAAAGGTATTCCTTTTGAATTTGTTGAATTGCCTTTAAACTCAATAAAAAGGTTAAGATTTGATAATACTCATCCATATAAAGGAAACTTTCTCCTTAGAACAATTCCTAGATCTACCTTTGCAATAAGATCTTTGTTAGGTCCTTTCATAGCCATGACAACTCCTAGAGCTTTTCCTTTTATGGATTTTAATGTCCAGAGTCCTTTAGACCTCTCACAATATGATCTTATCCCAGTAGTATATCTTAAAAGTTTCCCTTATTTTACTAGAGACTAAATTATAACCCCTTCTAAGAACCTTATGGATGTAGCCAATTTTTGCAATATTAATAATGCCAATGAGGAAAATGTGGATATTAGGTTATTAACCATCTCTTTCAAGGGTAAATATT
This sequence comes from Torreya grandis, assembly GCA_037957365.1. Classification (NCBI taxonomy): domain Eukaryota; kingdom Viridiplantae; phylum Streptophyta; class Pinopsida; order Cupressales; family Taxaceae; genus Torreya; species Torreya grandis. The sequence goes on from JARHVA010003610.1 coordinate 437,473, forward strand.
TATATTGGTATAAAATCCTTACTTCCAACTCCATCACATCATGGGATAAATTAGGAGATGCATTGTTTAAGAGATTTGAAGACAAAAGTGACCATTTGTCACTTGCAAAATAGTTAACCACAATCAAAAGGGCCCCTCATTAGATCATGCAAGACTTCAATACAAGGTTTCAAAAGACATGGGACATGATCCCATTCTCTGTTAGGCATACTCATATATTTACTTTCCTTTACTATTTAAAATCCATCAATAGTGATATTGTAGTAATGATTCAGTCTATGGGAGGGAACACACTACCAAATGCTTGTGAGGTGACAACCAGAGCAAAGAATTATCTAGTACAAGATAGTAAGATTACACCTAGAACACAAATGCCTTTGTTTCCTAAGATTCAACCACCTCTTGTGGATATTATTCCCCTTGCTATCATTGCACCTATTCTAACACTTGCTACCATACCTATGCCAAAGTAGGAAAAGTCTTCAACTAGTCAATCTAGTGACTCCCAAGAGCATAAGAATTTCTAAGAGCTTAAGAACATGTTTCAATCATTTGGAAATGAGTTGGTAAGTGTGAAGAGGTAGCAAGCCCAGTTTAATAGACCTTATCAATATCCACAATATCCTCAACAACAATAATATCAAGCTAATAGGTCACCCTATAAAGGAAATTTCCAAAGTCAAGGCCAAAAGCAAGGCCAAAGATAAGGGTAGCCTAGCTGTAATAGACAAAACAACTATAATCTAAATTGTTCAATAACTTTCAACACCTTGGTCCCTATTCATAATAACATTGCTTAGGAATTTGAGGGTACCATGCTTTAGAATCAATCATTTGATCAATCCATTATACCAAACACTGAGCTCAATCAGGCTTTCAATGACCTATGGCAATAGACTACTAATTATGGGTACAACCAAGCTCTTATGGTTCAAAACACATAGGTACCCATGATGCCAAAAATAGAAGAGAATCAATTAGGTAATATTTATAATGAGGGACCAAGCAAGTTGGGTGCTATAATGGTAAATTATGAGCAAGAAGAATGCTATGCAACTAATCAACATGCTAGTTCTAACCAAAGATACATTCCTATGGTAGTTAATACAAGGTTTAAAATTAAAAACATGGATGGTAACCAAGAAGAAGTCAAAGAGCCTCTTACTATAACTCTATTACTATCAAATCTAGTACTGCTCCAAAGGTTCCAATAGCTCCAAGGAATCAAAATCAAGGGAATGCATTTATTTCCTAAAACTCACAAGTTTAAAGTATAGTTGTGGCTCCTAAAGCACAACCAAAGGTTGATGGTTTACCCATAAACATTTTAGAACAAATTAAAAAGTCTAATGTGAGTGTTCTAATGTGGGACATGCTTTCCATGCTTGGACAAATGGATATCCTTCAAAAGGGTTAGAAAAGATCAATTTTTCTAAAAAGCCACCAAACAAAGAAAATATGGTTCTCACCAATACAACCAAAGGACATAACAAAGTTAAATCAAGTAAGGTGGTCAAACCTCCTCCCTTCTACATTTATGTGATCATTTGTGATTCCTTGGTAAATAACTAATTGGTAGATAGTGAAACTAGTACTTCAGTGATGCCAAAGTCAATAGTTGATCAGCTTGGTTTGAAGTATGAACCCCGATCTAAGGGAGTGCTACAATTTGATGGATCTTCCACAAAACCATCTAGTATCATCAGAGGCCTTAACTTAACCTTGCATGCTTATCTTAGTGTTTCAGTGGCTCAAGATGTGTTGATTCTAGAGTAACTCCTCATTTTGCTCTCTGTTTATCCAAAGAATTCACAATAAAAATTGGGGGTTATCTAGTAGTAGATTGGTCTTACATGGCTTTCAATACAAGGTATGCGACCAAGGTATCCATAAAAACTGAGCCCATTTCATAATTACACATCGAACCTTATGGGTCAGATATCTCAAACATCAACTATATCATTTTTGATGAAGATGAACACATAGTTGATAAAAAACTAAATACTATTCCTAAGGAGATACCTGATATGTTCTTGGATGAATTATGGAATGAAAACTAGTTGATTGACCCTTTCGAAGGTGTTGAGTAAATAGATATAGGTGTCTATTACTTTCACAAAGAGAATTAGTCTATGTTATCCCTCACTAGGCCACAAGAAGATACTAATGGATTATGGAAATTGTTTTGTGATGGATCAAGGAGAAAACATGGAGTAGGTATAGCTACAATGCTAGTATCCCCCTCTAATGATAAGTATTTATCTTCGTATAGGTTCCAATTTAGTTACTCTTATAATGTAGTAGAGTATGAAGATCTTATATATGGCCTTTAATGGGCTAGTAAGAGAGGGATCAAGCAATTAAGAGCATATGGGGATAGTGAGTTGATAGTACATCAAGTTAGAGGCCAAAATATCACCAATAATCCCTTGATGAAGTCTTAAAAACATAGAGTGTGGGACCTAATTGAGGAATTTGAGGCCTTCAACATCTAAGTAGTGCCAATGAACCAAAATCAACATGCTAATAGGTTAGCACCTGTGGGAGCTTAGTTTGATATCCTAAGCAAGATAAAAAGTCCAACGTGTAGCCACATATTAGAATGGTGGTAAGACCATCAGTGCTAGATAATGAAGCTCATTGGCAAGTCTTCGACATTGACAAATAGATTACTTATTTCTTACAATAAGAAGTAGAGTTTTCCTTAATGAACCAAGATAAACTTCAACATCAGTATGAGGATCAAATTGTTCAACTAAAATCTAACAAGCTTCCTAAAGGGCTAGTCAACCTTGAAGGTTTTTTACATGAGGGAGATCATATAAGGAAAGACAAGGCAATGATGCCAACTGATGAGGATAACTATGAAAGAGTTATTATCCTCAAATACAAACTCCTCAAGCTTGGAAAGGTAATCACTAAGGTTAAAATACATGGTTTCATTAATATTTGTAAAGAATATGCATACATCTTTGCTTGGGAATACAGTGACATGAGAGGCTTTGATCCCAATCTAGTCGAACATACTATGGAATTGGAGGCTAATGCCAAGCCTATTAGGTAGAAGCAAATGCATATCAACCCCAAAATTGAGGAGCTTATAAGGAAGTAATTGACTAAGTTGATTGAATGCAACATCATATTTTCCTTCAAGCACTCCTCATGGGTTGCCAACTTGGTACTTGTGAGGAAAAAGAATGGGGAGGTCTAGTTGTGTGTTGACTTCAGAGATATGAAAATGGTCTATTTGAAATATCACTACCCCTTACCATCCATGGAGAAAATCCTTTAAATAGTTGCTGGTCCAAAATTCTTCTCTCTTTTGGATGGGTATTTAGGATATAACCAGGTGTTGGTGAGAGAAGAATATTAATATAAGCCAACCTTCACCACAAAGTGAGGCACATATGCTTACCAAAAGATGCCTTTTGGGTTGTGAAATACCGGGTCAAATTTTTAAAAAGCCATGGACATGGATTTCAAAAGATTTATAAATCAGATGGTGTTGGTCTACTTGGATGACATCACAATTTTCTCCAAGAAGGCTAGTGAGTACTTAGATCACCTAAAATTGATCTTTGAAAGATGCAAGGAGTATGGGATCTCGCTGAATCCCAAGAAATGTGTTTTTGTTGTTCATGAGGGCAAAATTTTAGGTGACATTATCTAAAAGTATGGATTAGCTATTAACCCTAATAGAATAATGGCCATCTTGGCATTATATTTACTTAAACACAAGAAAGGACTCCAAATCTTCATTGGGAAAATAAACTTCATGAGAAGGTTTATACCTAGTTTTGATAACTTGGTTAAACCCATCACTGCCATGCTAAGGAAGAACTAAGTGTTTACTTAGTCAAATAAAGGTAAATCAACATTTGAGGCTATAAATCAATCTATTTCTTAATCATCTACACTCATGACTCCTGATTTCTCAAAGGATTTCATATTTTACAACTTTGCCAATGTTGACAATATATTACCTATGCTAATGTAGAAAAATGGTGAAGGGATTGAATATCATCTAATTGACTTTTTTAGTCAAGGGCTTGAGGGATATGAGGTAAGTTACACTTTTTTATTAAATTAAGTTTTTACAGCTTTAAGGCCTTAAAAATTTTAGACTAATGCTCTCCAAAAACAAGCTCTATCTTATGGTGTCTCATCTTGGAGTGAGGGATTTTCTCCTTAACAAGGATTTGAATGAGAGGAGGGCTAACTAGATTACCAAGGTTATGGAGTATGATGTGGAGATCAAGGTCACAAAGCTAGTAAGAGGTAGATGCTTATGTGAGCATATGGTTGATGACCTTTAAGAAAATAAATAAGTTATTTTGGTGACACAAGATAACTCACAAATAGATGCGCCTCCACCTTACACTAGCTAGATCTAGAGTATGACACATTTATGGATAATATGTGAGTTTCCTCAAGGTATAAATATGGAAAAGAGAAGGTATTTTAGGATTTAATCTATATCTTATGCATTGGTTAATGGGGTTTTATTTATAAAATACCTAAATGAAGTAATTCTTAGATGCATAAATGATGACCAGGTGGCCAAACTCTTGGAATAATTCCATGGTGGCCCTGTAGGAGGTCATTTTGTTCCAAGAAATGCAACAAAAAAGTGATGAGATATGGTTATTATTGGCCCAACCTTTTCAAATATGCCTATGCATGGGTGAGAAAATGCCAAAAATGTGCTCTTTTTGAAAGCAAGCAAATATTGGTAGCCCTTCCTCTCCACCCAATTCAGGTGGAGAAAATCTTCATGTAGTGGGGTTTGGACTTTATAAAAATGATCAATACACCTTCTAGTGGAGGACATAAATGAGTGATTAATGCTACTAACTAATTCACCAGGTGGGTGGAAGCAATTTCCCTTAAAGAAGCCAATGAAATAATAATATTATACTTTTATTATAGCATAGTGACTAGGTTTGGTGTACCAACAACAATAATATCATATAATTCCTTAACATTTGTTCTTATGAAGATAAATTAGTGGGCACTTAAGTTGGGAATCTACCTCAATACATCCTCAAAGTACTATCCCCAAGGCAATGGATTGGTAGAGTTAACAAACAAGAACTTGATAAGGATTATGGAAGAGAACCAAAGAGTGTGGTGTTGAGGTCAACATATCCCCCATTTATAAAAAATAGGGACCCTTCTGATTATTTTGAACCTTAGCCCTAAAAGTCTTATAATCTAGAATTTGAAGGTCATCCATGCTTAATGAAACTAGCCCATTTTGTTCATGGTTTTATTTTAGCCTTGCCTAATGTTGTTGACAATTGACTTTCATGTCTTAAGTTTCAATTTTTAGGGAACTCTTTTATAGATCATGATGGGATTTTCATATATTATCTCTATTCAAACTTTTGCTAGCCTTTGGTCTGTAAGATCTCATAGTTGGATTCATGTGATGAAACCCTCCTTCGACAAACCCTAACTTAGATCTTGATTCAAATTCAAATTTTGGTGGGAATGTTTTGAATAAACTTTGGACTTAAGCCAAATTTTTATTCCAAATCTTGGTCATGTTTTTCAACACAACCAAACCTTGGCCTAAAAATCATGATTGGTCCCCTTTTATTTTCCCCTTTCCATTCCTTATGTTCTAGCATGGTCTAATGTTTATGTTTGCAGGGTATTTTATCTTATCATGGTCCCCTTTATCATAAAATTAGCTTAAAGTCTTAACCTTAAGGCCCCATTCATATTTATCAATGTGAATGAGACCTTAGCCTTAATACTTTAGCTTAAGTTCCTATATTAACACACATCCTAACTTAAGCACGTTACTTCTTTGTAGATCTGATGGTCCTCACTTCATCATGAGTAAAGATATGATGGAGCATAGGAAGCTCTATGAACTTGAAGCTTTGATCTATTAGACCAATCTTGTAAGATCACCAGGATCATGATCAATGATCCACACTTAAGTGGGATAAAGGATTAAATGATACAAGCTCATTATAAGAGTTTAAAGGTCCCATTTTATAAAATATAAACTTAACCTAAGTTTTACCCTAAGGTCTCATTGTATTTATAAATATAATGACACCTTATGATAAAAATTATGTTACAGATTTAATATGTGAAAGGAGCCAATCAAGTGTATGCATTTGGATCAAGATCGATGGTCCACAAATACTTGCATAGAAATGATCCAATGGAGAGGATGTGATGCTGAAAAGCTAAAAGCTTAGGAAGCCCTAGAAAATAACCATGTGACACTCCCACATTTGAGCTTAATAACAAAGGGTCCCATGCATTAAAATGAACTAATGGCATGCGTCTGCTTAGATCTTGATCAAATGGTTTGAGCTTTATCACGTAGATTGATCCAATAGAGCGTATCAAATCCAAGGTCTATAGACCAAAAGGGTTTTATGAGCTTAAAATTGACATTCTTATAACCATTATTTGATGTCTACAAGGCCATCATTGATGTTTGCAAGATAATCAAATTTAAGCCCATCAAACCTAATAATCTACTAACTTAAATTTGATGTTATTATGACCATCATTTAACACCTACAAGGCTGTCTTTGATATCCATAAAACTAACAAATTTAAGCTAATAAATTATTTTACTTAGACATATGGATATGCTCCAAAATGTTACTAAAAACTTATGACTTACATTGCAGATCAATGGAACCCATTGGAATATTTTCAAATATTTAGGACCCTTGGACTTTGAATGATAAAATGATCTTGTGATCTAAATAGTTATAAACATAACCTTAATCTAAGTCTATTTCCTAAGGTTCCAATTAATTTTATTTTAATGAAATAAATGATGAGCTCAGAATATGGCTCATTATTGACATGTTATTTCCCTCAATTCATCTCTCTAAGTATATTATCTTATGTAAATCATAGATTGTTAGATAGTTATTACATGGAAAGTAGATATTTGTCTTATTTATATTGAACCAAAGACTAAACCTTTACTTTGTCATTAATGTCTAATACATAGCATGTTTTAGTGATTTTTTTGTGAAGAATGCTCAGGAATAAGACATAGGTGATGTATAGTGAAATTTCACTTTTTATCTTCATACATAACTATAGACTCCACAGGCTTGTTTCTATGGACTCTACAGGCTTGTTTCTACAGATTATGTTGGCTTGTTTCTACAAACTCTATAGGCTTGTTTCTATGGACTCCACATGATTGTTTATAAAAAATCAATAGGATCACTCCTACTGACTCTACAGGGTCAATTCCATGGATTGTGTAAGGATGAAGCTAAAAATGGGGAAGCTGACGGCCAGATAAGATAAGATGAGAGAGAATCATTCTAGCTGGAGTCAAATAAGGAAAATATCCACTTGCTATTTTGTAAGATTTGCTTTTGATAAAGTTGTATATATTTGGATCTTAGGACTATTATAGGATAGTATATCTATTTCATTAGAATAATTGGATCTCTTGGAAATCCAATCTCCTATCTTTGGATGAATGGATCGACTAAATAATCCTATTTCTTTGCATCCTATTTTGAGTTGATTGTATTAATATAAAATGTAAGACTTTCATCATTGAAAGATATTAGATAATAGAGATTAGAGAATAGAGGAAAGATACGTACAAGCAAATTATAGGTTTTAGATAGATTGTAATCATTTTGGTTTTATGAATTATCACTTCAATTTCCAACATTGATTAATCTTTGTTCCCAAGTCTGAGAGGAACAAGGGCCCACTTTCCTTAGAACCAAAAATTGTGTACAGTATTTATGTTATGTTACATTAAATATTTGTTATAACTAATCAATATCTTGATAACATTTTCATTCATTCATAAAACATCAAAACAAATTCATAATTTAAAAGGCATTTCCTTATTCTAAAGTCATTTCCTTTCCAAGCAAAGTGTGTTTTCTTTTACAGCAAACATGTGAAGCAAATTTCATTTTTAAGTTAGAAGTGTGATTTTAATTTCCACGCAAGCGTAAATAGGAGTGTGATTTTACTTTCAAGCAAAAGAGTGGATTGATTTGATTAAATAGTTACATTTTCAGCCAAAGAGTGAATCAATTAGTTTAGGACACATTTCTTTCTTTAGTCAAAGTTAGAATAAGACCATCAAACACCCCCATAAGCAGACTTCTAGATCTACCATCCTATACCTTATTGCAGATAGCTTTGGACACCAGCCCTGGTTGATAAGATATCAATTGAACATTGATTAAATGAAGAGTTAAACAACACTCATCATTTTTGGTGCTGTTGCCAGGGAAACAAGGTGTTAGTAAGGTAATAATTATTGGTCTAGAGTAAAAAAAATAGAAAAAATTGTAAAAAACCATAAAAATTCAATAAATTGATGTACCATCCTAGAGACTCTAAAGCATGATTCATCCCAAAATTCCCACCAAGAAAACAAGTTGACACTCCTTCAACATCTCTAAATAGTGAACCAAATTTTACAAGTGAAACCTATCTGCAAGAATCTTCAGAAACTTGGATAGAAACTAGGCCATTGTCACAAGTAAGCCCCATAGGATGACTTCCTCAGGATCAATCCCTTACAGGAAGACATTATTTAGAAATTTCCAAGGACTTAGAAGAATCATTTCAAAAATCCATAGTTGAAGAAAATTTTGAGAAATTTGAACAACCCATAACTGGTACCACAAATATTCAATGGGAAGATCATCCCAGCTTTGAAACATCATTAGAAAAAGAAAATATGGTTCTCTAAAAAAATCAACAACTTGCACAACCAGGAAGGAATTTTTCCTTTCCTATTATTACAGATCCTAATGATCAAACCTCCATGAAAAATATTTCACTAGCTAATCTACCAAATTTTTGGGGGAGATCTACATAAGATCCTGATCAATTCCTATTTGAGTTTAACGTTCTATGTCAAACCTATGATTACACAACATATAGCTAGAAATTAAAACTGTTCCCTCTACACTTAAAGATGTAGCTATGAGATGGTTCATGGGTTTACCTGGTGATTCTATTAGAACATGGGATGACATGGAAACAAAATTCTTAAATAAATATCAATATTACTACTAAGTGTGAGAAAGAAAAGAGGATTTCTTCAAAACCAAATAGAATGAGGATGAATCTTTAGAGGATTATTTGGATAGATTCATGTTCACTCATAAAAGAAGTAATTATCCACTCACTGAAGAAGTTCAAAAATTGGTTTTCTTAAAAGTGTTGGATGAAGATACTAGAGAAGCCTTAAATATGATGGGAGGTGGAGATATAAATAAGTTGGATTTCAATCAAATTTATGAGCTTTGTACCAACTACTCTCGAATAAAACCTAAAATTAGGAAAGGAAGGTTTGGGAAATATAATGAAGTGGGTAAGATAATGGAACAATTTGCTAATCTAAAGAAAAATATTTTGGTTACACTAAATAGTACTTTAGATGACCTTCAAGCTAAGGCAAATGTAACAGAAACCTTAGCAATCTACTATCCTAAGTGTAGATAGAAACATGCCCTTAGAGACTACCCCTTAGATAAAACCAATGTTTCATCATGTGGGATTTGTGATGCAACAGATCATGATACCAAACATTGTACCCTTATGATGATTTTAAAAAATCAAATGAAAACACAAATCCAGTCCATTGAAGAAGTAAATTATATCCAGAGACAAAACTTTGCCCCACAAAACTAGACCCAAGGACAATTTAATGCAAGAAACCTAGTTAATCCATAGATGGCACCATGGAATGTTTTAGTTCCTTCACCTTTTTGGAATCAACCCTAAATTCCATCAATCCAAAATCCATGGGTAGGACAAGATTGGATGCCAACACCCCCATGGATGGTGCCACAACCACAATAATAATGGGTCCCATAGCACAAATGGATTCCACAAAAACATCAACAATGGAATCCATAGTGAAACCCATAGCAACAATTCACCCAACCAAGAAGACCACTTCAACAACAAATTATAATGCCACCCCCAGTTATTCAATAATAATAAATAGCTGACATTGCTGACTTGATCAATCAATTGTAGAGTAAGGATCATCTCAACTCATTGTTGGTGAAAAATTGGACACAACATCTGCCAATCATGCATCATAATTTCATAGATTAGAGGAAAAAATAAACGAAAATGAAAGTGAACAAATAAACCTCTAGATATATGTAAAAAATTTGAAGAAGGAAAATAGGAGATTGCAGAGTTTGGCAAACTATTCCAAAGCACCTTATGATGTTGTACCTTCTCCTCCTAAGGCATTTGTTGACCACAGTTGTCTAGGTATTTCTCCCTTGAAAATGCTACATTAAATTGAAGAAGAATATTCCATACTTAAACAAAAAAACAAATATGAAACTTCTTCAAACAAAATATTGGAAAATGAAAAGGAAGAATTACAAGCTAAGGTCCAAGACTTAGAAGAAAATTTGTAGGATGCATGCAAATTAGGGGAATCTCTTTTGGCATGTAGGAATCCTTATCATACATATAGTTTGTTTTTATTTGAACAATTTTATAGACGGCAGCTTCTAAGGATCTCTTATCATCTTTCTTACAAGATTTTACAACCAACAACATTTTTGGAAATTTTCTATAGTGCTGAACCTGATCAACAGGATTTGCTTTGTGAGTTTTATTTGCATGATTTGATACTAGGAGACCATGAGCACAATAAATTATTGATAAACCTTCATGTAGGATAATTTCAACTGAGGGCATTATGTTCTACATTCAAAAATCAACTAGCATGGAAAAGCAGATTTGAGGACTATACAAATCATACTAAGACTATGGGATTATGTGTCAGACCAGCCTTTCCTATTCCCAGATTGATCAAATAGAATTTTAAATATTCTTGTTTAAGTGATGAGGTTAACATGCATTATTTACAAGCTTTATATGATTGTGATATTTATTTTGACTTGTTTTGAAGATAGAGTTTTGATTCAGTGGTGACTACAAGTGTAAATAGATGGGACCAACTTTCAGTGCCTCTTAAAAGATGAGAGGTCATGTCTCCAAATAAATTAAGATGGAGTATGAGGAGATCTTCTTCAATTTTGGAAATCTTAATAGAGGTAATAAACTCTGGGGGAGAATAGAAATGGATTGGCATGAGATATATACCCCCTTTGTTGATCATACCTATTCCAGGATGGTAGAGTTGGGCTCCACAATCAGAGGAGTGATTCAATATATGGAAACAAATGATTCAAGAACATCAAGGGTTTACAAGCAATTTATACAAGCATATAACAGATGAATTTGATGAATATGATTTAAATCAGAGTGTGGAAAGTAGATGCCAGAGCTATGAATGCCAATGAATGTTTGCAATGGGACTTACAAAAGGTAAAGCCTGGGGGAGATGATGAGCTCAGAATATGGCTCATTATTGACATGTTATTTCCCTCAATTCATCTCTCTAAGGATATTATCTTATGCAAATCATAGATTGTTAGATAACTATTACATGGAAAGTATATATTTGTCTTTTTTATATTGAACCAAAGACTAAACCTTCACTTTGTCATTAATGTCTAATACATAGCATGTTTTAGTGATTTTTGTTGTGAAGAATGCTCAGGAAGAAGACACAGGTGATGTATAGTGAAAGTTAAATTTTGATCTTCATCCAACAGAACTATAGACTCCATACACTTATTTCTATGGACTCTGTAGGCTTATTTCTACAGACTCTGTAGGCTTGTTTCTATGGACTCTATAATCTTATTTCTATGGACTCCATATACTTGTTTCTACAGACTCTGTAGGCTTGTTTCTATGAACTCCATAGGCTCATTCCTATTGACTATGTAGGGTCAATTCTATGGATTCTGTAAGTGTTGACGACTAGAGATTGCACCTGGTTGGCAGGAAAATAGGTTCCTGCCTTCTCCCCGCAACATGGAAACTCCTCTCTTGCCTGTGGGATGATGAAGTAGGAGAGGAGAGTCTCTAGGTATGGGCTAGTTCCCTCTGATGTATCTTGTTTGTTTTAGGCAGTGCAAAATATAGGTATATAGATATACTAGGGGGGATGAAAAGGGAGAAGAAAATGCAAGAAAGTAAACAACCTACTCTAAAGAGGTGATACACCAAAAATGAAATGACCTTCCCACCTCCACACTCAGGATCAAACAAAACATACATACACTGAGACTTGGAAAAAAGACCAGGCTGCTGGAAATGACAGGGAGGTTCCTATGGAAAGCACAGGAAATAGGGACTCACCAAGGTGCTGAGAAATACACACTATAAGTGACCTCTCCTGTTTTATACCTCCAAAATAGAAACTCTACTCCTGGCAGCAGTAGACAATGGCACTTTGTAGATGACTGGTTTGCTGGTGCTGTACCTGTGAGAGCATCAAGGAACAATGACTGGACACAAACCAACATTCAAGGCATACAAAAAAAATCCATCCAAGAAAGAGGTAAAAACTATTTTTTATTGATTCAGGTGAAGAATTTGGAGAGCTGTGCTCTTTTACAAAATTGGAGAAGATCTTTTAAAAATGACCAAGTCTGCGTATTTATATGGGAAGAGCCAAGAGGAGTCTCATTGGCCTTTTGCTTGCAATTGGCTACTTGAGTCTTCATTGGGAAGAGGGAAAATGCTGTAGCTGATGTCATAAATCTACTGGGACCATGCTTGTTGCCTCGTTTTGCATGTGGCCTACTCCTCTACCCGCTGGGCGAGCCTTTTTTTGTGTTTTATGAGCCTTTTTTGCCACCTAATGTTGTGAGTAATAATTTTACTGCCCAATGTCATGGACTACATGTGGGACTTTTGTCGACATCAGCTGATTTACTGCTGAGTGTGGCAGTTTTGCCAATGTCGGCCAAGTTAGTTGCCGTGCACGGTAATTTTGCTGACATTGGTCGATGTTGACGGCCTCCTTTTCTCTACCTGCTATTGTGGGCAGAAATTTTGCCGCTGACTGCTTCTATGTTGGCGGTCTCTTTTTCCCCTGCCTACTGCTGTGGGCAGCAATTTTGCCACCCATTGCTTAAACTTTGAATTTTTTGCAGGACTTAGATGCATTGAACTGTTGACTTGAACTTTTTACTTTGAACCAAGGTGCTTGAACCTTTCCGTTGAACCGAGCATGAACCTGAAGATGGACTGCAACCCGAAATTGATTGGCCTTGCAAAGTAAGTGTAGAAGGTGACTGAGATTTTGCCTGTGGGCAAAATTGGTCAACAAATTGGTGACTCACAGGGGAAGCGTGCCTGCTATGCTTAGAACCCAGTTGCCTCTGAATATCCATTGGGTGCGGAGTCGGATGGTAACTTTGAAGAGAGTTCACAATAGCTTTGATAATCCTAGAATCAAATACATAGAATTTACCCCCACAAATGAAGGGAAACACACAAGCCTAAAAAAAACTAACTGTGCGAACTGCACTTAGGGAAAATAGGGAAAACAACTGAAAGCAAACTATTATATACAGCTAACCAGGAATGTTCGCATCCCTCTTGGATCAAAAGGAAAGTTTCTCACGTCCCCTTCCTAGCGAGAAGACTTATGGTGGCAGGCAAGTAGCTGAAAGAAAATGATATTTGGTGACTTACTCTTCCTACTTGTCACCTGAGTTGGCTGGAAACTGAGGGGATCAAAATCAAACATGCCTCTAATATATACATATTTTGATTGTCCCTAGAGGCCTGTTAAATGCTGGTCTTTGATATTGGTACTCCTTACCAAGAAATCAATTACTGTCGGTTCATCACCGTAAGCCTTCTGATCTACACATTCCTTCTGCAATGTATCACGGTCTAACTTGTTTCCTTCTACCTCTTTGAAAACTCTGTCAGACTCATCCTCTGCTTCCTCTTGGCCTTCTTGAAGAAGGGCGAATGTGGTGATGTCTAAAAGGGACTCACAAGATGATTGCTCATCCCACAAGACTTCACTTTCCTATTTAAAGCTCAGTTCTTCAAGGCGTTCTTCCAAGAAGATAGACTTCTCCTTTTCCTTTTTGCTGATCAGGTTCTCTAGATTTTCAAAAATATTCCCTTGATCTTCCTCTTTCTCAGGTTTTTCAATATAGTCATCCTCATCAATACAGCAAGGAAGTTCATCAAACTGAGGGGAAGAGAGCTTACCATGCATTTGTTCCTCCTTGAATTGCTGGAACATCCACATATATGCAAATCCTGCATCTTCTCCACTGCTGATAAGGTCTTCACAAGGAGTATCAATGATGATTTCTTCTTCGTTATCGCTCATAACAGCCTCTTGAAGACTTGCAGATTGGATTTTTTTCCCCTCACCTGCCTCTTGCAAAACAGGTTCTTCTTTGAGAAGGGACAAAGTGGAGAAAACATGTGGGAGAGGGGGCAGCCCTTGAGCTAGAATTGAATGATTCTCCTCCTTCCACTTGGTCAACACTTCATCAATATCAGGTGCAGCCTAATAACTCTCTTGGAAATGTGTAAGTGGGGTGTGTTCAGACATAGAATGTGCTATTTAGTTTGAACCGTCCATCACACATTGGCTGAGGGAACTCTCTCTGAAGTCCACATCTACTATTCTCTTGGCCAGATCTTCTTGGAAAAGCTTTTCCTGGAGGTCTCCAGCATCATCATAGGCAGGGGCAACTTTAGCTTCTTCAAGGTTATGAGAAAAACCTTGCTTTTATTCTTCTATTCTGCCCCATGATTCCACTATTTTCCCCCAATTCAGGATTTCAAAATTTGAATTCTGCTCCTGTGAACAGGTAGTAACTTTGTTTTCCACAAGGTCTTGAGGCTCTTCCACAAGGTTTGTAAATTTTCCCTCTTTCAAGGAGCAGCTTCATCCTAGCCTCTAAATCCTCAATTTGCTGGGCTAGGTTGTCCTGAAAGAGTCTTTCTTGGAGGTCACCAGCATGATCCTCTTCAAAGCTTAGATTTGGTCCCTGGCATTCCTTCCTCCAACTTGGAATCTACATATCATGCTGGGAAACTTGGGGAGGCTAAGAAATGCAAGGAAAACACTGTTGATGCATTGGAGGAGTCTTTAGAAGAGGTACGTGCTGGCTAATGGTATTATTCTCAATGGAAGATTCCTGACTTAAGGAGTTGAAAAGATTGATCTCCATGGGAGGTTGCTCTGATGCCATTTGGCGTTGGAAGGCTAGGCGCACGGGATTGGGAGCAGTTGTATTGGATGAGCTGGAGTGAGCAAGTGCAATTTGATAAAATGGATTTGGTGTAAAAGAGGAGGTTTTATTCAGGATAGGAGGGGGCACACAAGGCTGACTGCCTTCGATAGATGGATTTCTCTATTTTGTTACCTCCTCCTTCATGGATTGCAAGGCCTATGCTTGCCTAAACAAGCACTCCTCTTTATACATCATCTCCTACTGATATTTGTACTACTCTTCCAACATATCGATTTCCATTGTCTGCCTCTCAAATTCTAGCCTCACCCCCCTTATAGTTGCAGGGCAACTAGGAGAGCCACTTGAGGGGATTGCATAAATATCTGAAGTCTGATCACACTCACATGAAGGAAAATAAGATCCATGATTTTGTGAAAAAGAAGTATACATACAAGAAATGGATGATTTTTGATGGCACCAGGCTGCTTAACTAGCAGATTTAACTTGGAGTCGCCAGATGCTAGAAAACAA
Source organism: Torreya grandis (assembly GCA_037957365.1). Lineage (NCBI taxonomy): Eukaryota > Viridiplantae > Streptophyta > Pinopsida > Cupressales > Taxaceae > Torreya > Torreya grandis. Next base: position 453,084 of record JARHVA010003610.1, read on the forward strand.
AATGATCTACTGTAACAGGACCAACATCAATCCTGAAACCCTACTACGTTATCAAACTTGAGGTCCCACCGGGCGTGCCAAAACTGTTGACGACTGGAGATTGCACCTGGTTGGTAGGAAAATAGGTTCCTTCCTTCTCCCCGCAACATGGAAACTCGTCTCTCACCTGTGGGATAGTGAAGCAGGAGAGGAGAGTCTTTAGGTATGGGCTAGTTCCCTCTGATGTATCTTGTTTATTTCAGGTAGTGCAAAATATAGGTATATAGATATACTGGGGGGATGAAAAGGGAGAAGAAAATGCAAGAAAGCAAACAACCTACTCTAAAGAGGTGATACACCAAAAATGAAATGACCTTCCCACCTCCACACTCAGGATCAAACAAAACATACATACACTGAGACTTGGCAGAAAGACCAGGCTGCTGGAAATGACAGGGAGGTTCCTATGGAAAGCACAAGAAATAGGGACTCACCAAGGTGCTGAGAAATACACACTGTAAGTGACCTCTCCTATTTTATACCTCCAAAATAGAAACTCTACTCCTGGCAGCAACAGACAATGGCACTTTGTAGATGACTGGTTTGCTGGTGCTGGACCTGTGAGAGCATCAAGGAACAATGACTGGACACAGACCAACATTCAAGGCATACACAAAAAAATCCATCCAAGAAAGAGGTAAAAATTATCTTTTATTGATTTAGGTGGAGAATTTGGAGAGCTGTGCTCTTTTACAAAATTGGAGAAGATCTTTTAAAAATGACCAAGTCTGCGTATTTATATGGGAAGAGCCAAGAGGAGTCTCATTGGCCTTTTGCTTGCAAGTGGCTACTTGAGTCTTCATTGGGAAGAGGGAAAATGTTGTAGCTGATGTCATAAATCTACTAGGACCATGCTTGTTGCCTCATTTTGTATGTGGCTTGCTCCTCTGCCCACTGGGCGGGCCTTTTTCTGTGTTTTGTGGGCCTTTTTTGCCGCCTGATGTTGTGAGCGATAATTTTACCACCCAATGTCGTGGACTGCACACGGGACTTTTGCCGACGTCGGCCGATTTACTGCTGAGCATGAAAATTTTGTCGACGTCGGCCAAGTTAGCTACCATGCACAGCAATTTTGCCGACGTCGGTTGATGTTGACGGCCTCCTTTTCTCCGCCTGCTGCTGTGGGCAGTAATTTTGCTGTCGACTGCTTCCATGTTGGCAGTCTCTTTTTCCCCTGCCTGCTGCTATGGGCGGCAATTTTGCTGCCCATTGCTTAAAATTTGAATTTTTTGTGGGACTTAGATGCATTGAACCGTTGACTTGAAATTTTCCCTTTGAACCAAGGCGCTTGAACCTTTCCGTTGAACCGAGCATGAACCTAAAGATGGACTGCAACCTGAAATTGACTGGCCTTGCAAAGCAAGTGTAGAAGGTGACCAAGATTTTGCCTGTGGGTGAAATTGGTCAACAGTAAGGATGAAGCTATAAATGGGGAAGTTGGTGACCAGATAAGATAAGATGAGAGAGAATCATTCTAGCTAGAGTCAAATAAGGAAAATACCAGCCTACTATTTTGTAGGATTTGCTTTTGATAAAGTTGTATATATTTAGATCTTAGGACTATTATAGGATAGTATATCTATTTCATCAGAATAATTAGATCTCTTGGAAATCCAATCTCCTATCTTTGGATGAATGGATTGACTAAAGAATCCTATTTCTTTGCATCCTATTTTGAGTTGATTGTATTAGTATAAAATGTAAGAATTTCATCATTGAAATATATTAGATAATATAGATTAGAGAATAGAAGAAAGATAAGTATAAGCATATTATAGGTTTCAGATAGATTGTAATCATTTTAGTTTTATGAATTATCACTTCAGTTTCCATCATTCATTAATCTTTGTTCTTGAGTCTGAGAGGAGTAAGGGCCCAATCTCCTTGGAAATAGGAATTGTGTATAATATTTATGTTATGTTACATTAACTCTTTGTTATAACTAATCAAGATAATGCTAACATTTTCATTCATTCATAAAACATCAAAACAAATTCATAGTTTAAAAGGCATTTCCTTATTCCAAAGTCATTCAATTTCCAAGAAAAGTGTGTTTTCTTTTACAGCAAATGTGTGAAGCAAATTTCCTTTTTAAGTTAGGAGTGTGATTTTACTTTCCATGCAAGCGTAGATAGGAGTGTGATTTTACTTTCAAGCAAAAGAGTGGATTGATTTGATTAAATAGTTACATTTTCAGCCAAAGAGTGAATAAATTAGTTTAGGACACATTTCTTTCTTTATTCAAAGTTAGAATAGGACCATCAAACACCCCCATAAGTAGACTTCTAGATCTACCATCCTATACCTTACTACAGACAGCGTTGGACACTTGCCTTGGTTGATAAGACATCAATTAAACATTGATTAAATGAAGAGTTAAATGACACTCATCAATAAACCTTAAGCTAGAGACTTATATTAAGTTCTATTTTAAAATGTCCACATGACATAAAACTTAGCTTAAAATGATTTTAACCTAAGGTTTCATCATGTTTATTGATGTGATAAAACCCTAGGTTGACAACTAACATTTGGACCATTTATTATTTGGGTCCATTTAAGCTTACTCTAAGACTTAGCTTAAATATTTAAACCTAAAGTTTATGGCAACATGAATTAAACCTTAGCTTAAAATATTTAGCCTAGGCCCATTTTATATGTGTTATGAAAACTTAGGCATAAATTTTTTAGCCTAATGTTTATCTCATGGTTATTAAATGAGAAATAAACCTTAGCCTAAATTATTTAAGCCTAATTACCTTCCCATATCACAATGATAATTAAAGTCCTTATGTTTTTGTAAGTCCAATGGTTCTCACTTCATCATAGGGATTGATCAAATGAAGCAAAGAGACTTGATGAATCTAAGGAATTTGATCCATTGGACCAATCATGTGTATCCATTCAAATTAGAATCAATGATTTGTGCTTGCTCACAGGAGAGGATTAAATGGAGCACAACTATCAGAATATTTTAAATGAAACCTAGGGTGCCCATAGGATTGACACATGGCAATCACATGTTCATTACACACAATACAAATCCTAGGAGGCCCGTAAAGGTGTGAAGTGGCATAATCATGAATTCCAACATAAAACAACCAATGATTCTTAAATCCTATGATCATGATCAATGGTTTGCATTGATCCATGAAGAAATATCCAATGGTGCTTAAGAAAATTTGTATTTTCAAAAGATAATGGCTAGTCCCTCAAGGAATTTATGAAAAATGCCATGAAAGTTGTCAAATGGATGCCACATGGGCACCACATAAGAAAAAAATGAAAAAAATGAAGATTTTATGTGCTAAAAAAGGTAAAGGTATAAAGGCTTGGGTCTCAATCAAATCCAAGACACGAATGAGCCTAAGTCTAAATTACCATCACCATTATAGATTTAGAAATCCCTAGCATCCTTAAAATTCCTAATTTGATCTCAAATTAAGCATAATCAAATCAAGAAGAGTTTAATTGAAAACTGAGTAAAAGTGAATTGAATCAGAGATTACTTATAATTTATTAGTAAGAAATTGAAAATTCCATAGCCATGGCATATCAAAGACAATAAAAAAGAGATAAACCTTAGTTTTACTTAACCCCAAACAATGAGGGGAGAGTTTTCAAAGATGCATAACTAGACACTAGAGCTTTGAATACTAGGAATAGGAACTGTCCTAAACTCTTTTGGACCATCAAAGAGATGCAAGATTTGAAAAGGGAAGAATATAAGAATGTAACCATCCTATAGAGATATAATGACTTGGTCACCAGCTAGATGACTAATATCAATTATGATACCATCAATCTTGAGGTATTACACTGCATTGATGTCCTTTCTCCTCTTTTTATTGATTATAAAATTGAGAATGATTGGATTGTGCATGAGTGAATTTTTAATAAAGTAGCATACATTTCCCCTCTAGATTTTGAGAGCTAATATAAACTATGTAAGCCCTAGATAGAGTTACCAATCATTAAAAAATGGACTAGTGAGCATGATATAAATGCAATCCTATCCCCAAGATGCTTATTGGGAACCAAGTAGTCTAGGACCCCACATGTAGAATACTAATTATCTAATTCAGGGAGGGGATTAGGATAATCATGACCTTACTGAATAGGTTATGTGGATTCCCCTCCACCACACATATTAACAAGGTTTGGGTGCCCTATTTTTACTTCATGGTTGAGAAGGGATTCACTCCCCCATTGGGTAAGACAATCAACATTTGTTTGAAGTCACAATTCATAGCCATCAAGAAGAAAAAAAGTAAACACTTCTACATGATGTCATATCTTCTTGATGCCCTTTTGGCCACCACTAAGATACCAAACATTAAGAATTCATCACTTGATGGGAGACCCACTATCTGCCATCATTACTCCAAGCTTCACATATTTAAATATAGACACAACATGCCATTCATTTATGATTGTGTCTATTTAGATCTAGTGGATGCCATCATAGGAATCCCCATGAGTAGGGTCAACCCCTTGGTTAAGAAATACATGGATTTGATAGGGGATATATGGTTCTATCTATATTACATGGTAATAAGGATTGAAGGGACTTTGACATAACCCTACATGTTACCCATCTATGTGCCCACCAAGCTAGTAGAACAAGAAGTTACCTACCAACTTATTCATGGTATAGATGGATTATACAAGGAGAAAAGGAAAGGTCCCCCTCATCCCTTTCCTTTAATAATAAAAAAATTATGTTATAAAATTAGGAACATGTGAATGTTATTGCCAAACATAGGGATTCGTTCACCCTATATAAAGATGATTTGAGGAAATGGGACCCCAATAGGGTGATCACCAAATATCTAAAGTCAAAAACCATAAAAAAGGCATATGAACACTAGCCTAATGTCCATGACCCATTGTACATCAAGGACTCTAGTTTCTTAGAGGTATTAGCCAGATTGAAAAGGCATAATATCAAGCTTGAGCCTAGGTTAGCTAGGGGAGATGATAAGCCACTGGGTGATATTTTCTGAATGGGGCCCCTATAGTATCATTTGTTACCTTATTTATCCTCAAGGCCCCCTCTAGAACAACTAAAATTTAACATGCAATAGCCTCAAACATAGGTTACAAAAGGAACTAGAAAATAAAAGTTGGAAGAGAGACCTATGGAAGGATCATCTTTAGGCCCACCTGAGAGTCTAGAGTCTCTAATAGAGTTCTTAGGTATGGTTGTATCAAAACCTGATGAAATAGTAAAGGATGCACTTAAGGTGCTTGCTAAAGCATATGGGTCAGAAGATGAAGAAAAATAAACTAAATAACCCTAGGCCCAGGCTAAGGAGGTAGATTAAGATAGAGGGAAGGAAGTTTCTTTAGACTTGGTCCCAATAATACCCCCATAAAAAAGGAAAGCTAAATTAGCATTGGTCCCAGTTGGGAGAAAGAAGCCCAAGTTGACCTTCACCCACTCCATGAGTGAAGTCAACTTGTTCAGTGATGAATACCCCATTCATGGGCCCATTATCCATGAATGGTTTATATATGGGAAAATTCATAAGATTCCCACTTTATCCCATTCTTGGGCCTTGACACAAACAATTCACATTAATTCCCATGAGGAAGTCAAGCCATGGATATTGTCTTTGATGAATGAGGAAGAATAGTAGTTGCCATAGCAGGATCAAGTGGCACTCAAATGGACACTCCAGGAGCTTCAAGAAGCACTTGGATGGAAGTTATAAAACCTCCTAAAGTCACAGAGCCATCAACTAATGTACAATTCAATCCAAAAACAATAGGATTGGAGAGAGTCACCACCAAGAAGGCCATGGTTAGGGGTGAGGAATTCACCTTTCAAAGAGTTGAGTGCTTTGTTGGCTTAACTCCAGTTGGAGGTCCAAGGCCTAGGGAATATCCTATTCATGAGGAAGATATATAAAGCTTAGTTGGTGCTCATTCAGCTTAGATCAAAGAATGTATCAAGGGTATGAAGTAGAAGATACATAACTTGGAGAAGGAGAAGGAAAATATAGAGGCCCAAGCTATCTTATCAATCCTAGAGGCAATAATCAAGATGTTTGAGGCATCCTTCTTTGACATTTTAACTCCCTGAAGTCAATGAAGTTGAGGTAGGATGCGTTAACCCAACAAAGTGAGATAGCCAAAATATTGGTGTCCTAGTGGTAAGATGTAGAGGACAAAATAAGGATCTTATAAACTAATAATTAAGGGTAGAATTCTTGGCTTCAAAACCATTAGCTTGGCCCACTTGAATGAAATATTGTGGATAGTTTTTGATAAGATCCAAATCTTTAGTGCTTTGTCAAAGATCTTGGATATACTCATAAAGGATGATGAGGAGATGATAGCTAGAGTCAAGAAACTCCTTGGCACCATGCTAGCCAATCCTATAAAGTCTACCTCCTTGTCATCGTTGATGATGAAGAGTACAAGCATAGGGTCACTATGGTGATGTAGGAAGTGAGAAGTAAAATCTAGGGTCAATCTAAAAGTGACAACAACTGAATCATGGGCATGATCTTCTTTTCCAAGGAAAAGATTGTAGAAGCCATAAGCATCAAAGAGGTCATGGCAAGAAATGAGAGGGACTTCAATGACTTGGTTGATCAAGAGGATGTTTATATATTAAAGAAAAATGTTGATTTGGAGGTAGTCAGTGAGCAACACCAAAGAGCTATGGAGATTCTCCAAGAACAACAAGGGAGCCTTTCATCCCAAGGACCACCAATTAATTAATATTATATTTTATATAAAAGAATTATAATATTTGAACAAAGAATATTATTTCGTAAAGGCATATGCTATATTGTTAGCATCTATGCCTATAGGCCAGTCCATTTTGGAAAGAGAAGTGTATTCTAAAACTATGAAGAAGGACAACTATCCTTATCTTTGTACATGTGTAATCTTATGACTGACCAATATACTACCTGAGTCTTCTATAAAAGGCAATATTACTATTTTGTAAAGGGAGATAGAGTTTTGAGATAAAACTTGTATACTTTTGAGCAATTAATATAAGCAAGGAATACTAAAAAGTTTATCCAAATTCGTTTGTATCAATTATTACATGGTTGTCTCTCTCAACTGCTTCTTCTAAGTCTTGAATTTGAATGGTTTCTATGATTTTTGAATGTGCATATTTGATATAGGGTTGATAATTTATGATAATGATAGATTATTTGAATGTTATTAGACTTTATCTCATTTTATTCGCTTTGCATTAGGATGTGCAAATGCTATTTGAATGCAATAGTAAACCTTTAAGGCAAAGTTAGTTTATACTTGTATTATTTCATGTTTTCCTCGGATATTTGCCTAGTATATGATGTGATTTGAGTAGTTTATACTCTACATTATATATTGGTTAGATGCAAGTTTATTTGAAATTAAAACCTTGTCATGATGTTCAAGGCCAAGATCATCAATCCCATACTTTTTTTCTGCCCTACCCTTTTTTTTTCTTCTTTTTTTGACTAAATCACTAGTTTATATCTCATTGTGAATATTCACTTAGATTAGTCTTTAGTGTATAAATTTGATCACAACTCACTAATATCATAATAGATACTTCAATATTCATAAGGACCATGGTGGCTCCCAATCAACAATCAATATAAATTTGTGGAATAGTTTAAATTGCTCTACCTCTATTTCATGACAGGTAACTAGATTACTAAAACTTGATATGTATGTCATGAATTCTTAGAATTATAAAATGAGAAGTGTTATTTAAACACTAAGAGTACCTATGATACACATAGAGGCATCAACATGTGGCATGCAAAGTAAATGACTTCCTTATGGGTTGATAGAGTGACTCCCAAAGTTGCCATTGGTAACTCACCATTTGTCCTGGTATATGGGAGGGAAGACAAGTTGCCCATTTCTCTTGACTACCTACCTTGGAGTTATACCATTAGCTTAAGTTGATGAAAAGTATACCTATGAGCATGAGGATGGAAGAACTCATGGATCTTGAAGAAGTAAGGGACCTTGCCATGAAGACACTGGAGTCACATCAAGCTCAAGTCAAGAAAGCCTTTGATAAGAGAACCATAGCAAGGGAATTCAAAGAAGGGGATCTAGTCATCAAGTGGAATTCAAATAAGTCTAATCTAGGAAACCATACCAAGTTTGATAGTTTATGGAGTGGCCCTTACTTGATCCATGGATATAAATAACATAATTCTTTTTAGCTTGCCCAACTGCATGGAGAGGTATTACCCATCCCAGTTAATGGAATTCATTTAAAGCCTTATTATTAGAAGAGTTTACATCTATTATAATATATTAGATTAGTTTTTCATGTTTTCCTCTAAGTGACTTGTGCACATTATTTTTAGTTTTGTGTTTCCCTTTCCCTATGCGCCTTGGGCACATTGTTAGTTTTGTTTTTTTGTCCCTTGTTGCTTCAAAGAAGAGGTTTTTAGGAAAGAACAACCTTGTGTCAATTTAATATCATATGGAAGGAAAGACTATGAATCTATATGACCAATTAAGTATACAAGGAAACTAATCTATTGCATAGTAGGCATGCAATCCTAGGAGGTCGCTAGAAATGTTGGCCAAAATTGGCCCACATAAGAAACTTTTGCCTAGATGTGGTTTGAAAAACTAAGCAAGGATCCTATTGAGAGAGTGATTCGATGCTATAAGAAGTAGCTAAAATTCAAGATAATATCACTTGTCATTTTCAAGATTTTGAAACACTTTAAGCAAGCTTAAAATGTAAATTTGGTGATCTTAAGTAGCCAGACCATCATCTTACATCATGCAAGAATGAACAAGTTAGTTTGGTTATGCATTTCAAGAGTGTACTTAATAAGTCAACTAGGGTTGAATAATTACATGAAGATCATATATTTTATGCCATGAACATCCCATGCAAATTTAGTATCTTGATGAGTTTTCTATCTCAATATATAAGACTTAAAAGTTAAACTAGCAGAGTGGGATGTGCACAAAGATGTCAAATAAAAGCCACACGAAGTAGCAATTTGAATTCAAAAAAATTCAAAGGATCCAAAGAGTAAATGAACTACTACCAAGTGTCAAAATATTACTTGATCAAAGCATAGATTGATGAAACATGGCTAATAGATCAAGTTAGTGGGACTATATGCAAATCAAGATCAATGATGAGCATAAGGTCAACAAGTTAAAGGATCTTGAGATTGAATGTAAGGACAATAAGTGGCATGATCACCATGAATCAAAATATCAATGGTGCACATTTGATCAAGTAGAAAGGAGATCAATGACACACATTCAATCTTACCAAGAAGATCGATGGTGTGTATAAGGTCAAGAAGTCAATGAGATTATATTTCATGTAAGACCACCATATGGCATAAGTGCGTAAACCAGATGAAGGCTAAAAAAAAGATCCATAGGAGGCATGTAAGATTGCTAAGTGTTGCATTTTCAAGATTTTATATGAAGATCAACACAGGGCTACCAAGTGTCATGGTCTAGAGAATGATCATAGATCAATGATAACGATGAGGGTCAAAGCTAGAAGACTCCCAAAAGGATCAATAAAGTAGATTTGATTGAGTTCCAAGAAGGCACAGGATGAGGATGCATATACAAGCTTAAAATAGTCACATTTTAAAAGGAAATAAGTAGCCCAAGAGGATGCCATTAAGGAAAACACATTGGATCAAAGGGTTTTTCCACCAAAGCATACAAACAAGTAAATGCGAGATCAAGATATGAATTTGGGTTATCAGAACAAACCTTGTAAATTTATTTAGTGCCATTAAAGCTTTGATAAATCTCTCAAAATCTCTTAGGCATAGGTTTTACATCTTGTTCATAATCAAGAAGCTAAATGGCCTATGGATCTTCATTTGAAATCATAACTATATGAAAACCAATAAATGGGATTGGTCTTCATCTATAGTAGACCTATGTTTAAGGTTTAGAATAAATATAGAGTGGTGATAGAGAAATAAGTTGACATGAAGGCATGGTGATTCTGATAATTGTGTTATGAAGGGACATTAGATAAATGAGCTCAAATTATTGTCTAATAACATCAAGGACACATCAAGATGAAGTATGATGTAATAAGCTCATTAATTAGATGGAGAGTTTAGAGGTTGAAAAGGGAAAGTAGATCATTTAATGAATTTCAAAAAAGTCTTTGGGAACTTTCCCATTTGAATGAATCATGACTCAGCACCTTCAAAAAGTCCTTGTCTTATAGCATGTTACTAAGCCAATTTGGATCTGATAAATGGCTAATTGGGAGGTAGAGTTAATGCTAATCAATTAAAAGGTGGTTGGGATTCCATTAAAGTGATGGAACCTAATTTATTGATTGTTGTCTTTGTTCACTCTTTTTCTCTCTTCCCTTTTTTATCTATATCTCCCATTCTTTCCCATTTGTTAAGGGGCTCTCAGATTTTAGATAGACTCTCTCATTTTTTGAAGAACAAGAGACTCTCATTTGACAAGGATAAAACTTGCCAAAATTTTTATGAAAGACCTCTTGAAGTAATAAAGACTCTCTTTACCTATATCTTACCTTTGAACTATGTTTAGTAAGCTTGTGCATGATGGTATTGTAAAGGAGAATCTTCCATGTCCTTTATCCTTATTTCTTGCCTATTTTTAGGTATTTTTAATTTCATTATAGGTTTGTACTTATGATATTTATTCCATCAATATAAGCTTGGTATGAAACTTAAAATTCCTCTTTACTTCATTCATTGCTTCTTGATCCTAGTTTATGAAACACTTATGCAATTAACTAGATTATGAGATTGTGTAAGCTAGTATTGTCATATGCTTCATCAATTTTTACTTCATGCTTATGTGAGTTCTCATATAAATTTAGTGCATAACCTTTTATCTCTCTTAGTAACCTTTTTCCCCCATCTCTATCCCTTTTTCCTAGTAGAAGCATTAGTCTAGGTGATCCATCAAGAGGAAGTTGGCCTTTTCCAGAGGTTAAACCCCATTATAGGATACCCATAACTTGGGATTTGTTCGAGGGAGCCTGAAGAACTCTCTCTAAGGGTGTAGATTAATTATATAATAATACCCTAAGTGGGTATTACATAGGGAAGAGTGGGAGTTAAAGGTGGTGATATATCAAGTGCTTAAATATAACCATCACTATCTTGGGAATGATGGAGACTTACAATAAGACTACATAGTCAAATTCCAAAATACAAGGAATGAGGTCACCTATGACCTCACAATTTTCAATTAGTTAAATGATGCTAGGGGTATATAATTATTTCACTTGACATATTTTAGGAAACCCATGGATGCAGTGAGGTTTTTGGTGTTGTACATCCAATAAGACTACTTATAATTTATAGGGCACATGATGCGAATCACTCCCTGATGGGTTAATAAAGTGATATGTTCAAAATTCTTGGGTGAAAACATTAACATGGATATGGAAGACCACAAAGAAGTGGGTAAGGTGGTAGGGGTGATAAATTATAAGGAGGGTCACACATTATATATTACTAACCTCCAGGACCATTCCATTTGGATAGATTTGTGCTTGGTAATGACCAAGATTGGGGGCAAAGACATGTGGAAAGAGGTACACATGACACCCCTCTATGTGGTGAGATATATAGACCAAGGGTAGAAATACAACTACACCCTATATTTCATTGAGATAATTATGGAGGATGTAAAGAAGGCCCACCACCTTCCCAACCATAAATTCACATGGGGCACGATTATCCTTTTGTTGGTATTTGGTGAGATTATAATTTTGGAATACACTAAAAAATAATTAAAGTGGGTATACCCACCCAAGAACAAGTTCCCCATAGATCAATTTCAATAGTTCACTTTTTTGGGCACTATCACCCCTTCCTAAAAACTAAAAATTAAGGGGTGGTTTTATGGTTTTAATGAGGCTTTTAGTAATGAATGGTGCATCCCTAAGGATTTGATAGCAAAAATATGAACCCAAACCTAGTTTGATATAGTGAAACACTACTAGCTTATGCACATCTGGATGGAGCCTACATATATCTTATTTGGTTGGCTTAAGATGCTTTATGCATTTACAACTAATTACTTAAAAAATGTTTTAAATCACAATGCTAACATGAACAAGGTGTGCATTGATGTTGATAAAATTTATGTAGAAAATCACATTTTAATAAATGTATATTTACCCTAATAAGAAAGCATGAAGGTTGAGATGAATTTTATATACATAAACACCCACCAAATTATTGTTATAGGATATATTATTACATTATATTATATTCTCAAGCCCAAGGAGAAGAGTTTAGGTAGTCATGAGGCCCCTAACAAAACCCTTCCTCCCCACAAAAAATAATAATGCAAAGAAGGTAGTGCCAAGAATAAAAGAGTTCAAGGCCTGATGCTATCAAAAGTATGCAAGGTGAATAAAATAAATGGGAAAATATATCCCCATCACCTCCCAAATACCAAGGACTTCCTACACAATAAGAACAAAAGGGCCTTCACATTGCCTAGTAGAGTGCTATTCCTTTAGGAGAGGGGCATTCTAAATGAATTATTGGGGTGTAAAAATAAAAGGTCGTGATTCCTCTTTCATCTCATGGAAAAAAATCCAAGGAAACTACCTCCAATATTGAAGAGGAAACTCCAACATAAAAATAAGAGTATGCCCTTAATGATACACATTTAGACACTAAAATTACCACTAGTGAAGAGGGGGAAAATAAAGTGGAAATGGTAGGCACCATGGACTAGAAGGTTGTTTCAAGTGCCCAACAATAGAGTGATCTAGATTTCAAGATCTTGAAGTGTGACTAAAACAAATGCAAGGGGCCTACTAAGGAACTGATGTACTTGAAAAGGAATAAGGACGATATCCTCTTTTTTTGAATAAATTTCTAATATAACATCCTCGAGGAATAACTGTATATGTGGGAATATTTTACCAATGAGTAAACTTTAAATAAAACTCTATGTGATCTCTCATTTTATATGGATGTATTTAGTGAGGATCACCAATTTGAGCTTCTATTAGCCAAAATTGATTTAGTGCTAGAGGGGCAAAGATTTTATAATCATTTTAGGTGGACCCTTGGCAATGTTCACTGGCCCAGGCAAGCACAACCCTGATTAATTTATCTCTTATAGTCTTATGATAGAGTGCACTATAAAGATACAATGTCAATTAACTTCAGTGAAAATATCAAGAAGTCATCACCTTATAATGAAACAAAGTTTCTGTGAGAATAAATATTGAATATGAGTTAGATGAGCTCAAGTGCCACCTAGAAGAAGTGACTATAGCTTGGGTAGTGACTCTAAAACTATGTAAATCAATTTTTAAATAAGAGTCAACACTTGTTGATGGAGTGCCTCTTACTAGTGAACCTATTAATAAGATGGATACCTTGATGAACCTTTTATTATAAAAATGAAGAGACTAGGTTGACCCCCAATGCAAACAAACCTAGGCCACAGAGTAATTTATAGAATTTGTAGAAGTGTGGAAGAGTTTTTTGGTCCAAGTGGGTACCATCACTTCCCTAATAGAAGGGGGTTTTATCATATTGGCATAACCCATAAAAGTTTTAGAAGCTAGGATTTAGTCAGAGGAACACCAACACCAAAATTTGGTTGGTAATGCACTTATAATAAGGGATAGAGTGCAATGTGCCAAATAATTTTAGGATTTCAAGGCACTTGAAATTAGAATAAGTGATCATCACCAAAATATTAACACCAATTTTGTAGCACTCTGAGGATAGGTTTTAATAGAGGTTAGAGCATTTAAAGACATTTATAAGGATGCTACTACATCACTTGAGTATTTGACAACTCAAGTAGGTGATTTTTTGGAGTAACCCAAGGAGATAAAATGACTCAAAGGTAAAGTATAATAAATTACCTCTAAACTTCATATTGCATTAAATCATTGGAAGGAGTTCAAGCACTAGGTGGAGCAAACAGGATTTAAATTTTTGATATCTGAGGGACCTAAGGAGGGTGCATAGTCTAGGAATAAATATTAGCTTAGTGTGGGGTTATGTTGGACCCTAAATTTTGTATCACTTTATTCTAATTACTTTTGGGTAAGATGGGCATGGAAGTAAACTTGGGCATGAAAGCAAGCCAAGGCATGGAAGCACTTGGATTAAAAGAAGCATGATGAAAAGATAACTATTCAAGAAACATGGATGAACCAAGGGCAAAAGACTCGATAATTTAGCATATGATTTGAAAAAGGGTGCATAATTTGGAATTAATTAAGGAAACAGTTCATGCGAGAATCAAAGGAGAATAAGTCAAGCACAAATCTAGAATTGAACCATAAGAATATAGGCACACAACATCATATATCAATCATAGAGTATGTATATAGGGAAAGGTAGGCCCATATCTATAGGAATTAAATGTAAAAATGTGTCATGACTCATTATTGATTAATGGTCATTGGCAAGTCATAATTTTTATGTTGATGTTGTAACTAAAAGATCAGGGTAAAATCATGTATAAATACCTCTATTTTTAATTTAAAAGGTTATTTTTGATATTTTCAATTGTTGATATGTAATGGTAAATATAATTCTAAGCTTATGTTTATGATATGAATCAAGACTTGTCTATGGAGACCATTGACATGAATAAATGGAATAATTGTGCTGATTGAAATACAAGTAAATTTGTCATGGAATTACTAGCACTAATATTCCATTTCTTGCTTTGCACCTTTCTTACTTGTAATAAAAAATTTAATTATGGAATGATTGTATGGTATGAGTTAGCTTAACTATGATAGTTTTAATTAAGAATAAGTTCCTATTCGAGCACCTTAGTATAAAAAGACCAATGTGTATACCTTTACATGACATAATCGACATGAATCAGTCTTAAGCCATATAATTTAGATGGGCATACAAGACTAATTATAGTGTGATAATCCAACACACTAGATAGTTATATATATTCTCCTCTTCGTACATATGAAAATAAATTAATTTTAAACTAAAGGAAAATAACCCAACAATGCCATTGATAAAAACAAGCACAAACTAATCAAGGTAATCTCCAAACATTGTTCATGAGATTCATGAATGTTTCAATTGCATCCATTATCCCAAAAGGAAGAATTGTAAACTCATAGATCCTTCATATTTTTGTGAAGTCTATTTTCATAATGTCTTCCTCTCTAATCCTTAACTAATGGTACCTTTGTTGCATGTCAATCTTAAAAAAGATAGTTGCACCTTGTATTTGATAAAAAAGATCATCAACAAAAGATATGGGATACCTATTCTTAATGGCCACTTTGTTCAAAATCCTATAATCTATACATAAGCAAAGGGTTCCATATTTCTTATTCATAAATACTACTAGTATACCCCATGATGAAACACTTGGTCAAATCAACCTGTAGGCCAACATTTCCTAAAGTTAGGATTTTAACTCAACTAATTTTATTGTTGTCATTTTGTATGGGGAATTATTGAGGTTCTGATCTTGGAATGATATTGATATCAAATTTTAACTCTCTTTTTGGAGGTAAACTAGGTAACTCTTCTAGAAAAACATCTTAAAACTATTGTAGAAAGGGGTAGTCTTCAATGGTGGTTTCCTTGGCTCCTTCAATTTCATTGAATTTAACTAAGAATACTTGACATCCTTTCTTCTGAACCTTATTCAATTAAATATCTAATTTTTTTAATTAATTTAAAATCTTTCTTTACTCCTTGAATTTGGGTTTGATGCCCTAAATCAGCTAAGCATTCAACCTTTTTTTTCAAAAAAGGCAACCTTTACTTTATTCCTAGAGATCCAATTCAATCATATGATCATGCCATATTATCCTAGAAGTGTTGAATATAGATCAAATATTATGATGAATTTTGGTAACTTCACCTCTACCTAAACAAAACACCTTTCTACCTTGACCCTTGATTCATCCTTGTACTATACTGACCAAACATTTTACATGAAACCAACCTTCTTAGGTAATTTATTTAACATGTTAGGAGAGAGAAAACATTTAGTGGCTCGTATATCTATCAAAATGGAAATATGATTCCCAAATAAGGTACTTGATACTTTGATGAGAGAGTCTTGATATTCACATTGATGATTGTCAATGATTGCATAAATTCATTGATGGAAGGTTCCCTATTGTGATGTAGAGGTAGATGAATTCTTATTTTTATCTTCTATCTCCCATCGAAGATAGTCCTTAACATAATGATCTCCTATACATAAAATATCTACTAGGTTTTCCCTTCATCTCATATTGATTTCCTTCCTTAAACCTTTATTTGAAACCATTTCTTAGTTTCTTATGTCTTGAAGTATCTTTGAACCTTTCATTCTAACTATTGAACCTAATCTTGGAAATACCATTCTACATATAATTATTTTTATTGAACGTAGATTTTAGGCCATTGAATTTCTTTTTGAATTTATGAATTTGTCTTTGACCTCTACAAGTGATTTCAGCTTTTGTTCTTTCTTAACTACTTTCTCAAAGACATGATCTATGGTGGATGTTCCATGCACATCCAATTCACACCCAATATGTGGATTTAAACCCATGATGAACTTCTTGAATTGAAAGTGTTCATATTTTTGGCATTGGGGTACATATTTTAGGAGCTTTGTGAAATTTTTATAGTACTCATTTAATGATAGCTCTCCTTGTTTAAAATTTTTTAAATTTTTTGATTATGATCAAAATACAATCATAGTAGCCATCGAGACTGAAATAAGGCTACAAATTACTTCTAAGCAGTGGTTGTGGAATCAAGGCCTATCTCTAGATTTTTATTGGCCCCTCAAGTTATTGATTCACCAAAAAGTTAATAGGATCCCATAATAGTCTTGGTTACCTCAAAATAATTTCAAATTTCAAAATATTTTCCCATGTCTATAAACTAGGATTTGGTGCCATCATTGAACATTATACCATCAAACTTGGGTGGATTTAATTTATATATATCTCATGCAAGTTTTAAAGCTACTTGTACTCTTAAACTTGTTCCTTAGAATGTTATTTCTCTTTGGACCCTTCCCAACCAATTTCTTAATCCATTGGCTCTTCTCATTCATTTCCCTCATCTTTCCCATAAACTTCCCGCTCTAAGGTTGTTAATCTATCCCTTGTTTCATTCACGACTGTAAGTATTTGATCGATCTTTGTAGCTTACTCAGTTGCCAATTTATAAAGATCAAATTGAGGATTCTCATTAGAATTCCCATCAACATTTAATTTCCACATACCATTATCCTTACTTAAATATGAGAAATAATTTATTGTTAGTGGACTCATTAGGACTGAGTATTTAAACCTACACTCTAATACCACATGTACTAACCCCACTAAGATTCACTTAAAACTACATAATATTTTTTTCTTTAGAATTCTTAATGATATAATTTTCTACACTAATTAACATAAATGATTTACTATTTTAGAGTTAAATACTAATAAATACAACATGCACAAAAATATTATTAAGCCACTAGTTAATCAATGTTTTGTTTAGCTTATAAACAAAATTTCAATAGTGTAGAAGGTAAGAATCCATGTGGTAAAGCATATATATAATGATTGGTAAAACCTATACCAAATTAATACATTCTTAAGATAAAATATAATACACAACCATTGTTTTTCTTATTCACTATGAATCATGTTCAAATACACAAGG
The DNA here is from genome assembly GCA_037957365.1 of Torreya grandis. Lineage (NCBI taxonomy): Eukaryota > Viridiplantae > Streptophyta > Pinopsida > Cupressales > Taxaceae > Torreya > Torreya grandis. The sequence continues at coordinate 470,783 of JARHVA010003610.1, forward strand.
ACTATAGTAAACAATTATAATAATATTGAATGTGAAACTATTAATTTTTTTATTGAATGTTAAGTAATATATGATGATAAGTACAATAATACATCATAGTTTTATATGATAACTCAAAATAAATACAATAGCTATGAGTATACATCTAAATTGGTTGATAAGATGAAGAGATGAAAAACATAATTGAGGTATTTTTCTTCCAACCACAGATTTCCAATCCCCTGTACACCTCCCCACTAGAAGTGGCCTTTCCTTTCATGAAGGATCAAATAATGGTAATGTGGATATCAATAACTCAACCAAAATAGTGTGTAGTAAAATAACTAATACATGTAGTAGTTATAGGACAATGGAATAAAATCCTCTATCTAATATGACTTCACACACATGCATGTAAACTAGACAATACAATAGAATGACAATGTTTACACTTATAACATTACTTTGTCTGAAAATTTTCATTATAGATTTCAGAGTTAAATAAAATTGAGTCAAATACACACAAAACAATAAATTAAAATTGAGTCAAATCCACACACACCCATAATCTCTTCTATAGAGATATACCTCCTTCATGTTAACTGATGATATGTATGTGTAATAGATGGTTGCCCCCATCTTAACATAATTATCATCATATAATGTGAATAAGCGTATGATAAGGATGATGTATAAACATTTTTAATTAGATATCATTTATCTTGAAATAGTAAATAAAAAAAGCACATATCTCATAATCATTTAATATAAATGTAGTCATATTCTTAACTCATGGGAATATAACATATTCTCCAACCATGCCTTTGACTCACATGATAAAAGACTCAACAACCATATCTATTTTATATTTTTCATAGGTTAACTTCATTTTTGATTATTCAAAATTAAAGGCTTAAATAAAATTCAAGGAACTCAAACAATATTCCAATATAATTCATTTATAATAGTCCAAGTATTAGGCAAAGACATTATATAATTATTTTAACCCATAATGCACTTAATTCCAACATATAAATCCACATGCCTTATTATAAACACTATTTCTATCTTAATTTAAAAAGTATTCATTAAATTTACCACTTGAATGCTGCCTATAATTACTCTAAATGAAAAATAGGAATTAAAGTCTAAATTTCATTTAAATACTTGCATAACTAAAGCCATATGAAAACCTATAAATTTTTTATTTAACCCTTTTAAATATCATATAAAATAGTCATAATTATCACTTACATTTTGATATTCTACTTCCTCATAATATTTTAAATTAGACAAAATAATACAACTCTTAAATGTAAGTATAGTGAAGGGAAACATTTTATAACTTTACTTACAACTTCTAATTAGCTGAAAATGAATATTGACTTAAAGAAAGATGACCCTACAACCATGTATATATAACTATCTATTGTTGAAAATGAAAATAATAATAAAATATTTTGAATAAAAATTTGAATCTATACCAATATTCATAATACATTTCATAGTCTATTTTCAAAACTTAGAATGTGCTCTTAACAACACTATTTTATGGCTGGAAAAACCTTTTACAAAGAGATAAACCTACACCCATTTTTCATGTTGAAGGCTCTCATAATCAAGTTTGAAATAAAATAAACAAAACCCTTTAATTAATTTTATGCACAACCATTATATTAGGTGTACGATAGTTAAATTCATGCCTAGAAAACTATGAGATATAAGTCTAGAAGTTTATAACCCATGAAAATAAAGTTTTGGATTTATAAATCAGACTAGCACTAAATACCTATAGCCAACATCTTGGTGAAGATTCTCATGATCAAGATGTGAAATAAATGAGTATCATTACTTCATTTTTGTGAGCTATTATTATACTAAGCTAAAAAAAAATTATAATCGCACTTAGAGAACTAGGTAGACTTATACATCAACCCAAAACTAGACACCTACAGTGAAGGATATTAAGACTCTAATTCATAACAAAAATTAAGAATGTTTTATATGAAAAAACATCAACTATGGCCCAAAAAAACTAATATTATGTATTATATAACCATAAATAGTCCTATACATCTATTAAACATATAATATAATGATAATCCTTGCCTATCTTAAAAGGGAGTCAATTAATAGAAGAGTTGTTTTAGTTGTAGAAAAATATATTAAAAAAACTCTTTATCCATATTTCCATTGTCTTTATTTTTGTAACCATCTTGTCCATTATTCATATGGGATTGTGGATGGAATAAATTCCATCCCCAAGGTCATATGAATAACCTAGGGTAGTGATTATGAAAATATTATTTTAAGAGTAGATTTTAACCAAATTCAAAACCATAAATAATCATTTTTTATGACAAGAGGAATGGCCATAATTTTTTTAAGAAAAACTATCATTTTTATTATTCAATAGGCTTATATAACTTAACCAGGTTTGAGGGTTTATAATTTTACTAAAACAAACAAATAACCAGTTCATATTTACACCCAAAAATCAAATCCTAATTTATTTGATAAAGTAAATACACCACTTACTTGATTTGAGGACTAGAAGAGAAAAAATCCTATTTTAAATAATAATGCAAGTCAACCTCCTAGATACTAGAAATGGCATCAAATTCTCTTAGCTTCCATGATCTCTTATTCTCCTCCTAATTTGAATACCCAGAAGAGAAAATACCTCTTCTAAACAACAATGCAAGTCATCCTCTTGAATACTAGAAAAGGCAACTATGAACTTTCATGAACTCGTATTCTCTTCCTTCTTTTCTATCTTTCTCTCCTTCCATTTGATTCTACTTATTCCATTTTTTCCTCTGAATTTCTTCCAATTTTCCAAATAAAACTATACTTCCATAATTACATGATAATTTACACATAGAACTTATGTCATTATGCCATGTTTAAAGCTTCATGGTGGCTACATGGAGTCTCTACATGAAATTTTCCCCCAAAATGGTTCAACTCCAAAACTTAATGAGATTCAAGACCTAAATCCATTCACATTTTCCATTACAATGAAATATTTGTCTTTTGACAAAAACAAGTAATGATTAGGTCGATTGCCCCTAAGTTGGCTCACTAGAAAGTTCTTTAATTTATTTTTATCTACTTTTTAAAAACATAATAAACACAATTTCCTATGTCCCTTTTTCCTATTTGAAATATTAATGAAATATAATGGAGCGACTTATATTCCATGACCCTTAGGCCACCAAAAGGGGTTGGTAAATACTAATTATTTTTGCACATTCATTAACAAGGAGGAAATCTAATTGATATTTAAACCTTATAGTTCAAGAACCAAACCAAGAATTTATGAATTCAATAATTTATTCCTTTATTCACATACCAAAATCAAGATAACACTTAACATTACAAAGTAATAATATCATCTAAACATTTATAAGTATCAAAAAATAACTCATAATGAAATTAATTCAAGAAATAATAACTACAATGGCATGTAATTAGATAAAACATACACCAATCCACAAGATACTGCAAACACTTAACAACTTTAAAAGTAAACATTGTCGTTGTATATGCTTATGTGGTTGGATTGAGTTTGTGTTGTACCTAATATCTAAAATTTGCCTTCTCATCCCCCATGATACTATCCCTCTATTCCACTCTCTAAGGGCGAGACAATCTTGCAACTACCTCATTAAAACAAAACAATAGTTAGTCTACTCCATCACTAAAATCATGAAAGAAGTAATCATTTTAACTTATAATAGTAGCATTGTATAGCCTACATCAGACTATGCATACTAATCTCATCCATAAATGATAATTTTTTTTGAAATAAATGATTTAATTGAAATACATAACAATTAAAATATTAAATAAATGTATATGATTTCATACTATAGTGTAAATGATCACATCAACTAAACAACACATAAATTATTTATTAAGGGTGAGTTAGAATGTAGCATTATCCAAAATAATTATGACTACTATTCTAAATGAATTTACTCACTCTATTCACATTACTCAACCCCATAATACCCATGGTTATTACCCTCAAAATTATTGGTATGATGTTAATTGCAAAAAATTTCCCAAGTTAACCAAGTGTATGATGACCCAAACACCCTTTAAAATTAACTAATATTATATAGAGTTATTCTTAGAAATAAAAAATGAAAATAATTACATAAAAAATAAATAAGTACCTTAAACCAAATATGATTGAATCCAAGTCATTCTATAGATCATTTTTATCCAAAAAAATTATTTGTGCATTACCAAACCCAATACATGGCATACATATGCCACTCTCACTATGACACTCTCAATCAACCCCTTATCCAAGTGAATCCTAGATCACTTAATTGTCAATTTTTTATGGACAAGATGTTACTTGAGGCCTAATTAAAAATCAAGTATATCAAACCCAAATATGTAGAAAATTTATACACTAATTTTTTCAAACATAGTTAAACTATCCTTGTTACCCATATCTATAATCTTTTTAATTTTATTTTTTCACATGGTATTTCCCCAACATGGACATCTCATATTATTCATATTATTTTCAAATATGGATATTATGTTCAACTAGGAAACTTATGTATCATCATGATTAGGCATACTTTGGCTAAGTGTTTTGTTATAGTGATATATGATGATATATCTAAGTGGGTACAACCAAAACATATTTGGGAAAAAATTCAGGAACATTTAGGAGGAATAACCAAATAAATTATCATATATTCACTCTTGTTTCTATTATTTGAGAATCAAAGGCTAACATACATTAGATAAATTATTTTTTATATAATTTCATAAGGCATTTGATACAATGCCAAGGTACATTTTGGTTCAGAGAAGTACTTGGGTCTTTTAGATTTAGTAAGTAATTTGGTAAGAAATTTATATGTGGTAGTTTTTGGGCACATTAATACAAAAATGGACATCATAGATATCATCCATAGTACCATAGGTGTGAAAATATCACCTACATTCTTTGAGTTTTACATTGATGAATTAGAGGATTTTATCTCTAAAAATTTGGGTGGTATGAGTGGTTGTAGTCTCTTTTGGATTTGCATTTATATTTTATTATTTTTAGATTATAGTAAATTGATTTAAATTTGAATTATAGGTTATTAAAATCAACTTGATGTGATGATCAATTTTTGTAATAGAAATGGCCTTGAAGTAAAACTTTTAATGATAAAAATCACAAAAATCAATCTAACCAAGAAAGATAATTTTCACCAATGAGATGTGGGTGAGTTGGTTAAGTGGTTCAGTTTTTTTAATCCCCACTCAAGTTCAAATCTATGGAAAGGCATATGAGGCTGGTTATGGTCATGGTTTATATTCTTGGTGTCGTGAATGGCCATTGGTGGCCATTATTGGTATTCTTAGGCTGATTGTGGTCATTATTGGTATATCTAGTAAATGTGGTAAATGATCACTTGGGGATTTGGGCCCCCAATTATGTCACAAATTAGTTTTTACCTCTCGTAAAAATTTAATATCTATTAAAAAAGAAAGTATAATCTACAATCAATTTTATATAAAAATCACAATGGGTCAAGGTGATACACTCTTACACCTATTTAGGTGTGGTTGTTTTTAGACCAAATTTTATCCTTGTATATGTAATAGAATAAATACTTAGCAAAGGATTTGTACTATTGACCTCCTTGTAAAGATAATGTTTTCAACTCTAATTTCATGATATCTAGACAAAGATTCAAATTTTACATATTTTAGTTACCTACAAAATATTGTATGGATGCGAGGATTTGGGGCCTATACTTGAGATAAAATAATTCAAGCATATAGAAATATCTACATACTATCAAATAAAACTTGAGATAAAATAAAAATTTCTCATTAAATTTTTGATGCATAATTTGGGGTATGTCCTCTCTTCATATATTTAATTTTCCACATTATTACTATGTTGCAAAGGTTTCAATGCATGGTAAATTATTTATTTAGTCAAAATAGGTATATGTATTTGGCACTTCAATATTATATGAAACTAGTCAAACAAGGTTGAAAATCTTGTTAATATGCAAGAGTCATGGTTCTCCTCTAGAAATTGAATATCAATTTAGAAAAACACCTTTCTCTTGGGTTTTCTATTAATGCTCCTTAGATCACTAAACAATAAATAGAAAGAGGTATTCATGAAGAGATTAATAAATATTATTTGAAAGTTATATGGATTAATAAGAAAGAGTATTTGAAACCAAAACTTTTTCATTATTTCTAATTTATTCGTGCTTACATGAGTATCAAATTTGAGTTCCCTAGTACATGAAGAAGATGTTGCCATCTTGCTTAAATATCCATTTAGCCTAGTTTCATGTTTTATCTTATCAAATATAGATAGAATTTGACCATTACCTCCCAAAATGAGCATATATGTAATGATGTTTTGTTGACACTCTTGGACAATTTGAAAACCTAACCAAGCCTTGTGTAGGCTTAAATAATTGTAACAACTAGATTGATATTTAGGTTATTGTACTGATATTAGTTAAATTAAAGACTTAAAAACTCAGCCAAAATAAAAAAATATAACTCTGAGATCCCCATTGACATATATAACAATAAATAAATAACATTTATACTACAAGACATTCAACCCCTAACACAATGCAAGATGAAATTCAGTAACAAACATCTTATTTATTCATATAATTTCATACAATTTATAACTTTGATATACAAATAATAATAATAATCTCAACATAAAATTCTATAATACTTATATAAAATCTCTATAACTTTCATGACACATCATAATCTTTTATCATCTACTATACTCTTTATTTCATTTTGTCACCTACAACTTCAATTTAAATTTATGTATCCTTGATGTTAGGATTGACTCGATGTCTTAAATGTGAGGCCAAGACCCATATTTATATTTTTACTTGGTCCTCATTTATATCTTGTTTTATGTCAACTTGTGTGCCAACTAAATGGTTTGCTAATTTTATGTGCATATTCCCAAAATAACACTTGGTTTATTAATTATCTTTGCATATTCCTATTCCTAGGCTTGATCCTGATGCATCCATAATATCATTTATTTAGGGATTAACACATAAACTACTTCTATTTTAAGGATCATGATCTTTTTTTCTTTCCAAACTAGCATTCATCCTTCAAAAATGTATTTATTTCACCCATGTGCATCATGCAAGATCTACTACATACTCTACAAGTTCCATGTGCATAATATTTTTTTTGGAAAGGTTACCAAGTCTAGATGAGAATGTATCATTCACACTCTTACATTATTAGCCAAATTTGGTTTGTACTTATCTTAAAATCATATCCAAAATTGAGGGTCAACATTCCCCTTACTTTTCTCATTGTTTGTCTTCAAATAACTTTTGTTTCCTTTATTGTGGGTGTATATAGAAAGATTTCAAGAATTACATCATTCATATTTTCTTCAAACTCATCCCACACGATAATTGATTCTAATATGGTTTTTTAATATATCTATGTGGTCCTTTTAATCTCATAAATTTTCATAATATCATATCCACATTCCTTGTAGGCTTTGTATGTTGTGTCTACTTCTTCCTTGAATTTATTTACAGCTATGTGTATGTTATATTCTACTAATATAGCTTCAACATATAGTTATCATATTTTATCATCCACTTTAGTTCTCTACTCCTTAAATTTGGATTTATAAACCTTTTAGTCACCCATCTTCTTTTTATTTTCTGTAATATCCTTCTGATGATTCATGGTGGTATTAAAATACCTCAAACTTATAATTTTATTTTTGAAACCAAATGTCTATAATTGGTGATATATTTCCTAACATGTCAAATATATATGCCATGCCATTTTTTTCTATTGTACTTATACCAACACTTCCTTCAATGTTTTGACATATTATTCATAATCTTCCTTGGGAGGGTCCACCTTTATTTTCAACACTTTTTTTCTTCTTCTTATTTATTATTTATTCCATTCTCTTCCTCCTCTAATTGACATCGGTTTCTCTTTCTCTTCTTCTTTCATCCTCTTCAATTCATATTTTGATTGCTATGTAATATCATTTATTATGGTGATAACTAATACTATAGTGATTCCTATTTTTTTTTTCAATGATTGATTCTAGTTTTTCAAGGGTTCCATACCATTTTTATCAACTCCATCCCACAACTGTGGATTCATATTTTTAATGGTGGTTGCTAGTTATTCAATTTTTTTGACAATTCCCTCCACTACTATTATCTCTTTCTTTAATTTTTCAATATCACTTGAAAATTTATTTTCAATTCCCTTAACCTTATTATCCAATATTATATTTTGGTGTCATGATTTCACAATGAGTTTCACCAATCCTAAGATTTATTATGGAATATTCATTTTTCTCAAGTTGCAAGAAATGTCTTCAATTCCTTTTTTAGGTTTTACTTCTACACTTGTACCTTAAAATGGCACTTGAAATGTAAAATATGAGATATATGCAACCAAAAACCTTTGAAATTTATTCTCAATATCATTATTATCTTTACCACCCTTATCTTATTCCCCCTCGATAGTAAAATCAACAAACTCTTGCAAATTCATGAAATCCAAAGCCTCTTGGTGATGTGTTTCATCTCTATTTTTTGATGCACTTTATTATAATTACATCACTAAAATTCCTCTTTAGTTTATTCTATGATGGATTATAAGCATGAAACTCTAGGATGATTGCTCTTTTGTTTCTTCTTATGTGACTTATTCACAGTCTTCACCCTTCCTATTCTTGGAAATCTACACGGTATCCTGTCTAGGTTATGTTTTCTTAACAGATTTTTCACTCACCTTATTTTCATATTTTGGAATTGTATCCTTGTGTTTATTATATTTTAATTTTACTCTCAATATTTTTTCTTCTCCACCCTATCCTTATACATCATATTCAAATAGATTTCATGCAGGCACATCATTATTCTAGTGGGATTGACATATGTGGGACTTAAATAACACAACATTTAATGTTTTACTTAATTTAATACATAGTCCTATATGGGATTAAATTCAAAAATTTCATATTTTTAATCTTCATATTCATACATGCTATCATTTCCCACCATGAAAAAATACTTTTGTAGGGTGTGTCTCTTTGCTAACCTTTTCTACTTGGATGACTACCTGATTGACTCCATTAAGCCTATCCAATACCATCTCCAAGTAGTGTGCATACACTATTTAAGGGACCTTCATCCATGATATTTAATAATCATCTTGATATTTTACCTTTATTAACATGAAATTCCTCATTATATAAAATTTCAAGTACTCTTTATATGCATCCACTACTTTCTTGTATACTATGGACTTTGTAATAAATGTTAATAACACATTATTTTACTACCAAGTCATTTTATTCTTGTATGTTTCATTCATATTCCCTATGTAATGATGCATAATATTTTTTTTTATGTGCAATCACTCATCTCTTAGAACCTCAAAATTCATGCATTCTAGAAGCCCCTCTTCTTTTGACATCATCAAAACCAAGTATATTCTCCACTTGAATATAATCCCTTTTATATGAGTCTCAGTAATGACCTGATTCACCTTCTCTACTATTTTTTTTTAAATATTATAATTCAAACCTCACTATGTAATATATTGTGCCACATATAATATGCGTTTATGTATTGCGCCACTTAATTACTACAATTAGCTTTGTGTTGGTTGAACACAAAGCTAATTGAGTAATTGGTGGGGTGATGTGATGAATATTATTCTTGTATCTCTAATTTTGTAATTTCAAATTTGAATTAACTCAAATTATTTTTTATATATCCAAGAATGTATCTTTAATGTCTTCACCTTCATTCTTTAGCCCACTTACATAGCTGATTTGAGCAACTGATATTTTCATACTTCCTCCTCCAAAATATTACCAACCTTCATATGTTCAATAAAATAACCATTTTTTTAATTCATTTGGATTCATTAGATAGGGTATATTATATAATTCATAATTTATAATCCCTTTATGGGTTCTCTCACCACCACTTAATTTATATTTAATTAAGGTTGTGTTAACACTTCTTCAATTTATTCCTCATGACTCTTCTTGTGATGGTTTTAGTCTTCAATCACACATTCCCAAAATATTTGAATTTAGTTATTTTCATTCATTTAATCTATGGGAAAATTTCATTAATAGTGAATAAAATGGATCAATTCTTGACACCACCTTTTTAATTAGTGATTTTATTGTCTAACTAACATGTGGTTATTGTTACAATGATTATGTATTGTCATTGGATCCTAACTCTAATCCAGACATTGAATCTTTAATTTCATTTCTCTCCTCAAATAGTATTTTTTTTGGGTAAAATTATCTATTCACCAACCATTAATGTGTGTTAAAATTTACCCAAAAAATTAATACCCATTGCATAAACATATCATGAAATAAATTTTTTGTACTCATTCGAGGCACAAAGACAAAAAATAGAGGCACAAATGTGTTAATGCATAAATGATTACTGATTATTTTTATATAGCATAGGTATAGTCACATAATTACTTATTTAAACATAGATTTAATATTATGTAAATACTATCAAATCATTCACATAAACATTATAACTTAGTAATTAAAGTGATAAAAACTAATGAATAACAATTGATTCTTTTCTCATTAATGTTAAGAACTGCATAAATGCTTAATACATAGCATTTCAAAATTGGAAACAAGTTTGTTAAATAGTCCAACAACATAAAAACATCAACTATATCAATGGTAGAAATAATAACTATAAAAACTTATCAATTAAAATATAAATGTCATCAAAAATTTATTCTATGAAATAAGGGTGGATTTTATAGGCTAAATCCAACAGCTTAAAGTTAGAATTAATAAATATCCAAAATATTTGCAACTACTTTATATCTATTGTGGTGTGTAACTACTTTAAAATTAATACCTTGATTAACAAACCCATATATTCATGTAATGTTGTGCTAGATTCACTCAAAACCATTTATTACAACATTTTTTTATTAATGCTTGCATGCTTGAAGATTCATTCTCCACCAAATCCCTAAATTAATGATCCTTATTTAGTGATCTATAGTTTTCAAAACATTCTTTCCATTCAAATTCTTTGTGTCATACACCAATCATACTAATGCCTTATGCACATAATGAGACTTTGTCAATACTTTTGATATGAGCACTCCCAAGTTTTTTGGTACATCTATGGAACCTCATCCTCACATGCCTCTAATCCTAATTCCACTCTTATAAACTTCAAAAAAACTAATAAATCATTAATTATACTTATGTATTATGCCCTTTGGTATCTTCACATTATACTTAAAAAATGTGCACCTCCCTTTCACCCCTTAAGTCTTATAAAAAACAAGTACATTTATATAATTTGAAAAAATTGGGGGAGAACATCACCCACATTAGTTATGTTATTTTACATAATTTTTTTCTATAATCACTTGTTATATCAAAAATTTAGGTCCATCCCTATGAATCTCATCTTAAAAAATGATCCATCTAATGAGCAAAATGTGTATTACCTCTACCCTTTTGGACAATTTGGAAGATAAATCCTGGAACACTTGTGGCAAGTATTATAATTTTTTCATATTCAACTTGTTAGATAATATCTCTGGATCCTTTCAATACCTCTCAAATTATGTTCTCCTTGCCCATGGATTTTCACTGAAGAATATTAAAAAAATATTTCTCTACACTTATTCTCAATTCATTCTCATAGTTCATTCATGTCCTTAAGGATTTTATTCCTCTCAAATTTATCCTTCATATGGAAAACATGTGCTTCCAATTCATTTTGTTTCTTCTAGTCATTGATAAATTGCATGTTGATGATATTTGTTTGGTGTGTAAATATTAAGAACACATTTTGTACTAACTTTGATTTTATTTTAAAGTAAGAAAGCAATTTATTTTAGTTTTATATCTATACATCAACTTATTGTTTCACTTTAAATTTTTCATTTGTTCTACTTCTTCTACATTGAGGCTCTTATCTTTAGTTTTCAATAATCAATCAATCATTAAAATTAATTTTTCAATGTCCTTGAATCCTTCCCAATTTATCCCTTCCACACGACTTAAGTTCTCCTTGAGGATATGTGCATAGTGTTCATAAGACCTTCAACTCCATTAATGATAGATTTTGATCCATACTTATGAATTATTTCTCAACCTCATCTATATGCCTCCTCTTATTCTTAGTTTTATCATTGTTTAAAATATTTTGGTACCATACTTCACCACCCAACCTTACTAGTGCACACCCTAATTGAACTTTGGTTATATTTTTTAGGTTTATGTGTAAAATTTCCATTTTATTGTCCATAGTTTATGGATCCTCCTTCTAACACAATTTGTCAGTACTTCAAAGGTTGTATTTTCTCAATGTGTATCAAGAATAAGGGACTTTTGTGTACACATTTGAATCTATGTGATTTATTCTCCAAATGTTACCCACTAAAGTAAGTCATCATTAGATACATTATATCAACCCATTATCTTAGTATTATTTCTTTTCCAATACTCTCTTTATCAATTGGTACATACTTATCTGAGCCTAATGTTGAAGGTGCATGTAATGAGTCTCGTAGATTGTCAAATTTATTCACACCATCATCATTGTCCTTATTTTATAATATTTTAACATCATATTATTTGTGTTTTGTATCCTCTCCCAATTATTCCACTTCTATTTCCTATTATATATAATTTGGGTGAACATCCTTCTATCCATACAACCCTAGATCCTTTTGTATTTGATCTACTTTTATTTATATCTATTATTAATTTTTATATGTGATTTTATCTTCATCCCAAACATCATCATCCAATGTGATTTATTCCACAAAGGGACCTTTGGAATTTTACATCTTCCCATAATCATGTGCTACGACATCCAATGGCTTGTCCATTAGATCCTATGCCTTTGGTGCCACTTGGGTGTATATGTATTGGGGAATGGTGTAGTAGTGTCAACTTGTGTTGAATTCTTAAGTGACCAAGCTACTAATTATCTCATCCATGATGGATTAAGTTGAACTGGAGGAGAAAGTGGTGGCAATGTAGGCTTCTTTAATGGTGATGAGGATATTTTATCTTGGGTTAAAATGGCCATCTCAAATTGATTGTCACATCATCCTAATCATCTTCACCACTTATTTATTTATCAGACACTATGTAGTCTAAATATTCAACTTTGACTTATGCCTTCACCTAGGTTGCCTCTTGTTTCCCACCTTGTGATTTATTTTCCATCCTAATGGATGATGATTTATTATGCAGCTAGCCTAGATGTGTGGTATTCTTCATCTTTTTAATGAGTGGCACTCCTCCTCTACCTCTTTATCTTCAATTGGAACAACCCTAGGGTTATTACCTACATCCTCATACTATTGTAATGTGTGGATTTGGCTCTCCCCTTTATGCTTCCTAAGTTTAAGAGCATATAAAATGTAGAAAAGGTAATTTACCACTATTTCAATAAGTATGGGGTTGATTATATTCGAGTCATTATATGAATTTAATTCATCACTTGTTTCCACCTTACCATGATAATTTTACAATGCCTTAAGAAATATTATGTATTCAGTAATTTTCTTAATGTTCACCTTCTTTTGTCATTAGGAATCCTATGTATTGCACTTTCAAAATATTGTGCTAAAAATCCATATAGAAGATTGACTAATTCAACATATTTTTTGTATCTAAGTGTATATTTTAAAGATAATGAAATACCATATCATCAAAGTTGACATAGCCATCATATGCCTCTATTAGTCCTTGAAGAATGTGCCTTTTATATCCAAATAATAAATTCTAATATTGGCTAGGGAAAATGTGATTGTTGTAACTTTATCTTGGTGATGCTAATGAGGCCAAGAAATGGCATTCATATCACATAATATTATCCTAATATTCCCTTATATTTGAACATTAATATAACCATCACATATGTTTTTGTCCATAATATTACAATATCTATCCATATTTCATATATTTATTGTTATGCTTCAAAGAATATGATTTCAATATAAATAGTATGGTTTAATGATTTTGTCCTTTGGTATTACTAATGGAAAGTGGATAATGAAAATTATACTTCTTACGTGGTGTTTTATACTAGAATATATAAAGGATAAAAAATCCATTAAATTTTTTGATAGGTCGTAGCTACTATTTATGTACTTTTAGCAATTAGATGTGCACCTATATCAGTTAGTAAGATACCCATAATAATTGGTTGTGCACCTGCATAAATTTAATGTTCACCCCTTGAAATTAGTGAGATTCATTTAGTAACTACGTGAGCCACCCATATTAACAAATGGATCATCTAATCCACATGTATAAATTGGGTGCCATATGTAACAATTGTTGTGCATACATTTTTGAAGGCTTGATGGTTTTTAGAAATTAACTCCCATTATTTGATGATTCTGAAAGTCCCTCATTTTGAGGAAAAAGAGAACTCATCTTATGATTATTTCTCTTTCATTTTACCATCCATATATAGTGGTTGCAACAAATAATTTTTTTTTCTCAACTCTTCTATTATCTAGTTGTTAGTTTACTTTATTGCAATGTCTTAAACTATTTCCACTAGTTTAGCATTATTATTTAAGATTTTTGTATTATAGTAATATTCATATATTTATGGTTGTAACCTCTATATAATATTATATCTAATTAAAGAGTTATTTTATCTATTTAAGAGAGAAGTTTTAGGTTGTACACCAACTCAACAAGGGAATTAAATCTAAATATCATTTGAGTGAAGTTTTTAATTGGATTATACGGTACTTGTAGAAATTAAATATAATGATATAGTTTAATCAATAATATTTGAATTGATTTAATCATATTTTAATAAATTAGGGGATTCAAACTCCAATACAATTGAGGTAGATCCCACTCACAAGGATTCGCTGATCCGATCTCCTATCATTTAGTTTATTTCTATTGTATGTGTATTTAATTATATTTCATTCTTATATGTATATGTATCTTTCAATGTTATTAAGGTACTTAAATTTTGTTTATGTATTTCAATTTTATTTATATATTTATAATATGTTTGTGTAATTTAATTCCATGTGGGAAGATTCCAAACATAGATTAACATTTCAATTCTAGTACTTACTCTCCTATACTTTACCTTATTATAATTTACTTTCATGAAATTTACTTTCCTATCATTTATTTTCCACAAGTGTGTTTACTTTAAAAAAGTGTGCATTATCCTTCTCTATATTCCAAGTAGTTTAATGTTGCATATACAATGTAAAATCATTAGGTTGAAAATTAACTGAATGATCATATTGTTTATGTGCTAGGCGGTTACCTCATGGGGTATATACTCACATGCTATAGGATAAATCATCAATCTAACATATAACAATAGATTATATTTTCTCTACATTTTTTTTGTTGCTACCAGGGAAGGTGTCAAGTATTGAACTCTTTAAAAAATGAGAATATATTTCATATTTTCTAGATTAAATTTCCTATTTTATAGAATACATTTATTATTTTCTCAATTAAATTTCATTTCTACATAAGTAAAAATTAGAAATTAGAAGTTTACATCTTTCATCATATGGATAATTTGGGGAACCTAATACCACATATTTTGTCTCTGCATGATATAACACTATTTAAGAAAAACAAATCCACCCTGCCCCCAGCCTCCCCCCCCCCCCCCCCCCCCACCCCCAACAAAAAAAAAGTCTAACCTTGTGAAGTTGAAGCAATGATAGAAAATTTTAAGAGTTTCAATCTTAAATATTGATACAGGGTGGATGAAGAATACAAAGCTGGTTGTTATAAATAAATAAATAAATAAAAACTCTTAAGGCTATGATTAGAGAGATACATGAGAGGAATTAAAATATGTAATCCATAATTTGCATAGTATAAGCAAAGGCAAGACACATTAATGATGAAAAGTTGTTTACAAAAAATTCTCATGGAGAGACACATGTAATTATTGATAAGGGGTGGATGAAAAAATTTCTACAAAAACATCTACACTCTTTGATGAGAGAATATTGTTTGCATAAATTTCTCATCTAACATCCTTTATTCTAACAATTATAGAATTTTATGCATTTGTTGATGAAAACCAATGTGTAGCAATTGACCCTGCACTTATTATTAATGATATGCAACTTTTAACAACTACTCTTAGATATTTTAACAAATATGATCAATATGAAATAATTAATATTATCCCTATCTATGAGAAAAATTAACCCGTATCAATTGGTATATCACATGCTCCTACAAATATTGGTAAGATACACATAACAATTAAATGTCCCTATCTATGATAAAATGAACCATGTAATAATGAATTCTATAAATATGTATCTCATAAATGTTATGGGTAGTGAAAATTATTAAAAAAATAATAGATATGACACATTTTTAGGTCACTTTAGATATGACTAAATATGGATAAAATTTATTTTTAAGTGAATAATTTGATGGCTAAAAAAGAGGAAAAACATTCCTAGCTTTGGGGGATGTCTTGAAACCCTACCCATTGACCCTGCTAGGTGTTGCTACCCCAAGAACCTTGCCTTTAGATTCTAGATCCAAATAAGGAATTGGTAAGGGAGTCAAGACAATATAAAGTGATCATTTTATGATTCTTATACCACATGGATATAGATAAAACACTCTTATTATTCAACCAAAAATGTTTTAACCACTTAAAAAATATCCTTCGATATTTGAGCATGAAAGCATAGTATAGTGATTGAGAAGTGGAAGGTTCATGTTGTATGACACAAAGCATGAAGAACAGGTTCCCCAAATACATGTATAAGATGATTTTTTTTATTACCTTGATTATTACAAGAAGAATGCCGAGCATGGATATTAATATGCTTGGGTAGATGAGGAAAATATACAAAAGGAGTCATAACCTATAATTAAGACTTAGGGAAATGAAGATAGAAGCATGGAGGTTTTATTTTCAATTAAAAGTGAAAATTTTCTACCAATGTAAATAAATTTAGGTATGCCTCGTGGCCATTTATTCTTCCATTTTTATTTTTATAACTATGCTACCCATAAATACTATACATTTCATGTTTGGAAGTATACCCCACCTCCATATTATCATTGGTCAAATAATTACCAAATACCACATGCCCAATAATTTTGGTATCAAGGTCAATCATGGAAACCACCACCTTGAAATTAATAAACCACGAAAGGATGGATTTAACAAACACTTATAAACACAACATACTATATTATTTCAAATTCCTAAATAACGTAACACAACCCCCCTGTAACACCTAGTAGTATATGTCCAACCTACACATAACCTCAATAATAAAAAAAACCACCAAATTTAAAATAATGATATGATGATAATCCCATCCACTACACCCTATAGAGTTCCATCCACATAATAATAGAACGCATCTAAGGTAGTTTATGAAAACATAATAAACACTTCATTACCAATAAATGAGTCAATCCTTGAACCTTATCCATTAAAAATCAAGGTCATACATTTTTTTAAATTGTAAATTACTCTTTTCATAATTGTTTAAATCATGTAAAGAACTGACCTTAGGAAAACTTTGATTTTGTAAATAAGTTAACAAATGTTTTTTTCAATATTTTATTATTTAAATGTTATCATGTATGTATCCACATATATAGATGTAATTAAAGAGCTATGTTTGATAAATATTGGACCTAAGAAGAAATGTTTTCAAATAACCCAAGTAATTACAATGCTTGTTGGAATTATGATCAAAAACAAGGTTTTTATCAAGCACTCTAAACCACTCAACCTTGTATAAAATACACATAGATATTATATTGATCAAATAAAATACTTAATATTATCCATAAAAAACTAAAAAATGGAATAAAAAAATCTCCAAAGCCTTCAATACACCATTTATATCCTCTGAATGGTGGACAAGTCATCAATCAAAATTGAGGGGGTTATAATTTTTTAATCATAATAATAGATTCATGGAAATACCATGTAGCTTGCAGGAATTTTTTTAGATTATTATCATTGATTAATTCACCATAGCTAATTAGTATTAATTTTTTTGAGTTCTATAATTCAACATTAGAATTTTATTATTTTTTGTTACACCCATGAAATTTATTATGGGTTCTTTGTTATTCTTCCTCCTTATATTTTATGAGGTTGATCGAGATATATCATTGGATATATAATAACCCTTGTAATTTTATTTACATTATCTGAATAAATATTATCATTCATGCTTTACATTTGGTTTTAGAGCAAGATTTTTTTAGAGAAATAACAAGAGGTGGATCTTCGAGGCAACTTCATATTGTAACCAGAGGAAAGAATTAAGAATCCCATGCTCTCATTCTCTAAGATATAATTTACTAGAGCTTATCCCACAACAATTACTCAAATTTTTTAATTTTTTTATTGTTGTGTTCTAAATTTCAATCATTCTTTCACAATATTTCTCTTGTTTGAATGATTTTTATGGAATTTTTTGCATGTTTTTGAGAGTTTTAGGATGCACAATTTCCAAAACCTAAAGTTGATGGTATAGGGGAACATATGCATAAATATTTAGTCACATTAAATTAAAAAAACCATTTTAGATTAGGTTATACAACCCTTTGGATATAAAACCTATAAAGTATTTTTTTATAGCTATATGCCACAATATGGTTTTTGGTCATAAAATTTCATACAGGTCAAAATTTTGAAATATGAGACCATAAAGTGGTAAAAAACTACTCCAAATTATACCTAATACTAGGTTATACACCATATAAATAGGTCACATAATGTTTTAGATGACTTAAGTGGGAAACTTACAATTTGTGTAGTCAATCTACACAGTCATACAATTTTTGTCTTATTGGAGGTTGTAATTTATGAAAATTGGAAATTTGATTATTAGAAGAGACTAAAAATTGTCTAATATTTTATGTGAATTTGAGATTTATAGTTTTACATGAGGTTTTATGGTCATTTGGGAGATTCTTCTCATCCTATTTTGAATGTATGGTTTGCAGTTTTTTGAGCATTTAAATACAAGTTTTATCATTTATCAAATTTAATTAATGCTTAGGTGGGTTGGTAAGGAGTATTTTTTATAAAGAGGAGGTTATAGGTTAAAATACTCCCAAAATGTATTTTTAAAGAATTTTTTTTAAACAAACCCCCAAATTTAACAATTTCTTTAAAATTAGCTACAACTAACTAAATTTAGAGGTAAAACTCATTAAAAAATTCTAAAAGAGGCCAAAGAGTCCAGTTATTTTAAAAAATGGGATGTATATTATTTTTCAAAATGGATTTATAATTTTACATATATATTAATTATTTATTTACAACACATTGTAATATTTCATTTTATTGGCAAATAGAAGCAACATAAAACAAAATAGTGCATTATGCATAATCGTAGTGTTTGGTCAAAGCTATGTCTTTGACTAATGTTTATGGGTAAATATGTCATGATTGAGTTAATGTATAAATATCATAATATATCTATAATAATTACATTTGGGCATCATCCTTAGAAAACATCAGGGAGAAATAAGGTTAAACATCCACTAAGCCATCCCTCTATTTTACTAGTTCAATTCAATCGAAAGGCATAAATCTTGATAAGTGGAAATTACAAGTATATAGAGAAGTTAAACCAATGTATGAAAAATTACATATAACTAGGTGTTAATAATTGGATGAACCCCTTTTAGTAATTTCTAAGTACCATGCATCATTTTATTTCACACACATTTATGCTTCTTTCATGTACCAATGGGTATAGAGGAAGGGTGCATATAAATAAAAGTTTGGTATATTAGATAGAAAGTATATATAAAGGGATATCTTGATACCTAGAGTGATAAGGAACCAATCCATTAACTTTGGTTAGATTCTACATAATGGCTAAAAATGACCCAAAATTCCTTCTTCTAGACTCACAACTTTTACGCAGTACTAACTATGTTTCTTGGAAAACAAAAATTAGGACACATTTTGAATTTGAATACATTTAGCCTATTGTCAATAACACACTCACCCAACATGCCACTGACTTTTATCAACAACATAAGCTTGATAAAGCAAACTAGAAGGCCAAATAAATAATAACGTTTAAGATTTTAGATGAGATACAACCTCATATGCATGAGGCCAAAATAGCTAAATATGTTTGGGATAATCTCCAAATAGTCTATGAGGTGAAAAATGAAGAAACCATTCTTCATTATTAGAGTCAACTTCATTCACTGCAACTGAAGTCTAGTGAAAATTGAAAGCATTTTTATGACATGTGATAATCCTAAGTGCTTCATTCCAAGCATTGGGTGAAATATTGTTAGATGCATCCATTGCACCTATTATCCTGAGAGCACTACCATGCTCCAATATCATATTCATGATGACTTTGAATTTCATAGTTGGTAAACATGTTGCAATAGGAAGAGTCTATGCATATAGAAGAAGAGGAATCAAAAGAACATGCTATTTCCTCTAATTAGTAGAAAGGTAAAAAAAAAATCAAGTTTTCTAAACCAAAGTAAGGTCATCAACATAATGCATATGGGAATAAATAATATAAATTCTACCTTATATGTGAAATAAAAGGCCATGACCATAAGTATTATTGTTATAACTCATTTACACATGGATATTCAACCAATAAGAAGACAAATAACCAAAAATCATCTCATCCACACAAAGGACAAGGAAAACAAAAAGGTCATTAGAAGAAGAAATCCAATCAACAAGGCAACATTATCGAACATGAAGAAATCCCTTCAGATGTAGACTTAGTATATACTATACACTCTCATGAGGAATCAACATCATAAAGTTTTATCTGGTATGTTGACTCAGGTGCCACTCAACACATGACTGGAAGGCAATATTGGATATAAAATATGAATGAGACTTCTCATAAAAATAATGTCTCTTTGGGTGATGATTTATCCTACCATGTTCAAGGTATTGGGAACATATCTTTACAACTTGGACATAGTACTTGTAAAATATCATATGTTGTGTATGATCTAAGACTCACAAATAATATTATATCAGTTAGTTAGATACTTGATCACAACCTCAAGGTTGAATTTGAATGCAAAGGTGGAAACATATGTGTTTGATTAGAGATAATTAAAAACTCTCAATTTTTTTTTCATGAGCCTTAGGAGTTGGGAAATTGTTCCAACTTGACTTTGTGTAAAAAAACCATCAAATACTTATGGTAAAAGATACAAACTCAACATAATTATGGAATAGAAGATTTGGCCACATTAGTTTTTGATATATCAACACACTCCACCCTTAAAACATGGTAAGAGGATTACCTCCTCTCAAAAAGGGTACAGACAAATGCCAAAATTGCTTATCAAGAAAATAGCATAGTGCTCCATTTTAGAAAAGTACATATTAGGCCCATGGAAAAATTATTTTGGTGCATATCAATCTATGCAAATTGATGTCACCTATGTTGGGTTTAAGTACTCAATGATTTTTGTTGATGATTTTTACATAAAAATGTCGGTTTAATATCTAAATAGAAATATCTAATACTTTGAAACTTTCAAAAAATTAAAAGTTGTTGAAATAAAGATTGATCAAAATATCAAAACCCTTTGCTCAGATCATGGGGAGAATTCACCAATAATGAATTTAAAGTGTTTTTATAATAAAATGACATTCATTCTCAAATTTTACCTCCACATAAACCACAAAAAAATGTTGTTACTAAACTGAAGAATCATACTATCATGGAAATGGTGTGATGTATGTTAAATGATTTAGGTTTTATAAAGGAATTTTATGTAGAAATAGTCAAAACTATAGTCTATCTACTCAACAAATTTCCGACTATATCTCTTAATGGGGTAACACCATAGGAATCATGGTTAGGTCACAAGCCATATATATCACATATTCAAGTCTTTGGATGTAAATCAAGTATGCATATTCCCAAAGTAGAGAGGGAAAAACTTGATATAAAAGAAGAAAAGTATGTCTTCTTAGGGTACAATGAAGAAGCACTTGTCTATAGATTAATGGATTAAAATATAAATAAAACATACACAAGTAGGGATGATGAGTTTTTTGAGACGACAAAAGTAGAATATTATTATACAATCTCACTTGGTACACTAATCATTCCCATAGAGAATGCAGAAGATGGAAATCCACTAGATGAAGATAGTGTTGGGAATAATTGTGCATATACATAACCCATAGGTACTACTTAGTGTATTCTTAAATGGTATACAAGTACATTAATGGATGCTAAAATGTATAAATTTATAGACACATCAAATACTAGACCAAGGACTCACAACATGACTTGAAATGAGGTCAATTTGGCCCTCATGAGCATAATTACAAAATTAGAATATCCCTCTATAGTTCAATAATTCCTAGAGTATAAACCTTGTAAAGATGTTATGGATTTAGAATTTAAATCATTGATGAAACACAAAACATGATAGCTTGAAGATACTCCAATAAGGAAAAAGTTAATAAACTATAAATGGGTATTTAAAACTAAATAAAAATCCAATGTTAGTATTGACAAGAACAAAGATCGACTCATAGTAAAGGGATATGCAAAAAAGGAAGGCATGGATTATGAGGAAACATTTTCTATTATAGGCAAGATCAAGACTATCAAAATGATATTTACTTTGGATGCACAATTTGGATGGAGTATCTACCAAATGGATGTAAAAAGTGCCTTTCTAAATGGATATCTACAAGAAGTCTACATGACACAACCAAAAGGGTTTGTCACTCCTAGTAATGAAGGAGAAGTATGTAAACTCATCAAATCTCTATACGATTTTAAATAGGCTCTGTGAGCCTGGTACATAAAAATCAATGAACATTTCATTCAACATGGATTCCAAAAGAGTATCTATGATCCAAACATCCAACTTAAATAACAAAGGGGAGAGATGTGATTGTTGTAGTATATGTTGATGATCTAGTGATCACTGATAGTTCAGTGAAGATGATTGATGTAACTAAGAAATATCTTATTTAATCACTCGACATGATAGATCTCAATATTCAACACTATTATCTTCAATTAGAAGTATGTTAAAAAGAATGCCACATATTTATGTCCCAAAAGAAATATGTTAAGACAACACTCAATAAAATTTGGATGATGGATAGTAATCCAATTGCTACACTTATGTAGACTAAGCTTCAATTGTTTCCTACAAATCCATCACTATAAGTAAATACAACTCTCTATCAATATTTGATTAGGAGTCTTATTTACTTAACATATATTAGGCTAGACATCATGTATGTAGTTATCTATCTTTCAAAGTTCATACAATATCCGAAGGTGTCTCACTAGAAATCAACAAGGGAATAATGGATTTTGACTTGGGGTATAAGAAGAATGATAATTTATTCTTGACATGATATTTAGACTTAGATCATGTAAGAAATATTGATGACAAAAAATCCACTTTTAGATATGTGTTATTTTTGGGATCTGGTCCTATATCCTAGGGGAGAAAGAAACTAAACTTTATTTCTTGATCTTCCATTGAAGTATAATATCATGCTATAAGAAGAGCTATCTGCAAAGTGATATGGTTATGTTGCATACTGGAATGATTGAGAGTACCATAAAAGACATCTACCATCCTATATTATGATAATGAGGGTGTTCTCAAACTTGTTCACAATCTAATATTTCATGAACGCACAAAGCACATTGAGGTGCAAGTCCATTTCATATGAGAACATGTATAGTAACACAACATATAGTTCCATTATTTCCCAACATAATAACAATGTGCATATGTCTTCACCAAGTCATTTTCATGTGACAAATTTGAGGCATTTAGAGAAATTTTCTCATGTTCACTTCACACTATACTAAATTAAGGGGGATAATGTTAGATTATTATTGGTGATTAATTCACCATAGCTAATTAATATTTATTTGTTAAAGTCATATAAGTCGACATTACAATTTTATTATTATTTGTTACACTTGAGAACTCTATTATAGGTTCTTTGTTATTCTTCTTCCCTATATTTTAAGAGGTTATTTAGGCTATATTTTTGGATATATAATAACAC
Organism: Torreya grandis; assembly: GCA_037957365.1. Taxonomy (NCBI): domain Eukaryota; kingdom Viridiplantae; phylum Streptophyta; class Pinopsida; order Cupressales; family Taxaceae; genus Torreya; species Torreya grandis. Next base: position 494,902 of record JARHVA010003610.1, read on the forward strand.
TTGTAATTTATTTACATTAGCTAAATAAATATTATTATTCATGATCTACAACATTAATATTTGTGAGACCTTGGATTGCTACCAGATTTCTATAGAAGTAATCATTTCAAGCTATTTTAGTAATTTTTATGAACCTATGTTATTGCCTTTATTATCCATTCCACTACAAATCATTTTCTTTCATCCACTTATATATATTTAAAACATCTCACTATTATACTAGTTTATAAACCCACCATAATTTTTTATCCATTCTAGTGCATGATGTATACATGTTTTATGTGTTTATTGTTATGACTGAAAACTTCCACTAAAATGATTTATAATGTTGGTCATTTGGCATTACTAATATTTTGATTTTATTATAATAAGTTTCTAACCTATATCAACTATTTTAGGTCATCCTATAGAAATTATTTTAGGTCACCCTATAACAACTGTTATAGGTTACCCTATAAAATTATTGTAGGTCACCATGTATCACATGTTTCAAGTTATATGTAGAAACTATTATAGCTTACTAAAAACTATTATAGACATTTTTTTTTTTGCATATTAAGATGAGGTGAAGTAAAAAATATAATAATATCTAGTTGTAATAAATAATGTCTATACAATTTTTAGATCAAATAACATGGTCATTTCAAGATTAAAAAAATACTCAAAATTTAGTGTTGTGACCACCCACCAAGCCTCATTAGAGATAAAACCACCCCTATGGATGGAAATCATGAGAAATGACCACTTTAATATTCAAAAAATTCTAATTATTGATCAAAGGCTAAATTTACATAACATATACATAGTCATATTCACTTGTGTACATAACATATATGCACTAAATCAATCTATCTATAATTTTATCCAACAAGTTAATTGTCTTCATTGTAATATCATCCTAGATACAAGATCTTTGAATCCTATTGGGGATGTTATTAATTTACACTAGCATATCACATCAATTTTTTCTTGAGAATATTATAATACAAGAGTAATCTATTACCATGATAACTAATATTATTTTAAAACCTTCCTTAATGATCTATTTATATTAAAACCAGTTGGATCCTTAATGAAATTATAAATTAACATCACCCAATAAACTTTAGATAAACTAACCTGATGTATATATAATTATAAAAATTATTTCACACCTCAACAACAAAAAAAAATGTAGGATTTCCCTTGAGCATGCTTGTAAGACTCCTTACAAATATTGTCAAAATTATAACATTAATAATTGTCTTATAATGTTAATTTTTTTAGAATAATGCATGTCAGGAAGATTTTTAGGTATTTTAAGACATCCTTATGCTAATACATGCTACCTAAGGATAGGGTTGGATAAATTCCTTTCCATATCCTCACTTATGCCCTTGATAAATCACCATGAGTTTTCTTTGACCAAATGGATGGACAGTTGAACTATGCCATACACTACATTATAAAAAAATTGACATAAATTCAACTAAATGGAAACTATGAATGAATTCCTTGTGGTTATATATGTTATTAATAATTTTTTTCCATTATATATGACATGTTATTATACATAATGATTATCCAACCATATGGTATTTCATACACAAACTAAATATTAATGGTTCCAATAATATATGTTGTTATTACTTTAGGAATTTAATATTACCATCTTAGATAAACCTGAAATAGATATTATAATTGCTTATCATTATTTACAACTAACATCTAATTAAAAAAGTATATAAGTGGATGGTGAATATCTATTTTTAATTCCTATGCTAACTTCTAGGTTTGTTAAAAACTTGGATGCAGGAAAGTCTTCCAAAGCTTTCTATTTGCATAAATATAAAGAAAATACAAACTTTAGTATGATATATATTTGTGTTTGGGGAAACCCACATGATCTAATGAACTCTTTCACAAAAATTCATATCAAATAAAGGTCATTAAATGACTAATAATCCTATGGTATGATGGGTTCACCAGAAAAAGAGATTTCCACTATAAGACTAGACATTACTTTATGTTTTCATGCAAGAAGATCACCAAACTAATCTTTAGAAAATATGGTTTCAAGTTGAATAGATGTTGGATAATGATTTTATAACCAGGGAAGAAGTCATGTAGACACTCAAGTATCAAGTTGATTCATAGGTTGTATTGGTTATGGTACAACCTCTTTCTAACATTTTATCATGTCATCATTTATCAAAAGGTCAAAAAATTAAACAAAAAAATAGCAATGAAAACCCTCAAGCATTGCTAATAGACTTGTCTATAAAATCACCTTGCTAGTTGAGAAACTACTAGATAAATATCTTAGATTTGAAAACCAGCTTGGTGGTTGATTAAGAGCAACACCAAAAAAAAATATTATGCCATGTATTTTTCATTTGTAGTTATCTCCCATTTGTTTCAAATATAATTTCTATATTTTCAGACGTATATTGTCTTTGAATATTTATTACAAGGCTATATGTTAACATGTCATTATTATGTATCATTCCTAAAACATTTAAATAAACACTACCATCATTGCATATGATTAAGACAACCTAGTTTTCAAGGATTTTGTGTTCTATTTTCTTCATTTTTATATCTTATTTTTCTACCTAACCTACTACATATGTATCCTATCTATTATAGGATTGAATATCCATGCTCTACCTAATTTAATGTGATCTTACACTTAACATATTAGATATAAGTTTTGAATTTACACCTATATCCACTATTGCTCTATTTTAATTTTGTATCCACTCTTACATTTTTGGTCTTGTAACCACTACCATTAAATTCTAGTAGTTGTTGTTGCCTTGACATGTTCATCTTGCCTACTTAGTGTTTTCTCTTTTCTCAAATTTCTAATCCTTTCAAAAAAATGATTGTATTTATTCAATAATTGGGTTATACACAATGGGGATGTTCAATTAATTTCCACATGATTCACAAAATTAATATCATAATTTATAGAATTTTTCTCTCACATACTCTTATAGCCTTATTTTCAGCTTTAAGACATCCTCCATTATTAATCTATAACATTATTTTACAATACTTATTACTAATCCTAGGTGTCATAGACTTTTATATTTTTGTAATAAATAAATAATCATCTATAGGAATAAGAAGAGTCACCTTAAAATATGGAATGAATATCCATTAATTGGATTTATATATTGTAATGTTTTTTTTTTTTCAAATTGACTCATGAATGAAATTTTGACTTGCACTAAATATTGATTATTTTCATTCCATTTACTAGTTGGCCTGACATTGGTATCAAATCCCAATATTTAATTTTCATCTATTCATTATTTTTTTAATTCCTTCTCATTTCTAGTTGTACAGCCTAAACAAACTTGTTTCAATTTAGTTTTTTTGTCTTTGAATATTTATAGAATATTTTTTACTATCAAAGGCATGTATGTAGTTATAAATTAGATTTAATAGTATTGACAAAGTTTTTTTAATATTGTGTTCCATTTTAAATGTTCTTTGTTAGTTTATGAGGGTATTTTGATTGTTAAACTACATTTTTACCTATAATAAGATGTTTAGAAAAGTGTGGTGCTATTGTGGCACATTTATTTCAATTAATGAAATATTTTCTAATGTATTTTTATTTCATGGATCTCATATCTACTGAGTGGCTATTTGGTTTGGCATATTCCTTGATTAAAGTTGCATATAATCCACTACAAAAATGTTTGTCCTTAGAGAATGGATTTTTGATTTTTTTTTTGGTTGTTTCCCTAATAAAAGTCATCTTAACTATTGTTTCATACCTTTTAATTGTATGTTATATATGTTCTTTAGGTTTTTAGAGTTGCTACATGGCATTTAAAATACCTATGTTATTGCATTAAAGTCAAAAGTGTTGTTTCAAAGAATAATGTGGCCTCAAAGAAGATTGAAACCCATCTACATTAACAAGATAAGTTTGATTGATATTTTTTATGTTTTTTAGTTTTCAAAGCATACATGGAGGTTTGCATATTTTAATTTTTTTTTTAAATTTTTGAGAAAGCATTCAATTTTCAATTTGGAGGATAATCCCATTTAAGGGATTTTTTTTTTACTTATCAAATAAAAATAAGCCAAATAGCAAAAAAAAAACATTTTCATATTTTCAATATAAGATTTTTTTAAAAAATAAATCAAATTGATCAAAAAAATAATAAAAAATCAATGTTTAATATCAACAATGCCTCTGGTTCATGTTTATGAGTAAATTTGTCATGATTGAACTAGTACACTTATATATTAACATATCTATAATAACAAGGTTTGTGGCTTAGTCCCTATAAAGTTTCAAGGATTAATAATATTTTTTTTCATTTTATTATACCTTTGTTAACCATTTAAAATTATTGCTATATGTAAATCCAAAAAATGATGAGTAATTCAAGTATATAGGGTTATCATGCTCACATACAATGACTTATCTTTAATAGGGTTTCATATAAAGAGAAAATTGTTTTCATATACTACTTAGGTACCACATAACATTTTAATTTCATGTGATTTAATGTGTAATCACCTAAAAGTGGTAATTGGATACTAAGAGTGTTGTTTGAGTTAACCTATCTATAAGCTAGCCATAGACCTATTATAGAGCCTTACACTTACATTTCCAATCATTCAATAGACCTCAGTCACCTACAACCTATCAAGACTCAGTCCCATAACTATCATCCATTACTCCAATCCAAATTTATTAGTAGTCTATAGAAATGACATTACCACCAAATTTGGGACACTATAACCACATGGCACTAGGGTCCCCAACTTGGTGATATTGTCATTAACCCCAGATCTACCCAAAAGATCATTTTTCAAATGTGTGCCCTTCCTAAGGTTGGCCTAAGCTCATTTTATTATCTATAAAAGAAAAAAAACCTTATAAATATAAGTCTAATCCACATTTATTCACTAGATGGAATATAGATGCAAAAGCTATTCAAACCAAAGACAAAGTTTTGCAAAATAAGGTGATTTATCCCTATTCTACCCTAATTTATGCATACTATAATCTATATCAGCTCTAAGTCTAGTTTTCAAGAATTTAAAATATCAAGCACATTCAAGGCATCTAAGACCACTCTTATTCTAGCATTTATTTACATATATATCAAGCACTAGGTAGGAGAAATACATCGGACTTGATCTCTCCTTAGAGTATTGGTATTTAGGAAACTATCTACATAGTGGGGTGTTGAGGATGTTGAGTCCCTCCTACTAACACACACTAAATTATTTCTCATATCATACTTGCAAAGAGAATTAGGGTTTTTATATCAAATCAAGCTTTCCAATTATATAGGCTTCGGTCATGTAGGAACAAAACATATAAATGCAAGCAAAAGAGATTCTAAAAACTAAGAATAGTCCCATAAAGATGACATTAATACCATATTTTGGACACTACACACAAATGACATTACTATCCAAATTGGGTGCTACTGTCTAGTGAATAGTCAAATATTAGAATCATGTTGGTGGCATGGACTACTACTAAGATCTCAAAATTTAAAACCTAGATCATCCATGATAGATAATTTTTAACTAAGTTTCTATTTATCCCTATTTGTTATTATTTATAAAAATTCAAAAAAGGTCAAAATCATAGCAAATTAGTAACTTAATATTTTAAATTTATTTAATTAATTTATACATATCATCCCCTTCAATCAAACATAGGTAATTACACTTGTAAAACCCTAAAATATTAAATCATTTGGTGAACCTGTCTTACTTCAAATATTGCACTAAACCCTATCTTGCATTAATTCCTATTTTTATGTAATAAATTCAAGGATGCATGATTATGATTTTTTGATTTTATTTAGATAAACTAGCTAATAAAAATCAATTTTACATTAGGGTTTTGATTTATTTTACATCTAATTTAAATTATTGTAAAGAAACCCTAGATTTCAAAACCCTAACCCTAGATTCTCTTAGGGTTTTATCCTTTTACTTATATTTTCATTAGCTAATTTTAATTTATTCAAAATTCATATATTCTATTGTAGAATATCTATTTTAGTTTATTTGCTATATGCCATCTAAAAAATCTATCTCTCTTCTCTTAATAAGAAGTGCTAGACTAGGTGGTAATCCTATAGAGCATATTTAGATTCCAACCATTCAAATCTATAACAATGACAAATAAACTATTACAAATCTAGCTATGAATCCTTCACATGCTAATTATGTGGAATTTAATGACAATGCATTTTAGGATGAACAATACAACTAAGAACAAGATCGGGTCCATATTGAGTATCAAGAAACATTACCTCCACTTAATAATAATGATATAGTTGTGAAAAAACATGAGGTATTATAGGGTTTCATGGATATAATTTAGGAATATCCCCATCATAACACACAAATTTTATAGGACATATTAAAAATCAAGAATAATAAAAATGGTCAATCTTCAACACCTCTAGTTAACTATGTTGTTACACCTTTAGTGGGGTCTACTTAACCAACTCAGATAACACAACCTAAGCTTGTTATTTGACCATCAATGATAAATAATCCATTTGTGGCTAGTTCTTCTCCTCTCGATGTATAATATATTATGAACCATGTTCTTTATCTACAATCTAAGGTGTTACATCTTGAAAAAGGAGTAGCTAAGCCATCACATGTCTTAGATTATAACATTCTATTGCATACATCATTGGCACATCACATTAGGGAAACTCTTTTCCATATAATTTAATAAAACCCAAGCTCACATTATATGATGGCAAGGGTGACCTAGAGAATCACCTCATAGCCTTTCATACAACATGTGTGGACTATGTGTCCAATAATTGGCTTCTTATGAAGATATTTAAATGCAATCTCAAGGATTATGCCCTAAAATGGTTCTATGATTTTACAAACCAATATATTATGAAATTCAATCCTTTATTAGATATAATCATAACACACTTCTAATCAACATAAGTGATAAGATATCATATGCACAAGTGGCACAATTAAAGCAATAGGCAAATGAGCCCATAGCCAATTATGTCTTATGACACAAGACAATATTGTCAAAATTGAATAGCCCCATGTAAAACAAATAGCTTCAATATATATTCAAATAGAGTTTATTACCAACACTTCATGAAACAATATTATTCAATAAGTTTCCCAAATTTACAAATATATGCCATATAGTTAAGGAAAGATAGGTTAAGCTCTTATTAATGGGCAAACTCAAATATAAAAATGGATCAGATTAAACTATCAAGTGTACAAACAAACCTCCATATAAGGTTAGGGCCATAGAAAATAAAAGTGATAAAAAGGCCATAGTCAACACAACTTCTGAGCCTTCTCCTAGATTGGTTTTATTAGTTCCTTAGTGCAGAGTCTTCACTAATTTATCAGTGTCACCAAGACGAGTTATAAAATAACTATTGGAATGCAATGTCATATCTCTCCCTACCATTAAATAGGTTGATATGATATGGCCTCTTCTAAAAATTTATGATTCAAATGAATTATATGAATATCATAGGGTACCAAGCCACATGACAAACAAATGCATTAGCCAAAAGCATAAAATATAATATCTCATTGATGGTAACATTATTTATGTGGGCACACCCATAGAGGAACCAAAACAACAAACAAAGGTAAATGAACTTGAGATATTTTTAGATCATTTCCCTAAGCATACAAATAGTGAGGAAGGGGGCACATTAGGTGTTTATTATATATACTAGGTTCATCCACCACTAGCTTCTTATCACATAGTTATAGATGAGACACAACCCTGTATCAAACTATAGTTCCACCTAGACCAATTATCACATTTTTAGTGTAGGATAACATGGACAATGGCATATATTTACATGCACTCTTCATATGATTATATATAGACCACCATCCTATTCACAATATCATGGTTGACAATGGGTCCAACATAAGTATGTACACCATTACACTCTTATAACACTTGGTCTACAAAGAGAAAGATATATTCCCCACTGATATAGTCATTAATGGTTTGAATGTACACATTTAGAGCTCCATTAGGGAGATAGTGATTCCATTATAGGTTAGACCAACACACATAAACACTCAATTTCTAGTAGTACTTAGTACAGGTGTATTCAACATATGATTGGGTAGACCATGGCTACAATAGTTCTAAGACATCCCATCTATAGTAAACTAATGGATCAATTATATACATGATAACTAGGTGGTTAAGATTGAGGGTGTCCTATATGAGTATCCTCTTCCCATCCCATAGGTAGTGTTTCAAACTATTTTCACTTTTCACATTCAAAAGGAAATGAGAAACTAAAAGAAATGGTCTAGGGATAGATGTTACCTGGTTGAGGTCTGCACACCGTAATCTAGACTTTGTGAGAACTCCTCTTTGGTTGTGGAGGATGACACCTACAGAAGAAAGAGACTTGAACAAGGAAATTGTTAGATGGCTAGAGAGTGGACTGCCAAGTGAAAGCTTGGTCCTAGAAGTGCAAAGACTTCTTAAAGGATGACAACCCACTGATTATTAAAATAATGTCTGATAAAAAGCAGAATGATAAAAGACTAAAATGATTAAAGACTGAAATAGAAATAGAAGCAAATGCTTACCTAAATGTTGCTGTCGATCTGGTCACAGTCGCTGATGTCAGTTAGGTTGCCAGCATCAGTTGTAAAGTCTGCCAACGTCGGTTAGTCTATCGACGTCGGTGAAGGCAGTGGTCTCTATGGCTGGTGTCGGTCAGGGCAGTGGTCTGAGATGGGGTCTGGGTGAGTTTTTGGACTGTAGATAGGTCTGAGAAGGAGTTTTGGGCCTTATTAATGGTCTGTGCAAGGGTTTGGGCAGAGTTGCAGGGATAATGGATAGAGTGTATGTTCTAAAAAGGGGGATAGAGGTGGTAAGGATATGGGAAGGCCTCTCAGCCTTTTTGGGAGGGATTCAAGTCTGGTCTAGCTGATAGTCTGGTCTGGGGGGTGATATTACTTGGAAGTAATAACTGAAAACATAATGAAAACACAGGCAAAATACTTACTTGTGGCTTGCAGAAGGAGTGCTACTGGTGCTTGTACCTATTGTTGATGTAGAAGACTGATGTAGAGTCCCTGTTGTTGCTATAGCTAGTATAAAAGCCCTGTGAGAGAGAGAGTGAGAGGTCTGGTGGATTGAAGACTGGAAGATTGGCTAATTGTTGAAGGTTGAAAGGTGGATGATTGAAGGTTGAAGGAGCAGATTGAAAGAGTGGATGTAAAGATTGGAAAACTAGATCCTGCATTTAGGTCAAGAACGTAGTCTTGAGGGCAACCAACATCGGCAAAACCACCGATGTTGGCCGAATATTGACTGATGTCAGTGGATAGAAGGTGGGAAGAAAGGCTAAAAATAGCCTTCTGTCCATTTTCCCAACTGCCAGGTCAGCGGGTTGGGGTAAGAAATGGTCGAAGGCGGGTTAAAATGGATGAGAGGATAGGAATAGGTCATGAATGGGGTTTAGGCATTTAAGACTTGGCATGGGGTAGTGGAGAGAATCTAAGGAAAGGCATCCTAGGGTGGTGAGGTGTCAAGAGTGAGATGGCAAGGGGAGAGAATTATTAATTTAAAATAAGATAATTATTTTAAATTAATAAGACATAGGTTAGGAGTGGTTAAGTGGACCAAGGGGACTAAGGGGGGAGGACAACCAAGGGAGTAGACATGATTTTAGTGTCTACATTTGCCCCTTTTTGTCTTGTTGGTTGTTCTGGATGAACTGCAAGACAAAAATAGGAGTTGGTTGGCCTAGGTATGGGACGAGGTCTTTTCATCTTGTTGGTTGTTCTGGTGAACTGCAAGACAAAAATGAGAGAGTTGATTGCCCTGATTATGGGATGAGGTATTCCCCCTCAAAGTAGGAGTCGAGGGAAGGGAGCTTGGAATCGGGTGCTGATTTGATAGAGAGTAGATGAGGATGGTGAAGGTTGAGGTGAATGATGTAAAAGTTGAGATTGCATGCATACCACTTCATGAGATGGTCAAGTTAAATTATCATAGGTCGAGGGTTGAGGAGTGCCAAAATTGAAATAACTGGGCCTCAGCATTTGGTCGTAGCTGATCGGGTTATTCAATCTAAGCTGTAGTTCCAATGGTCATCGTGTTCCAAGTATCTCGGGCTCAAGAAGTGCTCTTGGAAACACGAAAATGGCACAAGTAGTGGGGATCAATCAGCTTGCAATCCTATACTTGTGAGGGTCGAAATGTGGGTTGCAGACAATTTGGCTAACCATTCGTGAGGTAGCATACATGCAAAAAACAACCAAGGCAACGTTGTCTTGGAAGTGGTCAAGATCAAAGGACATAGTCATGATCTCCAAGGTCATTGGTCGAGGCGGATCGAGATAGATAGCTAGTCAAATGAATGGATGGATGAAAGAATGTGGCTGAGCTAACCTCAGAAGACCCTATGTCAACTGAGTGCTGCCTACATAGCCCCTGTGTGAAGGGCCTCCGGCCAATGTAGTTCTCCCTAAAAGGGAGGAAGGGTCAAAGTGGTCGGTGATTGGTTGTGGTCATGGTCAAGGTCATGGTCAAAGGGTAAAAGGGTTTGTCCATCAGGGAGATGAACAAACAAGGGTGGTCGAGCTAACCCTAGAGGACGTCATGTCATCTGAGTGCTGCCTACATAGCCCTGGTCGTTAGGGCCTCAGACCAATGTAGTTCAGAATGAAGAGTCAAAATGGTCGATGATTGATTTTGGTCATGATTAAAAATGAGGAGGGTAAGATGATGTTGCAGCCTTTTCCATAGTGTGTGATGGTGTATTCTGCAACATTGGTCGAGTGGTCTTTCATCCCTAGCAATTTTCCATATTTGTGATGGATGTATGCTAAAAATGAAGTGAGTCTATTTATGCTTCAACAAGTAATGGTTTATGCTTGGCATAAATTGTGTCTGGTTGATAGTTTCCATGTGTATTATTGTCCATAGAAACTATGTGAAATGGACTGGGTCATGTCGGTGGTCTGAAAATGTTGGGTTTTGATTTGGTTTGAGTTTTGGTTTGATAGATAATGATTGGGTTGAATTGTTTGTGACCAAAGGTATAAGAAGTGAAAGGCGCGTTGCTCTTTCATTGATAAGGACCATAATGATGGCATAAAAAGGGGCTTGTTTAGAAACAAAAGCCCCATTCATGCATTACGTTGTTGACCAGTGGTTGTGTTAGAGAGGTAATCGAATCACTTGACGTTAAGTGAGCTCAAAATCCCTTGAGTATGCAGGGGTGATAGGTTTGATTATGTGAGATAGAAGGGGGAACCCTTTTTGGTAGGAACAACTTTGCCCCTTTTATAGGTGACCCCAAGAACGACTATAGACAAGTCCATGACTTTAAAGTTGTCAGTCAATTTTTTTTTTTGAAGGCAGACTAATCGATGCAGGAAGTCTACGAGGGGATGTTGTCTTTGCTTTGTGGTCATGTTGTGAAGCTGATCGATGTGGGAAGCTTTTGAGATAATGCTGTGTATGTAGAAAAATTTAGGCATAGCCATCCTTTGAGGGAGTGGTTTATATTCTACTTTTTATGTTTTTGATATGACTTTGGCCTAGCTATCCTTCAAGGGAACAGTCTAGTAAATACAACAATGATGATGTAGCTATATTTCGAGGGAGCAGTCTACATTTATAGTTTTATGACCTTTTGAGATAGGCATCCCAATTTATCTATATTTATATATATATTTTTTGATTTTTTTGTTTTTGACTGGACTTTGGTCATGGACTTGACTATAAAAGTTTAGAGGGTTTCCCTTTTATTAAGACAAAGCATTCATGCTTGACAAAAGGGTTAACTGATGTTTGCAGGGTTGAGGGTTGAAAAAAGAATAGGAATGATGATGATGGGGATTGCTCAAGGGATCAATCTCAAGTTAAATGTCAAGTGAATAATTACTTGACTAATAGTAGACTAGTCAAAGATGCAAGGCATAAAGGGGCTCAAGTTTTGACAAAGTCCCTGGCCCATGCTTGTGTTATGATGTAAGGTCTGAATTAATTAGGAGAAAACTTGCCCCATTTGCTTCGTTCCAAATTGGTCACATGTTGGTTGATGATGAAGAAGTTGGGTTGAGGTCATGATTAAAAAGGTTGGTTGACATTTGGTCAATGCTTGGTCGAGACTTGGTTGATATTTGGTCAAGGTTGATAGATATTTGGTCAATGCTGGGTTGAATGATGTGATTAAAAGGTTGGTTGATGTGTGGTCATTGTTTGGTCGATGTCTGGTTGAAAGTTTGGTTAATGGTCAATCGAATGTTTGGTTAAGGTTTGGTCGACAGTCTGGTTGAGGTCAGGTTGAATGTTTGGTCGAAGATAGGTTGAATGTTTGGTCGAGGTTGGGTCGATGCTTGTTTGGTCGAGGCATAGTCGAGGCTTGGTTGAGGCCTAGTCAAGGTTTAGGATTAAAAGAGTGATTGATATTTGGTCGAGACTGGGTTGAAAGGTTGGTCAAGGCTTGGATGAACGTTGAACTCCCCCAGCAGCTAGGGAGAATGTTTGGAAGATTGGTTAAGGTTGGTTGAGGCTTGGTGGTCAGATTGACTGTATTGATGTCAAATAAGGGGGTTAAAGGTGGTAAAGGGACCATAGTCTGGCGTGGAGATCCTGATTTAGGTGACGAGGTTTGAGAAGCATGGGTCAGTGTTGATGATTTATCGAAGGGGTGGTCAAGAGGATCCTTGATGAGAAGGGTATCCTTTTTCTGGTGTTGATGAATGATAGCTTTAAGAGCGCAACAACGCTCAGTGTCATGTCCCAGTTTTTGATGATAGTGACAAAATTTAGAGTTGTTGAACTAAGATGGTATTAATCTGAGAGTTGATGAGTGGGGCGGTGTTGAAGGTTTGTTGATAATATGATCAAGAAGAAGGATGTCTTTCTCCAAGCATTGGTGAATGACAACCTTGAGGGCACAACAATGCTCAGTGTCGTGCCCAGGCATGTGATGATATGCACAAATTTGAGTGTCATCAAACCAAGGCAGTTTTGGTTCAAGAAATGATATGGTTTAAGAGGTGGGAGATTGATGCAAGAAGACTGCAATAATTGCTATAACAGAAAGGCATAAGAACTTGCTAATAGGTCTGTACATTTTATTGTAGTGGGGGTTGATGATTTTGGTTTTAGAGGCATAGGAGGCATTGGTCATACCATCATTTTCATGGGTGGTGTAGCCACACGTGTAGATGGCACTTTGGTGGTGATAGGTGTTGGATGCTTTGGAGGAAATATATGTCTAATGGGTTGAGGGGATAATGGAGGCAACTTGCCCCTATGCAGTATGGGAGTAGGAAGCACTCCTATCAAAGTGGATGGATGCGAGCCCAAAATTGAAGGTAATGATAAAGGTGGGGGAGGAGTCCTCCGATGTGGTTTAGTGGCCTTATTTGGTTTGGGTTGAGGGACACTATTGTGCGAGGTGAGGTTAGATACAAGTTTGGGTTCAGATGTGGATAGAGGTGAGTGAGATGTAGCAATCTCAGGCAAAAGGCAAGAGGAAATTGTGATTGGGTCTTCCTTGGTCGAAGTGGGTGAAGAGTCAGGGTCTTCTCTTGGTGGAGAAGAAATCAGAGAATGTGGCTCTGCAGTTGGATAGAGCGTAGGAATGGTTATGGTCTCGATGTGTGGTCTAGGCATGGGGAATGTATGATCCCCCATTGATGACAAGAAGGATGAGGGTGAGGCAGCTAGTGTGGGTGCCATCAAAGTATCCTCCAGTATGGGAGAGGTCGAGGTAGATTCTCCCACATGTGAAAGAGGTGTGGATGAAGGATTATCCTCCATTGGTGGAGGCAAAATAGGAGAGGAAGGTTCCTCTACTCATGGTGGATAAGTAGGAGAAGAAGGTTCTTCTACCTATGGAGGAGATTGGTCAAGGACAAGAGGTGAGACCGTGTTGACCGTGCATATATCATGCTCTTGAGAGCCATCGGTCTTGGTCTGAATGTTGTTTTGGCTAGAGGGATAGTTAGGAAAAGGTTGTTTGAAGATGTCTAGGTTTTGGTTGGCCAGAGTATTTGGGTTATCTAGGATAAGATCCCCCTTATCTAGCATGTCCTAGATGATGTTTTTGATAGTTTGACAGTTGTCCGTGTCATGGCCTTTGACACAGTGATAGTTGCAAAAGTCATTCTCCCTGTACCATGTAGGGATAGGTGTTGATGGGTCAAATTGAAGTGGTCAGATTTGAGGGAGATTAAGGATCCCCTGCTTGATGAGTTTATCTAAGACAGAGGCATATGAATCTCTAATTGGAGTGTATTGACGTTGTATGGATCGTCATTGGAAGTGTTTATTGATGTAGTCTGATGTTGAAAATTGAGGTCAGTTGGTTTTTGTTAAAGATGATGGTCTAAAGATGATAGTGTTTGCCGACCCCTTGGACTGGGAGTGGGCAGAAGAAGGTTTGGATGAAGAAGGGTCATTATATTTTGCATTATTATTACACAATTTGACCTTATTTTCATTGATGGCATGGAGTTCAAGCTTTCTTGCCATGGTGAAAGCTTCATCAAAGGAGCGGAATGTCTGGAACCACAAGGTAGAGGAAATATGTTGGGCACATGCCCGAGAGAAGAGCTCAATGAGCTTAGGCTGAGGCAAAGAAAAGGAGAGTTGGTTTGTTAGGCCTCTCCAACGAGCAATAAAATCAGCTATTGATTCGTCATCGAATTATTTGATAGAATTTAGGTCCGTGATGGAGACCTTTTTGGTGATATTGATTGAAAAATGGTCAAGGAAGAGTTGGGATAGTTGAGTGAAAGAAAAGAGGGAATGACTGGGAAGAGAACTATACTAGTCAAGGGCGGCCCCCAAAAGTGACATGGGGAATGTGCGGAGTAATAATGCATCGTTGTGCACTATAAGATAACAAGCGTATTTGAACGCTTGAAGATGTTGTTGTGGGTCCTCCTTACTCTGAAAGTGAGTAAATTTAGGGAGTTCCCAATGGTTGGGATAAGATCAGATGGGCACAGAAGGATGAATGGGTTCGCTGCAGACTTGCTCATATGAAAGAGCATTGCTTGAACTAGAGATGGATGTCTCAAGGCTATACATCTTGTCCATTAACATCTTGATGAGATCAGCTGACAAATTGGCCAGTGGAGCACCCCCTAGGTTTTAGGGTACCTGGAAGGTGGTTGAAGAGGCGTATGACGTACTTGGTTGCGCTTGTGTAGGCACAACATATGGGTAGTGCATCATAGGGATAGATGTCATGGTTAAAGGGGCTTGTGCCATGAAGTTGGAGGATACAAGTTGACTAGATACCGCCAGAGGTGGTTGAGTAGCGGCACTGGTAAAAGGATAGGTTGTCACTCCCACGTGTATAGGTGAAAGAGTGGGTGAGGTCAAGATAATCAAGTTCTGGTATGGTGTAGAACTTGGTTGAATTGTGTGTGGTTGAGGGGGTAATGAAACCCTGATGGAGGTAGGTTCAAAAATAGATGGGGAGGCCAAACTTTGCACATTGGTCATGGTCAAGTGACTAGTCGAGACAATAGGCTGAGTCATGATGGGCTGGGTAGCGGATGATGTCGATGTCATTGCCACTGAACCTGAAAGGTCCTGCATTTGGTTTCTTTTGAGATAGTGTTGGAGAGCCTTGATGTTGTGGTCAAGGAGCCTCTCAAAGTTTGGGTCCCCTTCGGGGACAATTGAAGGTTGATTTGGAGTTGGTCGGGTAGGAGTTCATTTAGTTTCTGAATGATACTCCATTAGAGGACTAGGTATAGATGGCGAAGGCAGAAGTGGCTGATACCTCACGTGGTCAAAAGGAGTCCTGGTTTGACTACGTGTTAAAACCATTCAAGGCAAGAATGGGTTAGGTTTTATAAACTATGCTTTTCAGTCTCAAAAAACTAGAATGGGTGTTTTGGCAAAAAAGGTCAAGTTTTAAGGTTGCTATTTTGAAAAAAAGATTGGGGCAGTGACCAACGTTGGTTAAAAAAATGATGTCGGTGAGAAAAAGGGGCCGACATCGGTCATATAACTGATATCGGTGGAATAGGATGCCGATGTCGGTGGTAAAACTGATGTCGGTCACTGTGTCTTCCAGAAACTCAAAGAATGTGAAAGTTTTTGGAAGAAAGGAAGAAAACGTCCTCACTAGCTCAAAAAAATAGATAGGAACAGAAAAATAGATGAAGACAGGCAGAGCTTAAGCGTTAAATCCTAAGAATAATTTTTAGAATCTTGTTGGCTTATGCCTTAGATGAATGTGTTGGGAAGTTGGCTTGAAGAACAGGTCTTAGAAGAGGTAGTCTAAAGATGGTTTCAGGTTTAGTTAGGTGCTCAAGGGTCTGTGTTAGGTTCCGTACATGGCCTGGTGCTAAGGAGCAAGCTCCCCTCACTTCACAAGCCCAATGATAAGTTGGTCTCACTTAGCCAAAATATACTTTCCCTAGAGATTATCCTCTGCCAGAGAACAGAGTGGGCTTTCCCCTTGGTGGTGAAGTCCAAGTGGGATTGCCAGAACGGGTAAGGTATCCGCTGGGTGATGAAATCCCAATCGGGACTTGTCTCAAGTAAGTTTTGATGTTTGATTTGTGCAAGTGATTTGGTTGTGTAACATAAGTGGCATACGATTAATTCATGATGCGGTTTTTAATTACTAGATGTGGACTAAGTATGCAGTCAAGAAGAAATGAAATGCAATGTATTTTAAACCCAAATTGAAATGTTAGTTCATATGAAGACAAGTGAGAAGAGGTTGAAGAGTATGACTTTTGACTAGTCTAAGATGCAAGAAAAGAAAGAAGAGTTCTTTTTAATCCTACTAATGGTGTCTTTTGGAAGATAGAAGAAAGAGATGCAAGAGAGACCTAATGCACCTATATTAAAAGAAATGAAAAAGAACCCAAGGAAGACCTTAGAGTCCCACCGGGCATGCCAGAATGTTTCAAACTATTTTTGCTTTTCACATTCAAAAGGAAATGAGAAACTAAAAGAAATGGTCTAGGAATAGATGTTACCCGAATGGGGTTTGCACACTGTAATCTAGACTTTGTGAGAACTCCTCTTTGGTTGTGGAGGATGACACCTGTAGAAGAAAGAGACTTGAATAAGGAAATTGTTAGATGGCTAGAGAGTGGACTGCCAAGCGAAAGCTTGGTCCTAGAAGTGCAAAGACTTCTTGGAGGATGACAGCCCACTGATTATTAAAAGAATGTCTGATAAAAAGTAGAATGATAAAAGACTGAAATGATTAAAGACTAAAATAGAAATAGAAGCAAATGCTTACCTAAATGTTGCTATCGGTCTGGTCACAGTCACTGACGTCGGTTAGGTTACTGGTGTCAGTTGTAAAGTCTACCAATGTCAGTTAGTCTGTCGACGTCAGTGAAGGCAGTGGTCTCTGCGACTGGCATCGGTCAGGGCAGTGGTTTGGGATAGAGTCTGGGCGAGTTTTTGGACTATGGATGGGTCTGAGAAGGAGTTTTGGGCCTTGTTAATGGTCTGTGCAAGGGTCTGGGTAGAGTTGCAGGGACAATGTATAGAGTGTATGTTCTAAAAAGGGGGATAGAGGTGGTAAGGATATGGGAAGGCCTCTCAGCCTTTCCAGGAGGGAGTCAAGTCTGGTCTAGCTGATAGTCTGGTCTAGGGGGGTGATATTACTTGGAAGTAATAACTAAAAACATTATGAAAGCATAGGCAAAATACTTACCTGTGGCTTGCAGAAGGAGTGCTGCTGGTGCTTGTACCTATTGTTGATGTAGAATACTGATGCAGAGTCCCTACTGTTGCTATAGCTAGTGCAGACGCCCTATGAGAGAGAGAGTGATAGGTCTAGTGGATTGAAGACTAGAAGATTGGCTGATTGTTGAAGGTCAAAAGGTGAATGATTGAAGGTCGAAGGAGCGGATTGAAAGAGTGGATGCAAAGATTGGAAAAATGGATCCTACATTCGAGTCAAGAACATAGTCTTGAGGGCAACCAACGCTGGCAAAACCACCGATATTGGCCGAATATTGATCGATGTCGGTGGCTGAAAGGTGGGCAGAAAGGCTAAAAATAGCCTTCTGTCCATTTTACCAACTGCTGGGTCAATGAGTTGGGGTAAGAAACGGTTGAAGGTGGGTTAAAATGGATGAGAGGATAGGAATAGGTCATGAATGGGGTTTAGGCATTTAAGACTTGGCATGGGGTAGTGGAGAGAATCCAAGGAAAGGCATCCTAGGGTGGTGAGGTGTCAAGAGTGAGATGGCAAGGGGAAAGAATTATTAATTTAAAATAAGATAATTATTTTTAATTAATAAGACATAGGTTAGGAGTGGTTAAGTGGACCAAGGGGACTAAGGGGGGAGGACGACCAAGGAAGTAGACACAATTTCAGTGTCTACAGGTAGTTCTAGCACAAACACTGACACCAATTACAATTCTAATTCCATTTTTAGATATTACATGATTATCAATTACAATATAGAGTACAATTCCTAAGTATACACTGTAGTGTTTAGTAGAGTCCTCATAGTGTAGTTCCAAGAATATGAATGAAACCACCAATGTTTGATAGGGTGTTAAAGCAAGCCAATAAGAGGCTAGAGGACTTAAGACTTTTATGGGCTATAGGAGATCTATAGTTGTTATCTAGTTTGCCAGCTTACACCAAGATATAGATAGAATCATAAACTAGGTTGTGGATAACACAATCAAGCACACAAAGGATGTAAGTATCTCTAGTGGATACAACCATAGTAAATAAAGTAGCTAAGACTAGACTATTGATCGCATACATAATGTGAAAATAACAATACTAAATGAAGAGAACTAATAATTAAAATGTAAATCTAGAAGCTAAGGAGCTTTAAGGCCAAATAAAATAATTTTAAGAAATAAATATGTTTTCAAGAAAGGGTTCAAGAACATGCCAAGTCTAGGTTTGATCTATCTTTTAAATTTAACACTATTGTTTTCTAATAATGCAATGTTCTAGTTTAGCAAAAGAGAGAGATTGTTTAAACAAATTGTCTAGGTTGTTTAGAGTATATATATATTTATAGTATGCAATGAGGAATGCTTACAAAGAGAGAAATGACATATAATAAAGGAATATTTAAATCAATAAAAGTAGTCTTTAACCATATATAAATTTAGGAAACTTCAAAAACTACTCTAAGAAATGCATAAAATAACTAATTTGTGAAAACAAATCAAACCCTAACATGTATAATATAGAAAATAAATATAGAGTTTCACTTTTAAAATAAAATCACCCTCATATCAAGCTCAAGAGAGATGTGTAGACTTTCTACAAACTAATTTTCCAAGATAAGAGGCAAGAGAGGAAGAAGATCAGGCTATGTGTAAGCTGAGTCCAGACCAAGAGCCAAAAGTTGTGGATGAAGTGAAGGAAAAGTTGTTAGGCTAAGAAATCCAATGAAAATAATACACAAGATAGGTGCAATGGAGTCTTGAGGAAGCAAGGATCTAGCAAAAATATTTAGGAACATTTTTAATAACAATGTGAATCACCAATGGAAGTTGTAATAGAGTAGGGCATTTCTTATCACAAAGAAAGCTATTGTGCCAAAAAAGAACCAAGAGAGATTCAAAGAGGTATCCAAGATTTGAGTGTGAATGATTAAGTTCAAATATTAGAGTAGAGATGTAGTAAAAGTGAATGTAGAGGCTCAAATGAACAAGGAAATGCTAATATATCTTAACCCTAATTTTCCAAACCATAAAAAAACTAGCTATTTCTAGACATTTAGACTCATTTAGGGCAATTTTTTCATGCTTAATGCATAGGCCACAACTTTCATGAAGGAAATGTGTGGCCTAGGCTATGATTTTCCTTCCTAAGTCATGGCCTAGGTTAGAAAGGGTCTTAAACAAGTCAATGTACTCCCAAAAGGGTCTTGAGATGTCCCTAGAGAGCCTATCTAGCATGAGAAAGGGATAAGGTGGATTGAGGATGTATAAGGGTGAGAATATCATGTGATACAGGTCTAAGTGAGTGGTAGATGTCTCTAAGTAGGATAACTAGGGTTGGTAGTCTGCATGTGATCTGATGTGTAATCATAGGGAGGAGTAGGGTCATGGGAAGTATGATTACATATGTCCCTGAGGTACAAGTAGTCTATGTTAAAATTAATAAGGAGTGCTATAAAGTACCTAGAAACCACACCAAAATAAAGGAAAGCAAGAATGGAAAATAAAAAATGAAACATTACCTGCACTTACTAGATAAAGATGGTAGTGGAAGAAGATGATGTGATCCATGGGTAAGAGAAAAAATGCTACATAATCCAAAATCCAACTCCAGCTCCAACTCCAACTCCAGCTCTAGTTCCTATAAAAAAGGGACACAAATGATATCAAATCAAATCATACTATCCCAAATGACATTCAATAAGGTATCAACCCTAGTGTTCTCCTTGTGAGGGATATAGGTAAACTGAATGTTCTCAATAAAGGAGAGAAAATTACACACTACCTCAAAGAGAGGGAATAACTTATAGCTAAGGATGGCCCAAATACTAGTGAGTTGAGACATGAATAATAGTGAGTTAGATAATAACTACACATAACATGCACCTAAATCATGGGCATCGATCAAGGTGCCAATGATTACATGATACTCAATGGAATTATTAATCTCATTGGTAAGGAAGAAACTAACTAAAATAAGCTCATGGCCCCATATATCATTGATAAACCAAACCATAGCTAGGGTCATAGGTTTCCTTGATTATCACCATCTATGTGAATCACTACTAAGGTGCACCATGATGGGGGTTGAGGATGCAAGATTAGCAACTATCAATAAACAATCTCCAAGAAAGGTAGTTTAAACAAGTTACACGAGGGAAAAAAATAATGAAACCAACCCAAAACCATAATGGTTGACCAAAACTAGCCATGAGAAGAGGTAACAAGGAAAAGTGGGTAGAAGTTTAGAGAAGATGAAGACCAATTGATAAGACTAGACTAAGTCTCAAACTATCATAACCAGCTAACAAACCTGCCTATAACCATAAAAAAAGAGAGAGAGAGGGAGTTAGAATGGATTGAATACAAAAAATTATGGAAATGACTTACTAAAATATTTAAAATAACTTCTATCCTTGGGTGCCCATGAATGGGGCATAGGCTTGGGAGGTCATTGGGGACCTGGGAGGGGTTTTGAGGACCAAAATGGGGCCAAAACAAGCCCAAAAACACCTTGGATTAAAAAATAAAGGCCACCAATGTGATCATAACATGTCAAAGCCCCTCAAATTTAGGTTTCATGGTTTAGAACATAAAAATGGGTAGAATACCCAAATAAGGGCCCATAAGGTGTATCTAATAAGGAGTGCATGGGACT
Organism: Torreya grandis; assembly: GCA_037957365.1. Lineage (NCBI taxonomy): Eukaryota > Viridiplantae > Streptophyta > Pinopsida > Cupressales > Taxaceae > Torreya > Torreya grandis. Next base: position 516,237 of record JARHVA010003610.1, read on the forward strand.
AATAGGCCATAGGACCTAGGGGTCCAAAAGACCATAATGGTCCTAAAACACACCCAAAAATTCCTCAAAGAGAGAAACAAACCCTACCATTACATACAAAATGGGCCAAAACCCTTAAGATGAAGGTTATGTGGTTCTGGGAGCAATAATGAAGTGAAATAGAGGCCCAAATGGGGCAAAAAACAAGTTTTTAGTCAATCCCATGGCCTTCTTGGGTAAACCCATGGCTTGGACCACTGCCAAGATATGAGGTCTATGACCTAGCCTACTATAAAGCCATGTTTTAGCCTAAAAACCCATGGCCTAGGCCAAAAATAGGCCCAAGGAGCCTGGAAGGGGCTTATAACTTGCCTAGAATGGAAGGAAAAAGGGGAAATAAGAAAAGAATGTTTGTGATCTTATCAAAACATGTTTTTATTATTCTATTATGTGCATTAATAATCTAGGTTCATGTTTCTCTCTCATGTGGAAATGATGAGGAGTCATAGTGTAAGAGGTAAAAAAGGCATCTTAGCTAGTAGAGTTGCCACCGCTATATAGGAGTCAAGTATGAGAGAGTGCATCAATGCCAAATGAAATGAGACATGAGTAAGGGTGGTAGGAGGCTTGTGATGGATGAAAACCATCCAAGGAAGGTTGGAGTAAGTCATAAGTAACCACAACCATAAGCATAAACCCACACCACCTACAAGCACTATAGAAAAGGAGAGAGGGAGTCAGTAAAGGGTTAGCTACAAGAAAGTAGTAGCCCAACCAACTAAAATAAGAAAAAGACTCCTATTCTATCTTGAGATGCATATAAGGAGGAGTGTATAAGCCATATGGATAAATAAACCCACATGATCTGATGATGGATGCCATGAGAGGGGTAATCCACTAAACAAGGGCCTAGGGAGGGTGTTCTAATAAGCTTTAAGGCTCATTAAAGCACCACAGGCCCAAGCCTACCCCCAAGGGTAGGACACCACTTCACCCTAACTAGAGACATGCCCTTAAGGTAGGCCATGGTTTATCCTATGAGGAGGTCAAATAATAAATAAATTGTGGTAAGAAAGATATGAAACATCCATATCCCTAAGTTTACTAGTCATGACCCAAAACACATGAGTGCCAAAGGTGGGGTCATTATTGGTGAATGAGACCTCTAAAACCAAACAAGTAAGAGGATGATAATGTATAAGATGTGAAAGCATGATATTATTTAAGCTCTCCTCTCATTGATTAGGTTGCATACTATACCATATATGGAATAACACTCAATATTAGACTCATCAAATCTATATATCTCTGTGGGAGATGCATTGATTGAGTTGATAATCTAATGGGAGAAGCATGATGAGAGGAGAAACTTGACATTCAGAGAGACATATTGAAATAAGTCTCTAAGAAGGGAAGAGACAACTTGACATCATAGATCCAAAGAAGGAGTTGGATGATGCATGCCAAAATCCAAAGGAGTGATACTGCTAGTTATTTAGTTAGATCACAACTTTCATCCTTGAGAAAATGAGAATCAAAAGCTGGGGGTGTGTGGGAATCCATTGAGCCCTATGAGGAGACAACCAAAACCTTGCTTGAGGGGTTTTTATTTGCGTAGAGAAACATACATGGATTTAAGTTATCCTTTATGGTGTGAAACTCACCTTCATGCATGAACTAAACCATGCAAAATGTGGTCAACATGAAAGCTTGCATGGTAGCAATCTAAGGATGGCCAAAAATCATGTTGTATGAGAGAACAAGGTCCAACACACAAAACTTTATTCTAATAATATTAGGGTCAAACTTAATGTAGATCTTCATATTCCCCACTGGCATAACTATGTAATTGTTAGAACCAACACAATTATGGAGATAATTAGAGAGCTTCTTCCAACTAATCCTAATATTTTTGAACACACATAGGGGTATGATATTTAATGAAACTCTTTCATTGATAATGCACTACTTCACATGACAATCATGAACAAAAGTCTCAATATAGAGAGGTAACCAAGCCCTCTTTGAAAGAACTAAATCATCTAACAAAGAGGTTGGGTTGAAAGATAAGATGAGAGGATGAGGGTACTCATGTGCATCAGAGTTGAACAACACTTCAACATCATCATGTAGTAGACCCTTAAAAGAGACACCAAGGTCATCAAAGATGAGGCCCCTTTCCTCAGGGCAAAGGTGAAGATGGTCTCAAATGGAGATCCCAACTGAGAGGCCCTATAACTCCTATATGACAAAGTAAGGATGTTGTCTAACCTAGAGAAGGATGTTACACCTAAATTCAAATATGACCTTAGGATTCCCTACCCCTATGCACTTGACAAGAGGTGCAACTCCACTAGTCTCTCCAATAACGTCAGTGTCCTAATCAGAGTGCATGTTGATAAAGAACTTGTACCCAATAGAGGCTATGTTGATAACAAAAATGACTTTGCTACTCTCATGCTTAGCTTTCCCTCTTAGGTTAGCTTGGGAGGAGGAGTCAGAAGAGGTGAAAGAGAAAGAAGGAGAACATGGGGCCTTAGCATTTGATTTCTTATTTTTTTATTCTTCTCTTTATCATGGTCAAGCAAAGGTTCATTAAAAAAATTCAACATGTGGTTGGGTTCCATAAGAGGAAAACTTTAGGATGGAGGTGAGGTTTTTCCACCAGACTTTTGGGTAGCACAATTGGCACATCATGCCCCTTTAGCTGATGGTAATTGAAATTTTTTTCAAGGTCATAAAGAAACACCATCTATTATTTTATAGTTATTAATTGAAAATACTTCTTTTCAACTAGATTATTACTTAAAGAATTCACCTCATGGCTATCCTTCTTGTCCTTGTTCTTAGGGGGAAAATTAGTGACACCATCACCAATCGTATTATGGTTTTGATCATATGAAGAGGATGAATTTTGGGTCATATGCCCACATATACCTTAAATAGTTCAATATTTAGACACTCATTAATAGATTCATCATAAAAGGTGGATTCATGCTTGAGGACCTCCAGGTGAAGCTCCTACCTCAATGCTCGAATGAACATATCATAAAGATGGTCATTCAAGAACCTAGTCCTGCATGTATGAATAACTAAATGCCATATATATACAAAATAAAAATTTGACTCGCTCTTGGCCTACTCCATGGAGGTGAGTGACTAGATGCTGAGTTAAAGGGTCTTGAAATATTTGAGGGAGTCATATAGAAGGAGCTAGAAACTAGAGAGATAATCTGGAGGTAGATTCTAAAACTAGACAAGGGCTTTATCTCATAGAGAATGAGTGAAGATCTTTAACATCATGCCTTCATATTATTCCCAATCCATACATGTCATCATGAATGCTATAATATGCTCTATGGTAATAGAGTCCCAAATCCCATTGAACTTAGGTAGTTCAAGGATATGAGTAGGAAGGGGAATAACATGCACTTAAAGGGCTAGAGGATTTTGATAGATATCCTCATAAGAATGGTTGATAGTAGGCTAGAAATGATCTCTAAGAGGGGTTCATGATGGTAACTATGTTTCCTATACCCATAGACATAATCATAACCATGACCATTGAGAGGATGATGTTGAGGTGGCTCCTAATAAGGAGGACACTCAAGATGGAAATAATCTCTACCATAAGGTTGGGAATGGCCACAGGAAGCATGACGGTCCCCATGAGGATGATGGGAAGACATGGAATACTCATGGAAATGGTCATGATGACCAAAATATCCATGATTCTAGTCATGTACCATCAAATAGGGTTTAATTGGTGGTTATTGATGCTCTTGATATGCATCCCATAGATCTCTAGTTTACAAGTGGTGATCAAAATCAACATGCTCATTAGAAACTCTAAAATAAGGGCTAGGAGGATGGGGAGAATCTTTATGAAAAATATATCTATCTGAATGGGAATATCTATGATACACATAATGGGCATGTGGATGTTCTTGTTATAAAGTTTCCTACCATGAAAGAGGTGGGGAACTCACACGAGAATTGGTCAAGGCATTCAACACTAAATAGGTGTAAGCTCTATCTCTAGAGGAATCACACCACCAAATCTTAGGTGGTGAGGGATGCACTTAATTCACCTAAGGGCATCTAGGATAATCACCTATGATTACATATAACTTGTTAGGCCCTATCCATGCAAGAGGATCCTCATCACCTTGAATGGGTGAATGAGATGTGGCATGAGGCTGAGATGAAACATCCTCAGATGAAATAATATCATACTAGTGAAAAGGAGACTGAGTCCATTGGTTATATATCTTCCATTTAAATGAGATAGTATTTATTCCACCATACTAGGTTAAGGGAACATCTTGGGTCCTATGATCTCTATGGCATTTCATTACAACTGTGGCTTGCTCATGAGTGAGCTCAGGGATGAGATCTTAAATCTAACAAGATTGGCATCCCAAGGGTGGGAGACTAGCCATGGATGTAATGAATCAAGAAAAAAATGAAATACAATAGAAAAGGGAAATCTAAGGAGAACCAATAGGGAGAATGATACATAACCAAAGCAAGAAAAAACCAAGGTGAGAGCTAAAACACAACTGAAAGCAAAGCCTAATAGTTAATAAAGGGGAGTTGGATAAGAGAGATCTAAATGGGATATAACTAGCATGATACAATATGTGAGATCATATTGGGTGTGTTAGAAAGTAGCTCCAAGAATCTGAATGGAACCACCAATGTTTAATAGGGTGCTAAAACAAACCACTAAAAGGCTAGAGGGATAAAGGACTCTATGGGCTATAGGAAATTTATAGTGTCTATCTAGTTTGCTAGCTTACACCAAGCTATAGATATAACTGTAAAATATTTTGGGGCTAGCATGATCAAGCACACAAAGGATGTAGGTATCTCTAACATATCTAACCACAATAAATTAAGTAGCTAAGACTAGACTATTGATTACATACATAATATGAAAACAACAATATCAAATGAGGAGAGCTAAAAATTAAAATGTAAATCTAGAAACTAAGGAATTGAGCATAAATTAAATATGTTTTAATAAATAAAGACATTTTCAAGAAAGGGTTCAAGAGCATGCATAATCTAGGGTTGAGCTATCTTTCAAATTCAACACTATTGTTTTCTAACAATGCAATGATCTAGTTTAGCAAAAGAGAGAGATCATTTAAGTGTTATTTTGATTTGAGCATACATATTTCTAGTATGCAATGAGGAATACTTCTAAAGAGATAAATGACATGTAATAAATAAATACTTTAAGCAATGAAAGTACTCTTTAACCATATATAAATGCAGGAAACTTCAAAAACTACTCTAAGCAATGCACAAAAAACCTATTTTTCTAAAACAAATCAAACCTTAACATGTATACTACAACAAATAAAAAAAGAATTTCACTTTTTAAAGAAAAATAATCTCATATCAATATAAATAGATATTTTCAAACATTCTACCAATTGATTGTCCAAGCTAAGAGGCAAGAGACGAAGAAAATAAGGCTGTGTGTTAGTTGAGTCCAAACCAAGAGCTAAAAGTTATGGAAGAGGTGAAGGAGAAGTTGCCAATTTGAGAAAGCCAATGCAAAGAGTATAAGAGACAAGTGAAATGGAGTCTTGAGGGAGAAAGGAGCCAACCAAAAGCTTTAATAACACTATCAACAATAATGGGAATCACCAATGGATGCTGTAATAGAGTAGGGCATTCCCTGTCACAAAGAAAGCTATTATCCTAAGTAAGAACCAAGAGAGATTCAAGGAGGTATCCAAGATTTGAGTGTGAATGATCAAGTGATAAGATCAAAGTAGAGATATAGTAAAATTGAATTTAGAGGCTCAAATGAATGAGGAAATGCCAATATATCTCAACCCTAATATGCTAAACCACAAAAAACTAACTATTTATAATTTGGGCCTATTTAGGGTAATTTTCTCATGCTTACTTCCTATGTCATGGCCTCAACCATGGATTTTATGAAGGAAACATGTAACCTAGGCCATAATTTTATTCTTAAACTATGACTTGGGTCAAATAGGGGCTTAGGCAAGTCAGCAGTCTCTTAAAAGGGTCCTAGGGGGCCCAAAAGAGCTTGTCTAGCATGAGAAAGGGCTAAGGTGGAATGAAGATGTATAAGGGTGAGAATATCATGTGGGAAAGGTCCAAGTGAGTGGTATATGTCTCTAAGTAGGATAAATAGGGTTGGTAGTCTCCACATGAGTTTATGTGTAATCATAGGGAGGAGTAGGGTCACAAGAAGTATGATTACACATAATAGGCCAAGTCTAATTATATAGTGTCTACATGCATGAATACTCTCCCTCTGAGACCATTACTAGATATACCATTGCATCATATATATTTAATGTATTATATAGGACCTTCCTCTACATATTTTACACTGAGATTAGTTATATTGGGGTCTAGATGTTGTCAGCATAAAGTACCTACATCACCTATAACTTATAAATCTACTAGATTTATCCCTAAGACCCCTATAGTTTATAGGTCATCATAGTTAGTGCCACATCATCATAGTATCACTACTTAGGTAGCTTAAAATTCAAATTATATAGTACACCAAATCATGGTTTCATAGTTAGCCTTTCATATTGCATGCACAATCACAATTCCACTCTTCAACACAGGTCACAATGATGGTGAGTCTCCCATGAAACTCATTGGTTAGTATGGTTCCTACCCTTATAAATATTTAATTCTCTCTCTCTCTCTCTCTCTCTCTCTCTCTCTCTCTCTCTCTCTCTCTCTCTCTCTCTCTCTCTCTCTCTCTCTCTCTCTCCTCTCTCTCTCTCTCTCTCTCTCTCTCTCTCCATTTACATAGTTTATTTTCATATGCTTGTACATAGATTATACCTAGAAAACACAAAAATAATATATTATGTCAAAATATAAAAACATACAAATATGTCAAAAATATAAAATTTTTACAGATTTTATGCATTACTTTATTTACATTTATATTACTTTCTAGATATTACATATTACTATTTATCCTAGTATAGTTAGTTTTATCATACATATACACTTAACTAATTTTTGTTGAGTTCTTGCATATTTTAGATAGGACTCCAGCCAACTACACTAATCTAGACCAACTATCATTTACCCATTGGGGGAATTTACACTGATCTAGGTTTATACATTACTACATCTATCCAATTGGAGGCATCTCGTACATAGTTTTTATAACCAAGTTTTATCTTTACATACTATACATTCCATTTATGCATTAATTTATCTTGATATTGATCACTACTTTTCATTGCTCAAATTTTTTGCTGACTATCACTAGTTAGCCTTAATATATATTAACCCTAACATCTACATAGATTTGTATTAAAAAAATTATACATGCTTTCATTTCTAGTTCCTAGATTAGACTTGATTATGTTTCCTATGCTTCTTCCATCTTTGAGGACATTTAAATACGCCATTATTCCTTGGATTTTATTCCACTTATATATTTGTATGCCTTAGACATGTGCCCATGTCCCTTATGTGTGTTATTTCATGCTTATATATGTATACATTTGAACATGTCCTTTTATGTGGCTCTACACCAAATTACTTGTTATTTGTGTATGTGGAAATTTGAACATGTCCTTGTATGTCTTCATTCTTAGATTTAGTGACATGTGCCCATGTCCCTTGTATTTTGGCCCCTTAGCCTATTATTTATGTGCCTCATGAGATTGTATGTTTTCTTCTTTATATGCTTCTACACCATGACACTTGTATTTACTTGTTACACACACACACACACACACACAGAGACACACACACACACACAGACACACAAACACACACACACACACACACACACACACACACACACACACACACACACACCAATTTTTTATGCCATGAGGGACCTCATGCATCCACCCTTTCTAATTGGGAGCCTTGATGGACATCATGCCCCATCCCCCTAGGTAGTTACTTAGATTTAATGTTGTTATACATTTCTTAAATTTATCTTGACACCCTTATGAAATTATAGATTAAAACATACCTCTTACATTTATTACTTATGCTAATATACATTTACATTATGATGTTATGTTTCAAATTATATTGTAATATCATACACATGCTCTGACTAACACATTTTGTAGAGCTACTCCCTTAGAGGGCATTTATTCCATAGATTTCAAAACTACTCTCAAAAGAGGGGGAATTTAAAAGGGCTATTATAGAGATTAGGCTCCTATTTTTATGTTCACAGATACATTTTAGCACATAGGCTCAATTTTAGATATCAAATTGAAGGCAAACACAAAATAGAAAAAAGACTCAATAGTCAATTTAGACCACACAAAGATTAGACTAGGCAATCATTAGTACCCATATTGATAAACTAGCACCAAAAGGTTCTACTATCCACTATAGGGTACTACTAGACCAACTTCAGGACAATTTATATCATTCAGACTAGTACACTAGGTACAATACAAATTTGCATAGATATAGTCACAAGTTTGGTAGTTATATTCAGATTTAACATAGACTCATTCATTTTAGTTCAAATTCATACCAATTACTTAAAGTTAGGGGAATCATACATAAAAATATTAATCATACATTCATATCAATTAAATAGGTTCAACTATTACATAATTGATTTATATTTAGTATACTTAGATACTAGATTAGGGGCATGTATGTGACATATAGTTTCTATATACTTAGCTTCAGATAGGTTGATCGTATGGATTGAAAAACTCCATGTCATACTCTATGTTGTATACACTTTATATCACATTTTAGGTTATCATTATATTCATTCCTTACTCCATTTGTAGTGGTTGGCATTCTTGAGTGGCTTAGAGCCACATAATATACCTAAGTGGTTGTAGAGTTGAATACACAGTTACATTAACTAGTTAGATACTTTTAACAATTTGCATAGTAAAATTATAGATGCATCTACTTCATAAAGGGATAAATTATAGATTCATGGACTAATTGAGTTCTTGATCCACCTATATGAGAGGGTTTGACACACTTACAATATTTTCCAAGTTATTCATAGAGATCAGGATCGACCAAATAGGGGTGGGAAATGATTGGGTCAAAACTAGATTGAGTTCTTGAGCCACCCATATGAGGATTGATCAAGCCATCAACTTAGTTCAAGTTATTCAATGATATGATCACTATAAACACTCACACACACAAGTTTTCACCAAGTTCATGTATTGGTTTGCATACCTAACAAGGTGTATTCATTACTTTCCTCTCTCTTTACTCAATTATTTCATTTCAACATAGTGTTTTGCTTTTGATTATCTCTTAATTAAGGACTAGTTTTTACATGTTTCATTGTAGGACATTAATTTGGATCATGTTTTACATACGCAGACCCAAATTCACACATTTGAACTCAGCTACATGGGCTTCACTTCCAAGATAAGTTGAGGTATGCTTATTTTTAATTTATACTAGTCATTTTGCTTTGATACATTATTAGCATAAATGTGGGGAAAATGTAATCACCTAAAAGTGGTAATTAGATGATAAGAGTGTCATGTAAGTTTACCTATCCCTAGGCTAGACATAGACATATTTTAGATCCTTAGACCTACATTTATAGTCATTGAAGAGACCTTATTCATGTAAAACTAGTCAAGACATAGTTCCAAAACTATCATTCCTGACTCCAATCCAAATTGATTAGTAGTCTATAGAAAGGACATTAGTACCACATTTGGGACACTACATCTACATGGTACTAATATCTCCAATTGGTTGGTACTGTCCTTAGCCCCAACTCTCCCCAACAGATAGTTTTCAAATGTGTGCCCCTCTTAAGGTTGGCCTAAGTTTATTTTCTTATCCATAAAAGTAATAGAAACCTATTAATATAAGTCTAATCCACCTCTATTCACTATATGGAATATATATGCAAAAGCTATTCAAGCCAAAGATAAAGTTATGAAAAATTAAGGTATTGATACCTATTATGTCATACTTTTTGCATACTACCATATAGAATAGACCTAAGTCTAGTTTTAAAGCATTTCAAAGCTCAAACACATTCAAGGCATCCAAGGCCACTCTTATTATAGCATTCAATTTCACATACATCAAGCACTAGGTGGGAGAATTACATTAGAATTCCTCCTCAAAGTATTGGTATATAATCAACTCTCTACATAGTGGGGTGTTGAGGATGTCCACTCCATCCTACTAACACACACTCAATTATTTCTCATATAATACTTGTAAAGAAAACTAGGGGTTTTAGATCAAATCAAGATTTCTAAGTACAATACACAACTATAGGATTTGGTCATGTAGGAAGAGAACATACATAAACAAGCATAGGTGCTCCCAAAAAATAGGAATAATCTCAGAAATGGGAAAGTAACACCACATTTAAGACACTATACATAGATGGCACTACTATCCAAACTAGGTACTACTATCTAGTGAACAAACAAATATTAGAATCCTATTGACTACATAGAATACTACTTATATCTCAAATTTCAAAATGCAGATCATCCATGATAGTCAATTTTTAGTTAAGTATCTATTTATCCTTATTTATTGCTATTTATAGAAATTCAAATAAGACCAAAATCATAACAAATCTATATCTTAATTATTGTAATTTATTTAACTGATTTAGACATCTAAACTCTTTTAACCAAACATATGTAATTACACTTATAAAACCCTAAAATGTTAAATCATAATGTCTCTTTCATGTGCCACTAGGTATATATAAATGAAAAGCTTCTTTCACATACTGATAGGTATGTAGATATGTTTATTATATCAGTTGGGTGGTATATAAAAAAAGGGATATTTTTTGAGTGATAAGGAATATTTCCATCTTTTGACATATTAAACATGCATTTTATTAAAAAAATTATCTGAAAAACCCTAACCAATGAAGAAACATGGTTATAATGGTATAAACAAGTAAAGATCACACAAATATTTAATGACTTATGGTTCAACATTTGTGACATTGATGGTTAGCCCATTGAACCAAAAGATACAAATGAGATTACATCATGGAAATAGAATAAATCTATAGCATGGGCTTTGATGAGGGCCAAAGTTTAGGAAAAGGAGTATCATCACTTTCATGGGTGCATCATTCTTTCAAAATTAAAGTAATTGTATGATTCACACTCAAAATTGGAATTCATACAACTACAATTGAAACTATTTAATATAGAGTTAAAAAATGGAGATGTCATGAGTTTGGATTCTAAAATCCTTGAAATAAAGCATGATGTTGATATCACTAGCATAAAAATTGATGTCTTTATGACCACCTTCATAAATTTTCTTCTTCCCACATATGCAACCTATATGGAGTCATTACAAGTAAAGAATTTGTTGAAGACTCTCACATTTGATCATTTGGTTGATAAAATCACTAAAAGATAAGAATCATTCAAAATAAAAATAGAGTCCACTAGAGAAAGTGTTTGTTGAGAAAATAAAAAGGGGAATTATTCCAATAATATAGGAAATGAAAATGAAAATGGAAAAACAAAGGGTGAGATGGAAAATCAAGTAAAAACAATCAAGAAAAGTTGAATGATAAATAAAACTTTCATTGAAAATGTTGTGATAGAAAAAGAGTCATGAGACCCATGAATACAAGACACTATGGGAGAAAATTGAAGCCTATAGAAAATAGAAAATATAAAAGGATAAGAAGAAAAAAATAGAAAATATACGTCATCTCGATTCTCTTATGATTATGTACTTTCCATATCTAATAAAGTGAATAATGTCTTAGAGAGTTCAACCTAGGTATTTTTTTGGTTTTAGACATTAGTTATAATCAATTCAAAAAAAAATTAAAGGGACTTATTTGATTATTTTCATGAATAAAGTTATGGCCCAATATATTTGGTAGACAAAACAAGTTTGTGACCTCAAGGCAAGAGTACAATCCATCTCAAGTCACAAGGACATCCAAATTTCAGTCTTGAACATGTACTATACCTTCCTTATTAGAAAATAATTTTTTTATGTCTTGTTATAATTTGAAAACAAGGCCACTTCAATTTTCTTGATGATAGAGAGGTGAAATTCAAAAGAAAAATTGATAACATAGTTGTTTTAACTAGATATGAGGAAGTAAAATTACTGAAACTAAGGGGTGAGTGTTATGCCAAATAATATTTCTAATATTATAGAAAAAGTAATGCTAGTTAGTCTTCTCTAAAATGACATATATGGGAACATGCACTATGACATATTCTATACTATGTATAAAAATGGTGTTTTAGGTTTTATGACTTTGCATAAAAACATTAAAAGGTGTGACATATGATTTTTGATGAAATGTGAAATATAACCATCTTAAAATTCAAAATGGAAAGTAGACATAAAGTTTCAACAAGTTCACTCTGATTTGTATTCTCTCCAAATCCTATATGTTGGTGGTCATAAATATTTCATGTTGTTCATTGATCACTATAATAGGATGACATGGATATATTTATTGAATAAGAACCTAGAATCCTTTGAAACATTTAAATTTTTTTCAAACCATGGTTGAAAATGAATCCCAATCCAAAATCAACATAGTTAGGGTTGATAATGGTGGTGATCTCACTTCACATGTGTTTGAAACCTATCTCAAGTAGGATGTATTCAAGCATCATCTCATAGTCCCTTACACTCTACACTAGAATAGAGTAGTTGAGAAGATGAACTGAACTATCATGAACATGGTTTAAGAAATATTTTTATTCAAAGGGGAAAAGCTAAACTTTTGAGTAGAAGTATATCAAATGGAAATAATATAATAGGTCACCATTAACAACCCTATAGATGAAGACTCCATACAAATTTTGGTTTGTTCATATATTATCAATGTGACATATTTATATTTTGTGATCCATGTGGTACACTTTGATTCCATAGGTAATAAAAACAAATTGGAATATAGGATTAAAAAATGCATGATTTTAGGATACTTTGAGTCTTCAAAAGCATATAGGTTATAATATTAGAAAACCAAGAAATTTATCATCATAATGGATGTTATCTTTTATGAAACTACAAAGGAAAACTCAAGCATTAGTTGACAACTGTATCAACTAGAAAAATATGTAAAATTTGATGTTTTCAAGGTGGTTGATATGGAGGTTCCAAACAGTGAAGGGGGAACCTAAAATTTGGAAACATTTGAATCTATATTGACTCATGTAATTGAAAATAACATTCCCATTATAGAAGATAATGAAAATTCATTAGATGATGGTCTGATGGCAGAAAATGTAGGAGCTTAAAATTTATAAATAAGGCACCTTTTATTCATCAAGCTTCATAGGAAAATAATCCAAAATGGGTTAAATAGACATTGAAATATGTTAGACCTAATGAGGTCAATGAAATAGGCACACTAATGAAAACATAGTTGTACAACAATTAGAAAAGTTCCTTGATGAAATTTAAGATAAGATAGAAAAACTTACCTTGGAATACTTTCATGAAGAAAAATTTAATGTTTCATTTTAATTTGCACCTAGTTATTTCAAACAAGCTAAAAAGCTTAAGGCAAGGGAAAATGATAGGAGAAGTGAGTATGATGTGTTGGTCAAGAACAAAACTTGAAAATTGGTTGATCCTCCAATTAAATGTAAACCAATTGGCTACAAGTGGGTATTTTTAATTAATTAAAAATTAGGTATCTTATTTAAAACCAAATATCAAGGCTTATTGTAAAGGGATTTTAAAAAATAAAATACAATGAAACCTTTGCACCTACAAAAAATGGACTAACATTTGAACAATGTTGGCTTTGGTAGCTCAAAACATATATAAATTTCACCAAATAGAATTCAAAACTACATTTATAAATGATGATCTCAAGGAGACAATTCACATGACACAACCAAAGGGATTTTTAGTAAATGACCAAGAGCACAAAGTGTGAAAACTAGAAAAATCATTGTATGGTTTAAAACAAGCCCTATGAGCTTGGTATGATAAAATTAATAAGGACCTCTTGAACATAAAATTAAAATGTTTTGAGTTTGAACATGAAATTATTTTTGTCAAAATAATTGACAATGTGGCTGTATTTATAGTGGTGTATGTTTATTATCTACTCATCACATGAAAAAATGAAATATGCATTGCAAAATTTAATTCAAAATTGATGAAAGGCTTTGAAATGATAGATTTGGGTTACCTTGATTACTATTTGGGTATTGAAGTAATTCAAAAATCAAATTATTTATTCAAAAATCAGAAAATATATAATTTTGGCTTCCAAAAAATATTGATTCTTTTCATTCCATTAATACATGTCTTGACATACTCATCATTTGAGATGTTTGATTGTTGATTTCATCAGTTGGTTATAGTACCTAAAGACTATCTATATGTTGCCATTTTAATGTACTTATTATTAGTATTTTTTTAAACATAATTGTTTTATTGTTAAAATAATAAATCCTTATGTAAATGTTATTTTTATTTATACATTCATTTTTTATCTCAACAAAAACTATGCAACTATGTCAATTTTACCACTTCCATTAACTAGATGACATATTCCTTTAGATCCCTTTTGACACATTTGATGTGCCTTGAACATTATATTATTTCACCCTATCATCCATATATCATGTATAAATTTTTATAACCATCCATATTGTCACTTTATACATTCCATCACCCACCTTTTAAGCCTTTATAGTCCTAAGTGAAGAATGTTCTTTATCTCTCACACTCAACCAATCTCCTGAATTCTACTATTTTAATTCACCTAAAGAAAAAATTTTAAGACTAATTTTTGGGGAGGAATGGTCAGTAAATAGTATTCAACTTGAAGACAAGTTTCAATCCTAAGTTGGCAGGAGGAATGGCCATTAAATATTATTTATTTCCTTAAATGAAGTGTATTAGATTATTTACCAAGATTGATAAAAAATAACATTGAATACATTAAAAATAATGTGTAAATTAGAAATGTTACATCAAGAGTGAATCAAACCAAAAAGAAAGATGAGAGTTGACAAGTGGGGAAATCATCAAATAGATAAAACCCCATGTTAAATTATAATCCTTGCAAATAATTGAACTCCAAGTATAATCCAAGAAAAAGAGATGAGAGTGGACTCAATCCAAAATAGGTATGATAAGATTGAAAGAGTAATATTGTTTTAGAAGAGAGGAGGATATGGATCTTTAAATAGAGTAATAAGAAGGATTGGGGGTTACAAGATTCTCATCATGACCTTACAAGATCTCTTTGGTGTGTTCCAAATGTCATGTTCCTAAAGAGAGTGAATGGCATTGTGTAACATTTTTGGGGAGGAGTTACTTGTAAAAGTAACTCACAAATCTAATAAGTAGACAAGAGAGTTGAGAGACACTTAATAAATCTAGGATAAATTTAATTTGTAATAATTATAAATACACACCTAAAATATACTTACTATAATCTTAAAAGGTGTAAAAGACCCAAATATGATTAATCTCCAACACTCCCCCTTAATCTTAATTTTGGGTTACAAAAGTGGAGAAAACCTTTTACAAACAAGGAATGAAGTTGAAATTACATAATACTCTCCCTTAATAGAAACTTCCTTTAAGATGAATTACAATAGTTTGAGAAATAAATAAGAAAAGAAGGCGACACTAAAATTTGCAAGAATGAAGGTGTGATCATATATAATATCAAAGAATACTCTTCAGACAAGATGGTCTATCTATTATGGAACAAAGACCAAAGGATAAATGATCCACTAAAAACTACAAAATAAACAAGGTAACACTAATATTTAAATTTAAGTGAACAATATTCCATAAAAAATAATATATACATACCTAATATAATAAAACTAGATGTAAAACAAGTCAAATAGAGTAAAAGATAACTTCCATCACAAAGTGAAAAATCCTACATGAAAAAGAAGTTAGTAAAATCATAAGGATCTCTAATCAAAGTATATTTCCTTTGAAACTTATAAGAAAACTAAGCATAAAGGTAAGAAATGCATAAAGAATTTATCAAAATGTATAAAAACAAGATGTGTCATTTGCAAAATACATTCTACGTGACGTAATTTTAGAGTTATCACATGAAGACACATCAAATTCTTTACAATATCCATTATTTTTATGAATCCAAATTGATTTTACCTTAGAAGTATGTGTTTTAGTGGTTTTCCAATAATGAAAAGTGTCAAGAGTTAATTTAGCACAATATTTACATGGATTCAATTTCCAACATTTATAAATAAAATGTCTATATTTTTCATGATGCTTACAAGTTTTATCATTTTTAACCAAA